>SRMA01026110.1:256449-530523 GCA_007224835.1 Danionella cerebrum | reverse complement strand
TTGAAAATTGTTCAAACTGTTGAAATAACGTGATTTCTGAGGAAATTGTTGTTGCTTTTTCCCATATATTTGTATTGGCCGGAAATGCAGACAGCAACATGATTGGAGTTGGAGGTTTTGGGTAGAGGATGCTGTTTGACAACGCTTGGGGCCTAACTGTGCATGCCTAAAGGTGCGATTGTGCCTCCCCATCAAGCCTTAAAAATCAAAAAGGCAATAAAACCCTGCCGCATCTTAACCTCCCAAGAATTTTACCGTTAGTCACATAGACAGAGGCCATAGGCTCTGTGATTGGGCAGATTAGGAGTTTGTGGGAGTAGTTTCACATCCGTTCATCTCCATAAACACAAAGAAGAAGAATAAACACAACAAATATCTTCTCTCCAACAGTAATTGTTGTATTCAGACAGAAATTGTTTTTCCACATGAATGTACTCAAACTCCAACACATTATGCTGAGTTTCTATGCTTACTGCAACAAAACGAAAATGTGAGACAGAGCTTAATAAAAACCTTGCACAGCAGACTAGCGTCCATGAGTTTCTATCACAGGCCCAGAAGAACACAAAATGTTTGATGGAGAGTATAAATCCAGTTTAACTGTGTGGTGGCCCAACTCCAGCAATGCAGTTGGATAATATTCCTTCAGGGGGGACAACGAGGTATTCTCCAGCCAGCAGGGAGAAATAATCTCTCTGGAGGCCCCTTGAAACAGATGCGTGGGCCACCTCAGCTGGCTTCTCTTAAAAAAGGAGGAGTAAAAGCTCTAATCAGGGTTCCTTCCATGTGACCAAGATCCTCATCGTAAAAGAGAGCATTCAGTGGAGGAAGCTAATCTCGGCCTCCTGGATCCAGGATCTTATCCTTCCGCTGATGGCAGTAAAATTAGGAATGTAGATTGACTGTTAATTTAGGCTTCGCTTTGGAGCTTCTTCTTCACCACTACAGACCAGCCAGTTTGCCACATCACTGCAAAACCTGTGCCGATCCATCTCTCAGTCTTCCATCCCATAGTCCCCTTACTTATGAACAAGAACTCAAGATACTTAAACTCCTCCACTTGGGGCAAAAATCACTCCATGAACTTGGATTAATTTTGGTCGTGCTAACTTTCAACCCAGCCCCAGTGCACACTAGAGGTCCTGACGAAGCCAACATGGCATCATCATCTCCGGAAACCAGAGAGGAAATAATGAGACCCCAAACCCGGACTGCCACAAAACACATGTGAACTGGTTGGTCATACTCCTATGAACCATCCTATTTTCCATGACCAGGTTGAAACTATTTGAAACCCAACTGATTTTGTAAGTTTGCCCACTAACAAAGAAATGATCAGTCTATAATTTCAGTGGTAGGTTTATTTGAACAGTGTGAGACAACGATGGCAAAAAAATAAATCCAGAAAAATGCGTTTCAAAAAGAATTACAAATTAATTTGCATTTCCAGGAAGGAAATAAGTATTTGAGTTCTTTGAAAACTTGATGGCAAAACCGTTGTTGGCAATCACAGAGTTCAGCCGTTTCTTGTAGTTGGCCACAAGGTTTGCTCACATCTCAGGGGGGATTTTGGCCCACTTCTCTTTGCAGATCCTCTCCAAGTCATTAATGTTTCGCGAACCTTCAGCTCGCTCCACATTTCTGTGGGATTTGGTCTGGAGACTGACTAGGCCACTCCATGACCTTAATATGCTTCTTCTTGAGCCAATCTTTTGTTGCCTTGGCCGTGTGTTTTGGATCATTGTCATGCTGGAATACCCAACCACGACCCATTTTCAATGCCCTAACTGAGGGAAGGAGGTTCTCACCCAAAACTTGATGCTACATGGCCCCGTGCATCCTCTCTTTGATGCGATGCTATTGTCCTGTCCCCTTGTCCCCAATGGTTTCCACCTCCATATTTGACGGTGGGGACAGTTTTTTGGAGTCATGGGCAGCATTCCTCCTCCTCCAAACTTGGCGAGTTGAGATGATGCCAAAGAGCTCAATTTTGGTCTCATCTGACCACAACACTTTCACCCAGTCTTCCTCTGAATCAGTCAGATGTTCAGTGGCAAACTTCAAATGGGCCTGTAGATGGGCCTTTTTGAGCAGGGGGACCTTGCGGGCACAGCAGGATTTCAGTCCTTCACTGCGTAGTGGGTTACAAACTCTTTTTGTGGTGACTATGGTCCCAGTTGCCTTGAGATCATTGACAAGTTCCTCCAGAGTGGTTCTGGGCTGATTCCTCAACGTTATCATTATCATTGAAACTCCACGAGGTGAGATGTTGCATGGAGTTCCAGACAAAGGGAGATTTCATTTATGTTTCTTCCATTTGCGAATAATTCCACCAACTGTTGTCACCTTCTCACCCAGCTGCTTGGCGATGGACTTGTAGCCCATTCCAGCCTTGCGTAGGTCCACAATCTTGTCGCTAACATCCTTAGAAAGCTCTTTGGTCTTGCCCATGGTGCAGAGTTTGGCATCTGGATTGATTGATTGATTGATTGATTGCTTCTGTGAACAGGTGTCTTTTATAACGAGCTGAGAGGGTTGCCAATGTCAGTTTGTTATCTGTATAAGATCAACCTGGGAGCTAGATATCTTGCTGATGGATAAGGGATCAAATACTTATTTCCTTCATGGAAATGCAAATTAATTTATAACTCTTTTTGAAACGCATTTTTCTGGATTTTTGTCATTGTTGTCTCTCACTTTTCAAATAAACCCACCATTGAAATTATAGATTGATAATTTCTTTGTTAGTGGGCAAACTTACAAAATCAGCTGGGGTTCAAATAGTTTTTTTCCTCACTGCAGTTTACTTCCAGTCCTGCTTCAACAGATATAGACATGTAGATTTCAAGACTTAATGATCAGGGTCAGGTGTGTTTAGTTAGGATTGGAAGTAAACTGTGCAGGGCTGAGGCCCTCCAGGAATAACGTTTGACTCTTCAAGGAGGAATAGTGGATAGGCACAAAATCCAGGTTGCTACTTGTTCAGTGTGACATTTCCTCTGTTGTTGATTTGGGATTGTCAAGTCATTTCCCCACACTGCCAAAAGTACCAAAACCTGGTTTAATTTCCATGCTGTTTCTGAGCTTCATTGGCCAGCACTTTCACCTAACCTGGGCTAAATGATCTGGATTTACTGAGCTTGATTGAGAAGCAATCTCACCTGACCTGACTGCCATAGCACATTGATAAGAAAGTATTTGATCCCCCATTAGTCAGCAAGATTTCTTGTTCCCTGACATCATTTTCTTGCTGAGCCTCTGCTAAAATGAAAATCGTCTAATTTGTTACCCGTATAAAAGACACCTGTCTACATAAGTAAATAGTTAGCTGCCAAACTCACCATCATGGCCAAGACCAAAGAGCTGTCTAAAGATGTCAGGGACAGAATTGTAGACCTACACAAGTTAGGGATGGGGTACAAAACCATTTCCAAACAACTTGGAGAGAAGGTGACAACAGTTGGGGCGATTATCCGCAAGTGGAAGAAGCACAAAATAACCACCAATCTCCCTCGTTCTGGTGCTCCATGCAAGATCTCACCTTGTAGAATTTCAATGATCAAGAGAACGGTTAAGAGCCAGCCTAGAGCTACACAAGGGCTTCTTGTCAATGAGCCCAGGACAACCGGCACTTTACTCACATCTGGTAACACAAATCTTTTCTTAAATATCACAATTCGTACAGGCCCTTGTACATGGCATAGTTTTATTACTCACAAAAATTGTTTTTATGTGGATATAAAATGGTGAAAGCAGTTCTTGTTTGTTTAATTTGATTTGTAATGGGCAACGTGATTAAATCATGTTCAGTCAGCATTTTTGATTGCACAGTGAGTGTAGAAAGGTCCTTTCTGTGGTTGGGACAAAAACTGGTCTAAGTTTCAAACACAATCCAAGAGTTATGTCTGTCAGCATGAGGTTACCTGTGTCCAGTATTCTGGGGGCACCAAGAGAATAAAGTGTGTTAATACAGTACGAGGTAAGATATATTCAAACCTTGGCTGCTTTTGCACATTGTACCAATATTTCCTTGACCCAGCTAAAGAGCACCCCACTGAGAATCCGAAGATTTGTGCGAATCTCAATTTGGGTGCCTCAACGTAGAGGCCTTTTTTCTCTTTATGGAGGGTGTCGGAGATGGTCTTCGTAAAATAGCTGACTAGATTGGGAAAGAGGGGCAAACTCCTGCTTTCCCTCTCGAAGCTTCCTAAGAAGTATCTGAACTGCAGTTCCTCTTATGGCCACTAGCGACCAGAAGTGTGCAGGTTCTCATTCACTCCAATGTTAAAATTGCCAACTTTGGAGCTGAAAAACTCATATTTCCACCCCTGGCTCCTCTAGATTTGTGGATGTAGATCTCTAGATTTGACCTTCATGAACAATTTGAGGGAGTGATTTTTCTTCTTTTTTTTGCTGATTTAATATTTATTAAGCCTTAACGTAATTTATAGATAAGGCCATGGTTTCTTAAGGGGCAGATGATTGGCAGTTCTTTCAGCCCGTCTCACCATGCGTCATCTTTTGATGTCAATGATTCTAGCTAATTTCACCTGATGAACTTCGCTACTCTTTGTGTTCTTTGTTTTTAGATTTTACTGTTTCTTTTTTGTTTGTGTAGTTTCTATGCCCACGCCCTGCCTCTGTGGATTTGTTGTCCATTTTTGATTACAAGAAAGTGACACTTTCACAAAGGCGACGCCCACTTTGAGCCTCATTTCACCTAGCCCTAAACATGTGGTTCTTAAAGTGGGGGGCGTGCCCGACAGGGGTGCACAGGCACTGCAGGGGGGGATGCAGATCGTCAGCAGATGAGAAGAAAAGAACAAAAAAATAAACAGCCAAAAGACGTAGAGCACAAACTCAAGGCACCAGCTGAGGAACTCAGTCCAATGCACTTCCATAACTGTCTGGTTGAGGGGCTCAGAAAAGTACTCTGTATCTCTCACATCAAGCTTTTATCGTCTGCACCGAGAGCACCAATCACCAGGACAGCCAGACACAAGACAATTTGACCTATTTTATATATATATATATATATATATATATATATATATATATATATATATATATATATATATATATATATATATATATATATATATATATATATATATATATATAACCAAAACCCGAAATAAAACCAAGATACATGGAAAAGAAAGGAAAAAAAATAACAAGAAACAAAGACATAAATAAAAACAAAGACAATAACCACTCGGCTCCCCAGACAGTTATCATTCCACATCATGGTATGGCCAGATTACAATATACTTCTTGGTGCAAATAAATGTTTGTGTATTTAGTCCGGTAATACCTGCAGTCCCTTGAAGTAAGAGATAGTTGGTTGCCATCTAGTAAAGAATTTTTCAGTGGACCCCCTAAGTGTGTATTTCATTTTCTCGAAATTGAGGTGAAGCATCAGATCTTTAAGCCACTGTGAGATGGAGGGGCATTGAACTTTCTTCCAATACAGAAGTATGCACCGCTTGGCCAATAGGGATGAAAAGGCGAGAACATCCCTTTGACCAGAGCTCAGGGACAAAGACTCATTTGGGATACCAAATATTGCTTTTAATGGACATGGTGTCAGCTGTATGTCGAGTATGGAAGATAGAGTGTGGAAAAATCCAGTCCAGAATGATTTAAGACTGGGACAGAGAAAAAACATGTGGCTTAAATGCCAGGGAGAGGCATTACACCCATCGCACCGGTCCTCAACTTCCAGGTAGAATTTTGCCAGCTTAGATTTGGAAAAGTGTATCCTACACAACTTTTAGTTGAATAAGTGAGAGGCGGCCACAAGATGTAGTAGTCCGAATTCTGTCTACAATCCCACTCCACTCATTGTCACTTTGTTGTAATCCCAGTTCCTGCTCCCAGGCACTTTTGATCCTATCTAATTTACAGTAATTGAGGGAGAGTAGCGGTATACATTTGAGATAAAACCACGCTGCAATGTATTGAATATAACAAGTGTTCCCAAGGTTGCTTGGAGGGTGCAGAAAGAAAATTGGGAAAACATTTCGTTATAAAGCTTCGGACTTTTAAAAGAAACTTTTAAAAGGTGCCCCCATCATATAGATCATGAAGCGTTTTGATACCTTTACTATGCCAGAGAGAGAACCCTGAGTCTAAAAGAGATGGTGAGAACAAATGGTTTTTATCCAGGGGGGCTAGTGCTGACATCGATTTAGATTTGAAGTGCCCCCTAAACTGAAAGCAAATTTTAAGTGTGTTAAAATTCTGACAGAATGCTGAGAAAATGACTTAACATGCCGTCCAACTTTGTTAAACTGTAACTCAAACTGAGAATCTCATAGAAACTTCAAACTACTTGTGGAGTTCAGCAGTGTGTGAGAACATACCAATCACTGTGCGAAAATATTTGAACCCTATGCTCTAGAAGGGGTTAATTATTGACCGTTGACTTATAAAGGCCCTTGAATATGAATGGAAAAAGGCAACAAAATGAAACATGTGGATTTGATTATTTTAGTCAAGTAACAACTTACATTTTTATGACATCACTGACAGCTCCCTAGCAACCAAACTGTTTACCCTAGCAACTACATTTTATGGACTCTATATCAGCTTTGGTAAATGATAAAGACATGGGGGTTGGTTTAAATAACGTGTTGTGACATAATTATATTATGTCACTGACCCCTCCATTGCAGTGTGACACTTGGACACTTTTATTTTGTCATAAGGTGAAAATGGGCTGCATATTTTCCTCAACTCACTTCCCCAAACATTTCAACCATGACTTCTTTAAGAAAATTTTTAAATGTTGTTTATTTTTATTGTAATCATGCAAAAGAAGGCATCGCTCCTCAATTCTTTAAAAATATTTTCAATAAATTCTCTTAAACCTTATGACAATGGTAAAAACACTACTTGAGTACCTTATTGATACTAATTTCTTTGTGGTTTATTTATATTTACATTAATAACTTCTAAGGTTCCCTCACCCAAAATCACATTTTTTATGTTTGGATCAAAAAGCCAAGTGGAAATCTCAATACTGTATACACGCAGCACAACAAAATCATGTAAAATATATATTTTGTTAAACATTTTACTTTTGTATCTCTATGTGACACACAGACAATCAGATTTGTGTTATGTGTCAACCATCCATATATCTATCTCAGCTTAGGAATGTTTTTGAGAAATAGTTGTTGGTTAATGACACTCATTGGGTTTTAAACAGCACTTTTACAAGCCAACATCAAAGTTTGTTTGCAAACTTTAGCTAACTAGTTTATTGTATTCATAATTTTCTTATTTTTTTATTCCCTGTCTATTACAAATGTGCAACTGGTTGCCTCTGTCGCCAAAGCAAATAGGTTGGCAATAAACTTTCTGATCTGTGATTCATGGCCCAAAATGATTAACAATACTTCGTTTGTCCACTAGGTTGCACTAGTTAACAATTCAAAGAAGCAGCGTGCCACTGTGTGCAGGCAAACTGCTGTATGGTTATCAACACATGGGATGATAATCTGGTTTTGTTCAGATCAGTAGAACTACAGTTTAAAACACCCAACAGCCTCTCGGAAGCTTTCCAAAATTGTGGCTTGGCTCAATATTCTTGGTTCAGATAAATACACTAAACCATAGCCATAACTTATGTATTTAGGGAGTGTTTTCCTGCTCCCACCCCTTCCGCAGATGGCCCGTCAAGAAGCCCGGCCCATACCCTTTTGTTTTCGGGTAATCTGTCTCGCGACGGGGAGAGTTACCATTTTCAGGAGGGGAATCAAGGGTGGGGGTCAGAGGGTTCATCGTGGTGAAACTAGCTTCCGCTGCTCCTGCAGAGCATGCTCAGTGGCTGTCATGGTGGATTGATATTTTTAATAATTATGATGTCAATTATACTTGACCAGACCTAATGACTCGAGCTAATCCAGCAGAGATGCATCCATGTTTCTGCTGAGAGACCTCTTGAAAATCTGCTCAGAAACACTCTACACCATCAGGCCTGAGCAAAGGATAGAAACCTTTCTCTGTGTCTGTCTAGTGTGCGCGCGCACGCCCGCGTGGGGGTAGAGTTGGGGGGGGGGGTGTTAGAAGAAGAGGAATATAGAGAGGGGGAGGGGAGGAAAGAGGAACTCGGAGGTGATGAGGATGGAGGAAGTATAACAGAGGAAGAGGAGAGAGAAAAGAAAGCAGAGATCATCACAAAGGCTAAACTAAGGTGAGTTAGAGGGATGGAGAAGGTTCTTGAGTAGGCCACAGGCCTGGTGGCACAAAGGAGAGGAGGGAGGAGATGTGAGGAGAGGGGAAATAGACTGAGGAGTATGGCAGCTGGGAGGGGCCTGGTGCCACAAGTGCTGGTATGCCTGTTCCTGGGCCTTATGTATATGTGTGTGTGTGTGTGTGTGCGCGCGTGAGTGTGTGTGCACTGGGAAGGGCATGTCCATCACTTAGGCCAAATTAGGCTTAAATCCAAATATTACTGTAAAGAGTTCAGCATAGAGACTCTGTACATCACCTGAAATGTGTCCAGTATATGGCTGAATAATTCTGCAGTATATCTATGATGCCTTTCCATGTGTGTCTTGAATTCTAGGACTAAACAAGGCAAGTGACCATTGATTGAGACTGACCTAAACTATCACACATGAATTTCTCGTTATTAAATTAAATGGGCAAGTTCTTGTATTTCCTTTCCTGTACATGCATTAGTAAAGGGTCTGGGAGGCCTCAGCACTGCATTGCACAGCTGACGAATCCCTCCGCGTGCACAGTGGGAAGTAGTCCCGTTTAGTTTAATGTGGGAGCAGGTAAAAGCACAAAGCAGAGGGCTTGGCTTGAGTTCGTTGAAAGAAGAGTTTTCGAGATACTAAGTGCGTGTAGGTAGTATTTAAGCCTGAATAATAGGGCAATTGACTAACGCATGATAGAAGCGCATAATCAATTGATTCTATTCTTCACTTGTATTTAGCATTCTTCGTATGTAAACAGCAATAGTCGCTCAAATATTGTGATCCTTTGTGGTCAAAGAATGATTTGCGAAAGAATGACCCGCGAACTATGTAATTGACAGGGAAGTTAGTTGAGGAGAGGCGAACAGCGCGGAGGGTTTTCACGGTTGTGGGGAGTTGTCGGGTCTCCCCGGCACATACACAGGCAGGATCACTCTACGGCCGGTGCGATGAACTCGAGAGAATGAGCGACGTGCGATTTCCCACCGAAGATTTATTCTAGTTCAATATTCCAAGATGTGCGTGGTTATGATGTTTCGGAGCACATGTGTGTCAATAAATTAGTTTAAATACGAGATGAAGCACGCAAGCCAGTGATTATTGCTATACGAACTGACAACTAACGTTATAAGGCAAATGTTCCGCGACAGCTAGCCAACAACTGGAATAGGGACTTAAGCGTGGCTTCTACACAAAACAAAAGGACCCAAGTCTTGAGGGGGCGACTGCTAAAAGTACGGTGAGAGAAAGATGCTTTTTGCCTTTTCCTATACTTTTAAACTTTAAATTATGCAATGACGTTTCCCGTCCGTGTGTACTCGGTAATGTTTGAATGAACAATGAACGGATGACCAGACGGGGTGATGCGACCTCTCGGAGTTGAGGAGCCAATCGATAACGGCGCTCAGCTGCAACACTATTAAGAGTTAATTTGAGTTAATACTATGTCTTTAACACCTCACTGGCAGCGATTAAGATGAACCCGAAGAGCCCATTTAATTATAA
This sequence comes from Danionella cerebrum, assembly GCA_007224835.1. Lineage (NCBI taxonomy): Eukaryota > Metazoa > Chordata > Actinopteri > Cypriniformes > Danionidae > Danionella > Danionella cerebrum. Next base: position 520,807 of record SRMA01026110.1, on the reverse strand, counting down.
AAACTCCCCAAACGCCAACTTCAATCAATATAGATAATGGTCGTGACGTCACGCATTCAGTTAAACGGTTAATTTTTATGACCGATTACGTTCGCGATTTTGTCGTTGCGATAACCTATACATTTTTAAACAAGTGTATGGTGTACAAAAATAATACGATATTTGTTGTGTTAAATTATTAATATTTATATTGCCCCTCCTCCTTTTTTGTTCAACCCCAAAACATTTTTTGTGTTTCCAATTAAAACATTCAAATCTATTCAGAGCGAGTCTTCTTGTGTATTAGTTCACGAAAATATCAAAGAACGTATTTTGTTGGGGATCTAAAATGATTTTGTTCTTGTTTACGCCTTCTCCCCCTGTTACGTGCTCCAACAGCGCATGCGCGTTATAAGGACGGGAATTTCATCAGGAGCTAGTAGTCGCCACTGGATGGACTTAAATTCACTTGACAACTTACAAGATGTAATCTATGATAATTTGCTTAAAACAGTTTATGACATATTGTACTACCCAGAATTTTTTTTCTCACTGACAAAAAAGAAATGTTTCATGCCATGCTTAAAAGCAAACATGTAAAGCAAAAATAAAAATACATGAAATAATAATACAAATAATGGGAGTTGACTTCAGTAAATAACCTGAACCTTAGCTTAAAGTTAAGCTCAGAGATTTAAAACTAGGCAGGACTTACTGATTTTCATAAAGAAACAAACAAAATAATTTGTAATCTATGAAAAAATTGGATTTTCTAAAATAGAAATGTGTGTTGTGTGAGACAAGAATATCTCACACATCCAAACACTTTTTGTGGGAAAGAGTTACATTTTTCAGTATTGCTTGCATTTATTACCAAAAGCCTCACTCAAGAATCTCTCAAAAAAAAAAGACTCAAGAAGATTGCATCGCGTGAATCTGCATGAGATAGAGAGGCATTCTCTGTTTGCCCTTAAAAGTATGGATGGTGAACGAGTTGGGATGAAGCTTGAATCTATGTGCATTTGAGGTGGCGGACTACAGAAATCATTGCTCATTGAGAAACAACAAAGTCATAAAAAGTCGCCAAGTCTCCAGATTTGTCACTAAACTAAAAGTTGCTTGGGGGTCTGAGTAGTAGCTTAATCTATTGGGTCATTTTTATGATAACAAAACTCCATATCATTGTATCCGGAAGCTTCATTTAACCTGTTTAATGGACAATATAGGCAGTCGTTTTGTGTGTGAACCATGTCTGTATATATCTTTGCAGCATCCATAACAATAGTAGCCTGTGGTCTCCATCTACCAATATATTACTTAAACCAAGGCATAAGTTTGTCCAACAAGCGCTAGTGATACCGCTGTTAAATATCCATATATTTAAATGGTCATTTACCAAACACTTTCACTTCCTCACAGAGCTAGCTATGAAATTAATAAACTGTCGGTAACAGTGATTTTAACAGGTGTCAATCGGAGTGACTTTTTATTATAAGAAGAGTGGGGAGCAACTATTCTTACTAGGTTTGCGAGCGGGGCTATGAGGTTGAAACTGGGCATAAACTGCTTGAATTCTTAAACAAAAAATGAATATTGCGTTATTTTCTAAGCTTGTGACCTCTCTTGGATTGGACGCACACATTTAAAACTTTGTGTCCTTAGAGTATTTTGGGAAAAGAGTTTGTGGAAAAATATAATACTGATCTTAAAACTCTTCTTTTCAATTCATTTCACCAGTCATGGAGAGGTCAGGGACTGGTGTGCTTTCCAGGAGCAGAGCCAAAACAGTCACTAATGGTAACAGCCACCACTCTGAGGAAGACAGCAGTGATGAGGATCACGCACATGGTATACTTTCACACTCTTATAAGTTTGCATAGTGTGTGCAGTGTGCACATAATATTTTTTGAGCCTCTCATTCTTCCTGTGTTCTCTATGAAACTGAGCTGCATGTTTTTGCTTATTTCTGTGTGTCTTTTGCTTGTTTGAAACAGATAGTATGATCCGAGTTGGGGGGGACTACCAGGCACAAATTCCAGAATTCAAACCAGGTAAATAATAATAAAATGGTATTTAATCTCTGAAGGGAAAATTTATATGTATGTTATGTTGGGTTGTGTGTAGGCATTTTATAGACTTACCGGTAAATATATGGACTTTAAAAATATGGTTAAAAAAAGTACCGCTCCCTCTGAACCAAAGCATGTTGGGTAGATTGCTGGACTATCAATGAGCACAACAGCATTTTTGTCAATGGATTAAGTTGTCAAATATTGTTCACATATTTCCAAAACCAACACATTTTCCATATAGAAAAGCTACCACCAGTTAAATTGAGCCTTGTCTGTTTCATCCTCACAAATATACCACGGTGGTGTCAACATTTTATAATCGGCAATGATCGTCTTGATGAACTTCCACTCACGCTTCTGTTGGCTGCTTCTATAGTAATAAACTGTGTAAAACTGAAAGAGAGTTCCTGCAGGGTTTTTAAAAGTCTGGAATTAAATTTGCTGTTCTAGGTAAATAGTTTTTTTAAATAGCTTTTTGAATTTTTGGAGACTTCAGATCGAGAATGCTTGAAACAGATTTCCCAGCATGCATTCCACAAGCCGGCATATTTGATTGTTTAACAAAGATGGCTGTCAAAACAACAACAACAAATAGTAATTTTTGTAATTTACAAAGGATTTAAAATGTTGAAAACATTCCTTTATTGTTATAAAAATAGAAATATGTTTTTTTTTCTAATTACAATTCACAAAATTGCTTTGTGTGTGACATGTTTAAACATTTACTAACGACTTTAGTTTAGCTTGTCAAATTTATTCTGTTACTTTATCTTCTGGGCCTTTTAATTCAAGATTTTGGTAGAGAAAATGTAGTCATTTTCCACCTGTTCGCAATTTTTGAAGCTGCAGATATTGTTTACATTATTTACAAACATAAAAATGGTAGAGGTCTAAAATTTGATTCCTAATGGTCTTAAATTTGACATTGTGAAACCAGCAGAAACCCGATTTTTGATTAGATTAGATTCAACTTTATTGTCATTACACAAGTACAAGTACAGGGCAACGAAATGCAGTATTGCATTTGACTGGTGTATCTGAAGTAATCCTAACCCTAACGTTCTCTTTGTGTTGGCAGACTGTGACTCCCGTTATAATGAGAAGGATCAGAGGAGCATGCTGGTTTGGTCACCGAATGGCCAAGTGTCTGATGCTATGTGTAAGAAACTGATTATTTATTTCCCAAAGTTTCTTAACAGATTTTTTCCAGTTTATTATCAAGAGTTAAACAGTTTATGGTTTAAGGAGACCAGTATTATGTACCAAACACACCCATACTGTTCTTGCCTTTTTTAAAAGTGCTTTTTTACTACTTTACACTTTACAATTTGCTCTAATAAGTTATCTTTAAAACAGTTTTTTGTGGCAATGCTTGATATAATTGTTTTAGTACAACTCCATCTTTTTTTTTTTTTAGAAGTAATTTTTTAATTACATTTCACAATAATTCCACAAGAATTCTGAAATTGTAGAAAAACTACAGTTCTGAGTAGTTTTTTTACAGCAAAAATTGACAAAGGACATTTTTATGTTCTATAGCAAAAATCTGAAGTATTGAGCAAAATAAAAATTCATAAAAACCTCCATAAAGCAATGACATGGTCAAAACAATGTGAAAAAAATACCTCTCGTAAACACTATTCCAATATTTATTTGTGCCTTCTTTTGTGCCAGAACTTTGAAAAACACAAGTCATTTCACAGGTCTTGAACTTCCAAAAGTTATCCTCAATTTTTACCACTAGATGGCACTGGTGACTATCATATGGGGTCTGTAAAGTTAAACTGTGAGGCGATTGCTCATTTTCTCACATTTTAATTTGAATTATCTTGCATAACTCTTTTAATGTTTAAAACATAAAATGTCAAAACTAAAAACCTTTTTGAAACCTACACATTATATTTCAAATCAAAATTAAAAAATAGCTGGTGTTGCGTCATCCCTACTTAAATTCAAGAGACGCTGTGACTGGCACACGCACTGTTGCGGGGACTTTTAAGGGTTAAGTTTCTTTTTAAAAGCACTCATTTAGTGAAATTTCACCAAACAAGTTCAGGAGGTTCAACTTCTATCTCCTAAACGAAAACGAATCGTTGTTGTGCATCATTCCCGCCACCACCACTTCTTTAAAAAAAACAGACAGACGTTTGACTGGATATGTGGCTTATTGGTGTATGCACACAACTTATCCTGATCAAAATTCATCTAAGGTAATCACCATGAATCTTTAAAGCACATTACAAAGTGGCTGTTTTTTAGGACCCTGACCATCTGTTTCCAAGTAGAGACTTCAGAATAGCTAGAGCCTTATGCCGAGATCTTTTCACACTGTACAATTGTCAGAGGCAGCATTCAGCCGCTGCTGAATTCACACTGCAAGATAGATCAAGAAAGCTTTCTCACTGCATGAGTTTAACTTTGTCGCATGTCTGCAAACTGCATCTCACATACAAACCCTTGTGATCATGGAAACAATGAGATGTTAGGTGTGCAAGACTGAGATTGTCAAAAATTGAGGGTTTTATTTAATTATTGATTTATTTGTTGATTTCCTTTGTTGATATGTCTAAACCTTTGTAACACCTCCCCAAAGTCTCATTGAGAAATATTGTTCTCTATACGGCTGCATATAATGGCTGATGTTCTTTCCAGTCTGAGTACATTTCACATTGCACAAGTCTGAATTGCCATTCGGTCCAAATATTTAGCAGCCAAATGTCTCACAACCACTGAGCAACTCTCTCTTTTTGGGAGTTCACACTGTGGGATTGTCACTTTTTGCAGTCAGTGATTTCTCTAAATGTCTTGTTCCTATTACTTTGACTGAAAAATGTTTCTGACTACATGGCTTTTATTAGGGCCGAACGATATTCTGTTTTGACATCGACATCGCGATGTGCGCATGCGCGATAGTCACATCGTGGGAAAACACTAAAGTGTTAGATTTCAGTGCCAAAACACTTGTAAATAGTGAAAGAAGATGTTTATACCATCATCGAGAGCCCCTGTGAGTTTTGTGAATTCATCAATCACCGTCATATGTACCGGTAATAAAAATTTTTATACACAGGGTTTATTACAAACAATGTTTTTTCAATATATTCTGTCATTTTTTATATTATATTAAATTGACTTAATATAATATTGCTTTTAAAACTGCTCATGATCTTGATTCCAACAACATATTGCTTCATTAATTTATTTTTATCTTTTGCTAATTTTTGTATAGAAACATAAGGGTTTCTTTTGGACAAATCTAATATGATGTAATATATTTATATTTTAATGTATTGATGGCTCTCAATATCGCAATATATATCGTTTGGTAGACTATATATATTTATATCGTTTTCCACTATGCCATTTTATAAAGACACTTTTTTTTTTTTGTATTTTCCTACCGCAAGTGGACGAATATATTCTGATGGCCAAAGAGAAGCACGGATACAACATGGAACAGGTATATTGCCATGAAAAGTTTAAGCAAATACACACAGTTGAGGCATAGATTGTTGCTATTGTCTGCTGTGTTTCATCAACAGTCTCTCGGCATGCTTCTGTGGCACAAGCATGATGTGGAGAAGTCTTTGGCTGACCTGGCTAACTTCACACCGTTTCCTGACGAGTGGACGGTAGAAGACAAAGTTCTGTTCGAGCAGGCTTTCAGCTTTCATGGAAAGAGCTTCCATCGCATCCAACAGATGGTGAGCGCTTGGTGGTTGAGATATTACAATGTGCTTTTTAGGAAAAGGTTTAATAGTGTCTATGATTAGTTAATCTGAGATTTATGTTGATCTACAAGAACACATTTCCATTTTCAGGTGAAATGCAGTCATTGTGCTTCCATCCACCTTTATGTGCATTTTGGATTTAAAACAACCTGGATGGAAATGCCAAAATGTGCATTAAAAATTCTGCCACAACTGAGCATGATAAACTTTTTATCGGATAAGAGGAAATGTAGAGCTGGATGGAATGACCAAAAGTTGATAACACTGTATTTGACAGTGTTTGTTTTTCTTGCTTGACTAGGTGTTAACTCCATTTCCTAATAATTTAGAGAAGAGATACTGTAGATTAATTGGCTTAAAATGACTAGACTAGCATTAACCCAGGTTTGAATGGTCTCGCAAGCTGCTGCTGTTCACAAAGAACAGGATTCTTGCATTTGTTTTGCAACTTTAAAACACCTTTAAGCTGGCTACAATGTAAACACTGTAACATAATGGCTGCGTGTAGAAACAAAACGTGATAAAGGCGTTGTAAGGTCAATTAAGAGTTTTCTGTGTGTCACATGAACTGGAAAGGGACATAAATAAAGTTCAAAGTGCATCGAAGAGTTCTCTGTAAGTCTCTTCACTTCTCAAGCTAATGAATCCACCATAAACATGTAGAAAGGCATGAACAATGATCTTCACGCAGTTCAGTGTGGAAACGAGTTCTGCTTAGCGCGTTTGTAGGGGTTTAAAGTCTGGATTTTGTTTAATATTTCTAATGGTGTTTCGTTTACATTATTAGCCACTCTCATGTGTTTGGTGTAATGCTGGGTGGGTTAGCATAACTGCTAATATTGCTGCCTCACCATTTATTAGCCAGCTCAGTAGTGTTGGGTCTTTTAACAATTTTAAGTTGGTGATTTCACATTGTTGATGGCAAAATTGCTTGACATCGCCCAACCCTACTGTTCGCAGCACAATACACATTGGTTGTGCTTTCACCTCTCTCATGCAGCCAAAGTCAGTGTGTCTGGTACCACTGCCTCTGTTGGAACTGGGGCGCGATGGGGTGGCATTAAAGGACTAACCAACGGAACACTGCCCAACATCTGGAATGTTGTTTTGGTCATTCCAAAATTCCTTAGCCAAAGTCTGTCGTCAAAGTGGTTCGGGAAAATCACCTCCCAGAACTGTCTTGACGGACTGCGCTCCCAAAGAGCAGTCTCTCGCCTCCAATAGCAAGATGACATAACCATCTTTCATTTTTCTTTTGATATATGAAGTGATGATTTTCTACTCTTGGACTCGTTTGGAATAACGGCAAATAATTCCAGTTTTGCACATAAATTTAATTTAAGATATGATGGACTTTATTAATTCAAATTAAATTTGAACCTTTGGATAGAAACATGTCTAGTGACAGTAGCTGATGGTCATACAGTGTAAGCAGAGATCATTAGCATAACGTGCTCTTTTTAGCTTCAAAACATGTTTAATAATCAATGTTCACATCCCTCCGTTGAGTATTTGTAACGTTTAGAAGAATACTGGCCACTTTGTTTTATGATTCTGAGTTATTGAAGGGTTTCCATAAAATAATTATTTTTCCACTAAAATGTACTTTCTTAAAATATATGGCAACCTGAGATGATCCAGCTCTTGGTCCTTTACTAATCCTCTTCCCATAATTCACCTGTTCCTTCAAATATGCCTCGTCCTTAAAATGCTCAATTTAAGTTTTTAATTATTTAGTAAGATAAATGCAATTTATTTTTAAGTTTAACAATTATTTTGCATCCAAGTCATTAATTTGAATCCCCTAGTACATGTTTTCCAATGTTTTTTGTAAACTTTCTTATTAAGCGTATTTAAAATCTTTATGCTAATGATGCTTGTAGCAGATTGTTGTTCGGTGTCCTTGAGTGCTGAGAGAAGTTATATACAGAATCAACCTTTTTTTTTTTTTTACATCAGCTTCCTGACAAGATGATCTCAAGCCTTGTGAAGTACTACTACACCTGGAAGAAAACCAGAACCCGAACCAGTGTCATGGACCGCCAAGCTCGCAAGCTCCTCAGCAAGAGAGAAAAGGATGAGAGGTAAGTAGAGAAAGAAGTAATGAATCCACTGGATCAGAGTTTGAAAAACCTTTTTGTGGCCTCCAGATGTATGTTTTAAAGAGTATATTTGTGTCCCTACCAGCAACGATGAGATAGAAGATGGTGATTTGGGAAGTGACAGTGACTTTGACATCAATGCCAAGAAAGAGGTGAGTGAAGAAATAGAAATGTGAAACATTTGCAAAATTAACACATTCAGCTTTAAAAAAAAAAAGGCTCATGCGGTGAACGTTTTTCAGTGTTCATGGAGATCTAATTACTTTGTTTACAGAAATACGCAGTGCTTAGCATAAATGAGTCATTTACGCATTTATAAAGTACGAGTTTTATTGGCCACCTTTAACTCCATAAATATGACTTAAATCACAAAACGTTTTACTCAGATAGACTACTTCTCGTATTTTATTTGAACACCAAGAAGAACCTCTTTTAGAGTCTGGATGCTAGATGGAGAGTGATGCCCTACTTGTCACTGCAGAAGTCCCCACAGCTGTTCCATTGGGTTCGGATCAGGAGACAGTGTTCAGGCCATTCGATCACCTTCACCCCGTCCTTCTTTAGAAATGCGACAGTAGCTTTAGACGTGTGCTGTGGATCATTGGCATATTGGAAAAGTGCCTGACGACCAAGTGCTGGCAGCATCTTCTCCTTCAATCTCGAGCAGAACATTGTTGAGTTCATGATACTATCAACAAAATCCATCTCCCCAACACCAGCATGCAGCCTCACATACAGACACTGCCACCATCATGTTTCACTGTAGGCACCGTGCATTTTTCTCTGAAATCCTCACCTTTATGACGCCATACAGTTTTAAAACCATTAGTCCCAGTAGTCTTCGTCTTTTTCAGCATGGGCTTTAGGAGAGGCTTCCTTTGTGGACAATACCTCTTTATGCCATTCCTGTGTGTGCCGTATGGTGGTAAGGGAAACGATCGCTCCAGTTTGTCTTCCTACTGTTTTGGCTAACTGCAGTGAATTTTCTTCAGCCCTTCTCTCTGTAAGACGGTTGCAGTTCCACTTTTTTTACGTTTTGGACAGTTTTGCTACAGTATTTTGACTAATAGGTAAAGCTTCCATGGTCTTTTTGTAGTCCTCACATTTTAAGAAAAAAATTCTCTTCCATGAGGAGTCATTGCTGACCCCATGAAATGGGAAGGACTTTTGTTTAAGTAATGCCCTTCTGTTGGCACCTGTCTGCAGGACACCTCTTAAACGATTCTTTAGACTCTTCAGTGGTTGAACACCTGTCAATTAGCGTTTTGTAACTTAAACGCGGCTTTTCTCCCAAGACTTTAATTGGGGTGCACTCATTTTGTACCATGAGTCTGAATGAATTTGTTAGGAGAGTCTCTTTTTGTGTGTGCAGATGAACAAATCTAGTTTGTGGAACATTTGTGGAACTATTATGTGGTAATGTTGATTCTGAGAGGAGATAATTTATGCTGAGCACTGTATAACGTCAATTTTATTTGTGAATTTTAAGGTCTGAGGGTCTTGGTAACTTGATCTGTGGAAGCAGAGTGCCCTCAGAAGTTATATTCCAGTTATATTCATGTGGTACTTGGGCTCCACTCGTATTAAGTGTTTGACAATTTTAAAATGAAGCAAACGAGAGCATGTTTTCTTCCAGACTCACACAACATTAAAAATAAACATAGTTTCCACATAAACATTAGATGGTGGCAGGTTCTAAAGTTGAGTCCCTTGTTAGTTTCTAAGTTAAGGTAGCTATATTTAAAAGATGATTAAAGGGCTGATATACAGCAAAATCCACTTTTGGGAGGGGATTTCCATCAATGTGTTCATGTTAGCATGGTTAAAATCTGCTTTTATTGTGTTTTAGTACACAATTTTATGATTGTTTTTTTCTAAATTTTATAGATTTTAAAAAAAAAATAAGATTCTCCTTATTTTGCTGCTTATACAATGTAACTGTGCTCCTATTTCTTACACATGAATCTAACAAAGGAGCCAAAGAAATGTCTCTTTTCTTTCTCCAAAGAAGCAGCACCCTTGCTATATTTGAGGATGTAAATCCCAACACAAGGCCTGAACAAGGTCTTGTTGCTTCTGACCCTTAGCACAGTGCACAGAGCAGATGGCGTCTTGGCTCCAGCCTCTTCTGGAATTCTACTTCACTTCATGATTTCAGGAGACCCAAAGATTATTTTCACAAGTTGTAAAAAGTGAACAATAGGTGACAGTATTAGCAGAGCTACACGAATAAACATGTAAGCGTGGAATACAACTGAAATCTTTTGTGTATTTAGTTATCTTTTTATGCTTTAGAGTAAACATAAATCCTGATTTGTTTTTTTGTTTGTTTTTTTTAGTCAGCATTGTTGGTCAGTGACTCATTCAGATTTCTGTGAAATTGCTAAAAGAGTTTTCCGATACGATATGTATTTGAATATAATCAAAGCATGTTTTAGTCTATGAAGCAGAACTCTGGAAATGGTGGAGGGAGTGATAAAGGTCAGAGCAAGTCTGGTCCAACTCGGAAAGAGAATCAAGGCACGCAGTACCGTCATCACCCTCTCCGGGCTCGCCGCCGGCCTCCTAAAGGCATGCACCTTGAGCAGGAGGACATTGTCGCCCTCTCGGCATCTACAGATTCAGGAGCTATTGCTGTCAGACAGCTGGACACACAGCTTGTGTCCCTAAAGAGACAGGTAAGTGGCATTTGAACCATATTTTTTATTTGAGGTTTAAATCTGATCATTAAACCAGCACTTGTAGCACAAGACTACATTATCATTTAATACACATTTTTCCCAATAGCTCGTCGTTATTAAAGCACAATAGAAAGCTAAAGACACGATGAGTATGAAACCCAAAGGATATGAAAAGGCGGATCTTTCCAGATGTAAATACAACACATAACACCAATTTGACGCAAGTTTTTGGAAAGTTTGTGCTAAAATCCAACTATGATGATACAATACAAAATATGAAGATTTTGGTTACACGGGGTAAAAGCTCGTAAACTCTGACATCGCTCTGGTCACCAAGGTTCATGTTGTGGAGATGGTTTAGCCATTTTTGTTTGCAAAGTAAATGAAAGTAATCACAAACAGACAACCATTTGTTGAGTCTTAACAGTTTTTAAAAGGATTTTGAATGAGTTGAGCTTATATATAAACCTTTACAGCAACTTTGCGATTAATGCATATACAAACTACATGGATTGAAATTGTTTATAAAATCATTTATGAATTGCCAATAATGCTAGTTAGTGGACTAAACAAAAGAATTTTCAGCTCTGTGTCCACTGTTTCTCTATGTAAGAGTGCATCTGCAATCCTAGTAGTACACGGTTTACCCATAATTTGATTACTTCAAAACTGCTTTTGTGTGTTTACATTTGCAATTACGTCAATCGACTTCTGACAAACTAAAGGATTTAAATTAACAATGCGACAAGTTTAATATTTCATATGCAAATGAAAACACTGTTATATACGCATCAAAAGTGAGTCTAAGATGCGACAGTTTTGAGAAACCCGGATTCCTCGTCTAGCGATGATGATATCAAGTCTCTTTAATTTCAGAAAAATATGTGTGATCTGTACTGATGAACTGATACCGATCCAGATGCGCTGAAGCGGTTTTAAAATGTTAGTAATCAACACGTTGAGATAATCATCAAAACACAGTTTATAAACAGCTCGTGCTTTGCTTAAACATATCGCTAACTTTAGCCAAATACACTGTGATGCTAGTACTTGACTCGTTTTTGTTATACCCAGTTCTCCACAGATTCTCCTTCCGCTCATTGTCCTTGTAGCGCTAGTCTTTTATTGTCATACAATCTCTATAGGTCCATGTCGGCAGCTGTAAACTCGTAGGGTTTCTTTGGTGAAGACTTACTCATTTCGTTTCATATAGCGTTATGTTCCGAGGCGTGGGAATGTCACCACAGCAACTGGTCGACATGTAAAATTCCCTTCGGCTCCATTTGACTCCAATAACTGCCTTAAACAAAACACCAGGACATCTTTTAAAGAGGTTACGCCATGAACTTCACATGCTTTTATAAATCCAATGTTTAGTTTTGTTTCTTGGTAGAACAAAAACACCTAAAGGAAGTCATAGAGCCATAGAGACCAAACATTCTACCTTGGCAACCATTCCATTTTGCTATTAAAATACTTTTAGATGACACTTTTACCATCAAACATCAGAAAGTTTGTGCACAAACTTTAACCATGTAATCAACCAGTTTGCTCTTATTTTAGGTTCAAAGCATTAAGCAAACCAACAGCGTCCTCAAGAACAATCTGAGTGATGGAATTGAAGGCATCAGGCCAACAGAGGTATGTTTTAAACTATTACTGCACAGACCTTTATGTAGTTTGTTGTATATCACAAACTATGTTTAAGCTCCAAGCAGCAATGAAAGGGCTGAACTCCCTTCGATGAGTGTGTTAAAGTATGAAACATGCAAATGTGCCATTTTTGAGGAGTTTTTATAAAATAATTCACTTCCTGTTGGTTTTGTAAGTTTTTGGAAATATATATATCTATATATGTGTGTGTGTGTGTGTGTGTGTGCATTCGTGTTCAGACATGGGCCATTATGTAATTTATTGTAAGATTTTAGAAACATATATATATAGTTGTTGTAGCTCCACCCTCATATGCAAACATAAGCTAAAAGATTGGCAAGAGGAAAAACACCATAAAATAGAAAAAAATTAACAAAAATTTACCAGTCGTGGGATTAAATAGGAACTTTCCAGGAACTAGAAAAGGCTTTTCACGTAAATCCATCCAGCCCCCAACTTCAAACTCACTGTCCATATATTATATTTCGAGTTTAGTTTCTAGATTATTGTATATTTGTATCTACAGTTGTTTTTATCTTTGTTTTATATCTTATTACTATTTTGCCATTTTAAAAAAAGGTCTTTTTTTAATCTAAGTACTGTACAATCCAGACAGGTCCCACTATGTTGACGCATGTTTTTTTTTTTGTTTGTTTTGTTAAAAGGGGGAATGTTCCGTCATGTGGACATTTATATCAGAATCCCAGTTAAACATATTTTAGTGGACTTTACAATTTTTAAGGTTATGATGACATTTTTCAAAACGACTATTTTGAAAGATTGGTAATTTGAGATTTAAAGTGTCAATCATGAACAGATATGAGGATAAGGTGTAACTTTTTAACATTTGAATGAAATGTTTTTGGGGCGGTCACCAACACCGGTATCTTATGCAACCTTGTGGTGAGGAACTGTATAAATTAAAGTGAGACTAAGGGGATCCCGTAGTCTGGGATCGACGCATAGTAAAGTGAACAGGGGCAACATTTTAGATGAACTGGTCTTTAAATGTTGGAGTTCAATGACAAAATAAGACACTTAAACAGAAATACTTTGTTCTGATTCCACGTTTTTGACACAGGCTCATTCTTTTGATCCACTTCAGATCCAATGATGGTACTTTTAGCAAAGATCTTTGAGTCCCCATTAAAACTTCAGTGTAAATTTATCAGATAGTTTCCATATTCCCTTTTCATATTTAAAACTTTACATGATTTTGAAAGATCAGAAAATCAAGGTCTATGATACTTTTGGTCTATGATCAGGAAGTTCATCACATTTCGAGATAATACTTAGAGAATGAATCAAATATTTGTTAATATTTGTGAAAATTTTTATTTTCCTTTTTTATTACGACACAATTTAAAAAGAAACAATTTTTATAAATAAAAATAAAAAAGAACTCTTTTTACACTGAAATGCCACTGGTGATTCAATGATCTATGCTAAGCTGTCACCAGATCTGGAGAAGGGCCTCTACACACCAATCCGAAAACCACCTGAGCCAACGAGTGGTGCCAATGAAAAAGAGCTTGGCTCTGCCTTATCCAATTGTGTTTTTGCAAGGAGAACGACCAATGAAAGCTGGCTCTTTTGATGATGCGAGTACGTAAAAGAGCCACTTGGTGGCGCTCATCCCACATTTTCATAGCAACTTTGCTCAGAAAACAAGATGAGCGATCAGAAAACAAAGAACATGGAAAAATGATGAATGTTGGTGGCTGATCACACAAACGCATAAAGATTACAAAAAGGCTGAGTACATCTTTCGTACCAGAAATGCCATCTTCAGGCAGGGGGTGTCATTGCATCAATACTTCCTCGACCCAGAGAAGAGCATCCTGCTGAAGATTGGTGCATATCGGATCGAGGTGTAGTGGCCAAGTTATCAGAAGGAGAAGGAAAATGGGCCCATGTCCAAAAAAAGTGGAGTGTTCCTTTGAAATGATCATTTTGACCTACGTGAGTTTACCAAAGTAGAGTTTGGGATGCGTCATGTTCATAGTTGTTCTCTCTACACTTTATTTGATTTAGTCCAACCAAAAAATCAACGCTCGCTGGTCAACAGAAGAGCAGCTCCTGGCTGTTCAAGGTGAGTTTACATTCTTTTATTCATCCCTATTTTAAAGAGAAACTCCACTTTTCCCCAACTTCATTGCAACAAAGTACTGTTTTTATACTGTCTTCGCAACGGTTCAGATCTGGAGATAGCTTTGCTTGCCGCCATTATATGGAACAGAAGCATTTCAGTATAAACTTGAAAAAAGTTCATCAATTGTTACATTTTTTTCATTTAAAACTTGACTTTTATTCAGTCATACATCATGTTGCAAATTAACCATGATTTTATAGGTTTATAAATTTCTTCTGGATAATTAAGTAATGTTGAAGGATTTAAGTGCGTTCATGTGTTTATTAAACAGCACTTAACCATGGCCAAGTCAAGGTAATCTCCCAGTAAAGAAAAAAGATGCTGGAACAATACAAATTTATAAATGGGGTTTATGTTATAAAAAAAAAAATCTACAAACCAACTTCAAAGTTTGTGTACAGAGATAGTAATCTAGTTGTGATTACAAGCTACCATGCCAACTGTCCACAGGGCAGAAACAAACATTCTGCAGATTCTAGTTTTAAGTTCAAAATGTAATCAGATTTGTTTAAAAATCTCAGTTCATTTTTGTATTGTACATCATTTATTATTTGTACAAACTTGAAGCAAAGTAGTTCATGAATTGTTAAAGAATATTAGTGGCAAGTGGTTTCCTTGGACTGTATAGACAAAAAATAAAAATATAGTTTTGCATGTTAATATTTATCTGTTGATATTGTGAGAAAAAAACCAGTGTCTTTGCAGAGATGAGTATAATTATTAATAATGAGTTGAAGGGAAATTGAACGAATTGGCTTTTTCAGAAGAGTGTATCAACCCGTAGCCCATCGCACTAATCAGGTTTCAAAAACCTTGGTGAATTATTTCCAGAAAGGTTTTTCTCAAACAAATGATAATATGTAGCTATAATATTATTTGAGACTTATTCGTTTCGCCAAAACGATTTTAAAGAAAACCAAGACTCTATTGCTGTTGTAGCGGTTCCTTTTGGAACGGTCTTTAAATCCCAAAGTGTGATTATTTTCCATCAAAAGAACATAATTTCAGTGGAAATTGACAGAAATATTAATGTGCCAAATTTTCACCGTGTACCGTTTCCTCAGCTGTCAGGCGGTACGGCAAAGACTTTGCAGCGATTGCGGATGTGATCGGGAACAAAACCGTGGCGCAGGTCAGCTCCTTCTTCGTCAGTTACCGCAGACGCTTCAATCTTGAGGAGGTGCTACGTGAATGGCAGGCAGAACAGGATGTGCTGCAGGGGAGCAGTGGGAGGGCCGTGAACCCAGACCTGAATGGGTCAGTGGGATTGGACGATGATGAGGTGAGCGTACCGAGAGAAAATATCGAATCGAATGCTGTGTCTGGGAGCAGTCCTCTAAAGCACAATTTCTCTTTGTTGGCACAGGGCAAAATGGACGGCACTTCTCCACCTCACCCGGACAGTCCCTTGCTGTCTTCTGATGCTAGTGTCCCTGGGAACCCAGATTCAACTCAGTCCTCCACACCCCTCACTCAACCTCCGCCCTTACTGCGCCCCACACCGCCATCTGCTCCCCCTAGCCTGCTACGCCAGCCACCCCCACTACAGACACGACCTCTACAGAACCGCACGCCTCACAATCACCCTCCCCCTCCTCTTATTAGACCTGCAATGGCATCTACGCTCCACCAGGGGGCAATGAGGAGCTCTTTAGGTTCCTCTGCTGGACAGCTGCCACCTTCACTTGTGGGGCTGAAGGTAGAATCCACTCCGTCACACTGATCACGCGCTAGTATTTAACCCAAAGAGAGATTTATTATGAATTTGCTCTCAATTCAGGTTTCTACTCTTTAGAATCAAGCAGTATAGCACCCAAATCTTGCCAAAAAAGCCCCACAAACCCACCTTTCCTCAGGTTTGATAGTTATACCTCGTGAAGAAACACAGCTACTGTACAGAGACTGAAAAGCCACTGGTGAGTGGAGTTGGGAAGTTTCACCAAACTCGGGGGCGGGGGGTAAATATACACTGGATTGAAAAAAAAAAATAAAAATAAGACTATTGTGAGTTCCTTCTTGATCTCTAAGGCAACAACACTGAGTATCTTGAAGAGCACCTGGCGTAATTCTGTACAGCCATGTAGATGGAAACTGACAGAGCAAGCAGTTTTTGTTGTAAAATTAGGTCCTTAAGATAATGTTAGGGAACAAATTTATCTAGAATTAGTTGAAGAAGCACTAAGTAATGCAAAATGTTAGTTTTTTTCAATAATATTTGAAATACACTGATTTCATTTAGCTCTTTTCCAGAGAAGGCTTCTTCTCTCGTCTACAATGTATCTGTCAGCTGTTTACATTTGAATGGGATTTACGTGTGAGTTTTTGTTTTATTTTATTTTTTTGCTCTGAATAAAGTAAAAATTCAAACATGAGATGGTTATTAGTTTGAAGAAATTACTGGTGATTGCATGTTTAATTACATACATTACATAGAACGCTTTTAGAGCGTAAGCTTACAAAGGGAGCTGAAGTGTATTTGCTTCTTGAAGTGATTGTGATTCTAGTCACTTCTGAAACTTCTTTACCTTTTCTTCTTATTTTATGTAATCTTTACAAGAAGACAATTATCCTTTACTCACGTATTAAACGAGAAACAAGCCCCATCCCATATTGCCCACTGCACAACACAACACAGTACAGTTCAGTTCCATTGGCTTTTTCCATGTGTTATGGTCATGGAACTGACACCATTTCTGGAACTGAAAACATTTTCTTGATTGGCCGAGCAAGCAAGATGTACATGAGCACTGATTGGTCAGAGAGAGAGTCATCCTTGCTTGCGTCAGTGAACCGTGCAAATTACCGTACATACCAGCACGGAGTTTGTTCCAGTCACATGCAAGACTTTTCTTTAGCCGCTCGCAACTCCTCACCGAATAACTCGTCGTGTCAAACACCCGTAATCCAAAAGCAAGCAGGCCAATCTCAACTGAACGGTGCCAAGCGCCAATCGAGTAAAAGACAGGACCATTGGCACTGCCCCCTAGTGGAAAGGATGATTTAAATGTTTAACACATAACTATAGCCTTCCTAGCTTTGCACTCTCTAAACGTAAAATATAAATCCATAATTTATTAGCATAGTTGCGGTAGTTGGTTGAAAAGATTTAGTAAAATACTGAATTGTGGACATAAACAGATGCTTCGCTGTGTTCGACCCCTAAACTGGAAGTAAAAGAAGAACGATTGTATTGTGGACGTAATATTGTGATATGCTTCATATTGTGAGCAGAGTCTATCGTTACAGCCTTCCTGTAAACCATTAAAACAATAAATGTACAAATGCGCTACGCTGGCGAATCGATTTGAAGCTTCTTAGCTAGAAATATTTCATGTACATGAATATAAATATAGTTCTGAATAATAAAAATACTCTTTAAAACGGTTTCATTTTGTAGTTTGCACACTGGGAAGACCTAAACCGGTTGAGGTATATTTTAAACTAGTTACAAATAGCTTAAAATATAAACTACTATATAGTCCTGACCATGTTTTTTTTTTTTTTTCTTTCAGAATATTCCTTGTCTGTGCTTTAGTATGGTGTATTTTAATGGTAACCAGTGTGGGTCTTGAAAAATCCTGGGAAATTCTTACCTTTGTGCATTAAAACCATTAAAATGTAGGTCCAGAAAAATGGCCTCGTGAGAAAATATGAATTTTTATGTTAAATTTGGAGCATTTTAGAAAAAAAGGGGTGAATTTATGAAAAATATTCTGCTACTACACGCTGATAAGTGAATGAAGAGCTTTTAATAATTTCTCACTTTACTTTTACATAAAGTGACTAAATAAAAAAAAAAATAAACATTGTGTTTTAATTAAAAAGAAAACGTATATGTACAAAATCAATACTCATTTTAATATTCCTTAAATATTCTAGGAATTCCCTAGACAATCCTTGCTATCCTTAAAAAAAAAACCTGTCTGAATTGAAGTTTCAAAGTAGGAAAAAAACGTGGAGAAAGCTGTTAAACATTTGTTACATATGTGCATTTTGTCTTATTCGAACGCAGTTTTTGTTTAGATTCAATTTGTTAAATGTCATCGATAAAACAATATATACTTTTATAGCATTGTAGTTTTGACACAACCAGGTTGAATTTAATAATTTTATTACCATCATCAATCATATCATCTTTGGACAAAAGAAAAATGAAAACTTTTGGTATTTTACTTTGTGAATCCCCGTAACTCAACAGCAGAGTCTGACACAAATAAAAAAATACAGCAATGAGAAAACTTGTGCGAATTACAAAGAATCAGTTGTACAGGAAATAAACAACACATATTCATAAGATCCCAGCACCTTGAACAAATCATTTGTGACATAACCAAAAAAAAAAAGAAGAGGTGATTATCCGAGGATCAATCCTCGCAGGAGCATGAGTTCTGATTCCAAACCCTTTCCTCATTCACAAAAAGAGAAGCGACACCAGTTCTGGCGTCTAGTTCTGCAGAAAGTCTCGGTTCTTTTCAAAGTGTATGCTTTAAGCAACTGAACAGATTTGAACCTGTAAAGTATAAGAATATTTCACTCTTTATGGCAGACTCTACGTTTCTCAAATTCAATCAAAACTCAAATTTTGCCATCGAAGAGCCACATGAAGATAACAAAACCCACCGGTTTCTAGAACGGGAATGATTAGTTCCATTCACTGGAACCGATGTTTCAGCGGGATTTTATTAGGCATTAAAGTGTTCATTTCTTACATCTTGGTTTGCAAAAAATCCAGAGCAAAAGGACGCAAAGGTTCGGAGGGAGTCGTGTGGTGCTTTCCAGACATTCTTTATACAAAGGCATAGTACGATCAAGATCATGTGACCACAAATAAAAAATATGTCATTTTTCCTAAGAATAATAATATTTCAACAATCACTGGTAGATACAACGATGATACACATTTAATTTCGTTAATAAAATAAAAGGCAACAGAAATTCACCCATTCCAGTGCAGCAATCTAAACCCAGCCGATAAACAATTAAAATCACCTCAAAGGAATGCTCCTCTTTAGTTTGGAAATCTGGACGAGTTGCCTTCTCCAACTTCCGCAGGGATTGTATTTCACAATCTCTGCAGCCATTCTTTAGTTGTGGAGTTTGTGCTAGTAGCGTAGCTTTACTGAATCTTCTTAAATCAGAAGCATTTTAACTGATTAGACGGTCAACATTTTTCCTAAAAATCGTTAAAAATGCCTTAAATCTTTGTTGCTTTTAGTACACAATGTGACCATAGAAGAGTAGTTCAAATTCTGGTCTTCTAAAACTTAACGGTTTATGCTAAGCTTCGCTAAAATGCTATATTGGTCTCAGAGAATGGCTGAAGGAAAAGGGAGAAGGAGCCCATTTCCAAAAAAGTGGTGTGTTCCTTTATCCAGAATTTCCCGTCCTATCCGTGTCGATCAAGTGCATTTGGTCTTTACAGACCAACAGTGAGGCGTAACTCTGGAGAGAGACTAAAGAGGAGGAAATAACCACAGAAGAGGAGCGGACATCATTCTTCTGTCCTAAGCTGCCCACTAGCAACCCGTGAATACTTCTGGTTCAGTCAATGGGCAATCGCTTACAAATTTGGCATTTTTATTCTTTGTCTGCTTTAATAGGCAATGTGCATTTGAATGAGCGAAGAAATTGAACTTCTAGCCTCGCAAACCTCCTCCTTGTGCACGGGACTCTGGGTCAGTGTGATTTCGTCCCTCGTCTGAATGAATATTATGTTCTATCTCTGCATCTCCTCAACGCCAAGTCAACTTTTCCCACATGGAGCTCATGCAGGATTCCCTCGTCTCACAGTTTGAGCTCATTGGCAATTTTAGAGGCGATGTTTTTGAAGGCAATGGAAGTCCCAGATATCCTCTTGAAGCGTACGCCATTGAGCGAGAGACGGGGAAGCTTGCACACCTCCATCTCCCACTGCACAAAGTCGTCGCAGGCAGGGTTGCCGGCCATGCAAAGCAGCATATACAGCTCGCGTATCTCATACTCGCAGCTGTTGGCTTCCAGAACCTTCCGGATCTCTTTCATCATCTCTCTAGGCTCCATGGAGGACGTGGTCTTCATGCTCCAGGTAAAGCGGAGTGAACGAGGTTTGGCCTGGTCTTTGTGCGAGGATACTGGTGCGGGTGGCGGAGTCCCACCGCCCGGGGAAGAATCTTTGTTGTCTTCCTCCGGGCCTACGCTGCTCTTCTCCGACTTCTCAGCACTGCTAAGCATAGATCTGTAGAAAGCGATGGACAGAAGTTGGAGGTAGGGGAAAAAAAGAGGGTCGGTAGGGGTTTAACGATGATGGAAAGAACCAAGACAAAGAGGATGTGGGAAATGGCGAGAAATCGTTGAAAGTAAAAATGAGGTTGGGGAATCACATGATTGGAGAGAGGTAAACATTTGGACCATTTGAAGAATAAAGAGCAAGCAGTTTTTCCAATAAAGCAAACACATGACACCCGGACACGTCGGTCAGAATGAAATGAGAGTGGATTCCACTCCATATTGATCTTTTGTTTCGGAAGTAATTGTGTAGAGCTGAAAACATACCCCTAGGAAAAGAGACATTCTAACAAAGTTCAGCTACAACGTCCCACCGTGCCCGCCAACAACGCCAACTAATACATATAGCCAATTTTAACATCTGTAAGTATGCTGCCAGATGTGTTAGTAGAGACCTTACACCAAGTTCAGCAAAGGTAACAATTTTAAACAGGCTTTCATAATTTTAAAATCCCTACAAATAGCGTTTAATGACCACGGAGATACTGCGGACAGCCTACTACTCTTCACTCCACCGGTAGAATATCGAATACTTCAACTGTAAAAGCAAAACCATTCATTTTACTGCTGAGAAACGGTTTTGCTACCTTGCCCGAATGACTGAGCACTATTTTCCTTGCCCAATTGTATGTGCAACTATTAGATCACGTGGCTGTAAAACCGTCTATAAGGAAATGCATCTTTAAAGACCTCTACACATCAAACCGAATCGAGATTCGCAGGAATCTTCCGATGGCTTCTCTTTGTCTGGATCTGGGAAATATTGATGCAATGACGCTCCCTGCGTGAAGATGGCATTTGCAGTACAACAGATGCACTCGGCGCCACACAGGGAAACAGGAAAGAAGACGACGACAGAGAACACACAGTGCACACTGTTGGTGGCTGATCACAGGGAGCTGTTTGACAAAAATGTGGAGAGGATGTGGGATGAGCGCCACCAGGCAGTCCAACTCATATCAACTTTCATTGGTTGCTCTTGTTAAAACAGATCCGAAATAGCTGAAACTATTTTTCAGATGTATGAACTCCCATTGGCACCCTTAGTTTTAGATTTTCACAGCAACTTTGTTTTCTTTGATTTCTTCTCTGTCGACGTTGTCTTCTTTCCTGCTTCCCTGTGTGGTGCGGAGTGCATTTATTGTACCGCAAACGGCATCTTCAGACAGGGAGTGTCATTGCATCAATATTTCCTTGACGCAGAAAAAGTACACCCTGCTGATTTGGTGACACTGAATCCTGACCAGTAGCATTTCAGTAAAAATGAGTTTTTCTGCTTAAAACTTGATTCTCTGAGAGCTGCGTTGGGTTGATATAACAGCAGCAACATAAATGGCAATATTTTTGGCGTAATATTTCATGGTGAAACATAAACATATCCGGTATATACGGAACCATATGACCATCAACTTACCCAGAGGGAAGATTTTCAAATTTTGAATTGTGATACGCTTGTGATTCTATGCTAAGCTAAAAGTGCCATCAACAGAACCAAGGACTGGTAAAAACTACTTATTACCTCGGTCGCGAATATGGAAGTCAAAAATGATCAGTTTGAACTACTGAAAAGTCCCTCACATCACAGTAATAAAATAGGTTTGTGTATTTAGACTGAGATCCATTTCTACTTTTGGCCCTACTACTTTATTTTGCATGTTCATTGAGCCGAAGGGGTGTCGCAAATCTTTAATGACAGAAGTTGAAGGGCTAACTTGGAAGGGGTATCTGACCCAAAATTTCAAACGCAATCGCAGACATCCAAAAATGTTTTAAAAAAATACGAAAGCCATTGTTTATGTTAGATTTCATGTGATTTGTTCATATATAGGTCAGTTCAAGTTATTGTACATTGAATAATACGCTACACAATAGTTGCAGACGGCATGTAAAATTTTCATTTGATAATGTTTATGTTTCAAATTCTAAAAATTTATTTGCCGATGCTTCAGATGTAGGTTTATACGGCTTTGTAGGGGTGTCCCAATTCATACTTTCAGCCCTTCCACTGGAATAGAGAAAAAGTAAGTGTTGGAAATGGAACTCATTATTATGTGCAAGTGTGCAAAAAAACAGACCGGGCAACGGTGCAGATGCACTCACAGTGTAGCGGAACGCATTCAGCCGCGCATGTGTTTGCCTCACGGAAATGAACAGACAGCCAGTTCTTAAATGCATTCGTTGCAAACAGAAACAAATTTAAAATGAACTAACACATCCGAGGAACCCTCAATCCCAAACACACTCATCCTCACATTCCAAGTAAATCCCACCGGGTTTCGACTAGCGCTCGAGATTAAAAGCCCCTTTGCTCCCCAATTACACCCCAAAGGATCTACTGATTAGGTCCAATGAAGAAATCCTGAGGTTTTGTTCTCACCTGCTCCCCTCCTCTTGTGCATCTCCCTCATAGGGGCTCCTCGAAAAAAATGGTAACAATGGTTTAGTCTTAGTCTGAGTTCTGTTTTAACTTGATCAGTACATAAGAGCAGGAAGGGAAAGGACATCCAGCACCGTGTTAATTCATGAAAGTTATTTCCACCACATTCCACCAGTAGATCTCTGTAGTCTCCTCACCATAAACGTATCATTTGCGCTTGTAAGAAATATTTAATGTATGTTATTGGAAATAATTCATGCTGTTTGTTAAAGAATGCACGCTTGCATGGTGTGAACAGATGAATCAGACAGACTGCTCTGGTTAAATGAAGTAGGGTGGAATGATGGAGGATCCAAGATGCTAAAGGATGCTAGAGCCCCATCACCATGGTAACAACTCAAATCCAACAGCCACCTCACCCTACAGTCTGTCTGGCTGAGGACATAACACAAACACTCCGAACACAGACACACAGACCAAGATTTCGTCATCAGAACCATCGTACTCTGTTCGGAGCACACCACAGAGAAGATAGCGTCTGTCGTACAACATTTTAACAGTTTAAAAATGATTCTTATAGAAACATCAACCACTCCATTCAACAGATCCTGTAAAGAAAGATTGCTCACAGAAACACAAAATACAAGTTTCATGGTTAACCACAAGAGGGCGCAGTAAAGCGCTGGAAGATTTGCTCCCGCGCCCTCTGGTGGTCACTTTTGTTACTAGAACACAAACAGGTCATCACACAATCGTGTCAGAAGAATGAAACGCTTTTGTTAATCCAGGCTTGTGTTTTGTGCCACTGGCACTGGAGGATAGTGTCCAGACAGAGGGTGGCATCCATTTACCCGCTGCCTGTGTCTGTGAATCGTCAGAGAAATTAGATTTGGGCAAGCAGAAACGGAGAAAGAGAGGGAGATCAGCAAGAAAGGAAACGCGTTTAAAGCAGGCTTGCTTTGGAAGCCATCGCTGTTACCGGGCACCTCTCAACCGTTTCTCTGTAAAATATATATGTTTAGAAAAAGATTGAGATTATGCAAAGTTTTTTTTCCCAAAACGCCAAAACTCCATTTTGATGAATTTGAGCAAACATGTTTTTCTTCTGTTTGAGGAAAATCTACATTTTTTGTTTCAACTTTTCATAAAGCACCTCAAAGTCATATGAAAATAAAAAGAATTTAGATTTTTACTATTTTAAGAAGTTATTTCCCCCCAAAAATGCTCTACAAATCCATATAATCAATATAAATCTTTATTTTCTTAAATGAAATACAAAAACAACAATGATCTTGAATCAAGAGGCTGGTTTCAGAATAGATTTATCTGCTGCCAGCTTAAGGGAGTCTCTCCTTTCACCCGCCGTCTCCTGACTTTGGGACGTCTCCGCTGGACTTTATTGAATGATCTGCTGGAAAATGGCTTAAATACTGTTCCGTCTGCATGGAATGATTCAAAAATGATTCTAAACTTTTTCTGCAGATGACAGCCGATCTCCTCAGCACCTCATCTTCTCTGGTTGGTTTAATAGAGTTATGGCATTTTGGGAAAAATTTTCAAGTGGCGTTTATCATGGTTTGGAAATATCTGATAAAGGAGCGCTGCATTACAGAGTAGGTATTGTGAGGTATTTGAAAATTAATTATGGGCTTTTGAAATGTATTCGATTGAATTGAATTGAATTTAACAAAGCATCAATGTTTTCTTAAGTTTAAATAGCATAAACATGGAAATGCTGCTACATTTATACTGAAAATGTTCCAGGTGGCACAGTGTAGGTTGCCAGTCAGGGCCATTTTTGAAGTTAAGCAAATAAATGTAGATGATATTGAAACGTTTAGTCTCTACAGAATGTTCTGAACACTACAAAGCAAAACCTGATTTTTGATAATTCACACGGTGAAATCACTAGTGGAAAATGTAAAATTACTCCCAAAGTTTTGAAATAACAATACAAGGTGGTAAAAAGTGTTTCGATTATACTTTTACATTTACACCTGAAAGTGCACAATAAAAGTGCACTAAAATTATAACTCCGCCCACAAGAACCTCTGCCTCGAGGATGGATGATGTCATTTTGTCTGGTGATGGAGAAGTGTAACACCCCATGCCCTAAGTGTTCTTTTTTGGGACTCAACACTTCAATCAGTGTACTTTCTCTACCTGATAGATTGGGACCAGGTATGAACTGATCGGTGTTAACACTTTGAGTGTTGGATTGACACTGGTGCACTTAGATCCCTTCACTAGCATATGCAAATGAATAAAACAAGCTTGTGGCTTTGCTTTGTGCAAGCCTTCTTAATTCTGACATCATTAGCTGTTATCAAAGCCCTGTTATTTGAGCAGGCAGAGCCACAGGCTGACACATAAACAAAGACAGAATCTGGGACACGCAGGTGAGATCACCAGGCCAGATGACAGCCAGGGGAAATGAAAGGATGGAGGAAAGGCCGGGTGTTACGGTAAAGGTAAAGGGTTTTTTAGGCCTGGAGTTGGTGGTTAGTGCTGGTTATGACACGGCACACAAAATAACCAGAAAAAAGTGGGATGTGGACAAGGATTGAGGAAAGAGAAATAAAAAGGTCCAAACAAAAGAGGGACTGGGGTCATCGTTGCCTACCTTCTGGGGAATCGGAATGACAGATTTCTACAAAACAAAAGTGAAAGAAAAGAGGAAAGAGACGTATGTGTGAATAGAAATAAAAATGTGATAAAGACTGGGTTGCCATGGAAACCGCAACAATCATTCTGAGGTTATTGGATTGGTTATACGTTTAGGTTTTAAAGAATGGGCAAACCATATTATTAATGTGGAAGTCAAATTATTTTACCAATTATTAACAAAGCATGCCTTACCTCTAATAGAAAACCGAATACTGCCTGAGCGCAAGGCATTGTGGGATATTTTTTTAATGGCAAACTTCCCTTCAAAATGCCATATCTAGAGGATGGAAGTTTTTCTTCCATGTGCAGATTAATTTTTTGCTAATTTTTGTGTGGGATGAAATTTATATATGACGGACGACGTGACACTGCCTACTGCCTTTGGGACGGCTCTAGTTTTTTTTTTTTTTTGGGGGGGGAAATTTAACCATTGTGAACCACACAAAAATAAACTTGAATCAAAAAAAACCCCAAAAACTATTGAATGTAGAAATAATTTTAGAAAATCACGTAAAAAAATAACACAAAAATAACGTAATTTTTGAGGAAATTATTTTTCAAGTTTGTCGTTTTCACATTGGGCAAAAATCATTCTACAGCCAGCACCATCAGGAGTTCGCCACGGTTTGGCTTCACTCCGCTGGCCACCTGGTTCGCAGACTGAGGCCATTTTCTCACACCGTGTAAAGACTCTAACAAACCAATAGGTGGCAGTCCATTCATGTCGTTTTTATAATTGTTATTAAGCACTGCATGCGCACAAACACAAGTGCCTCTTGTTCGGCGATCAAACAGTAAACATGTGAATGTGATCCTGCACATGCTGTAAGCCACAATAGCAGAATAATCAGCAACGTACTCCTCGCCTCGGCCGCCTTTCCGCTTGCTGTTTTCTAAACACAGCAGTGACAGAGCATAGCGGAAAAACTCCACCCCCGAACACAAAAAACTCTGGGTTCCCTGTCCATTCGGTGTTTCTAAAATGACCGGTACATGAAAACGGTGCCGCAGTTACATGTGAGCCGTGTAAATACCCATTTTTAAAATAACCGAGTACGTGTGACCCGGACTCAAGCGTCGTTTTGCGATTTACATTAAGAAACCGGATCACAAAAGTTAAATTGACCCCCAGACAGCGGTAAATAAAATAAAACAGCTTCCTGTAACCAGGTTTAGTCGCATCAGTATTCTCTTGTTTCAGCCCACACGCGCTTGCAGACAAATTAAACACAAGAACAGAAGAGAAAACGTCGTCTGTCCTCATTACAAATAAAAAGAGCAGTGCATCTCACACTATATGAGATGTTATCTGTAAGAGAAATGCAGCAGGTAAAGGCCACAGGGTACTTTTTTGTTTGCACCAGTGAGATGTGTCCCCTTCATAAGTATTTATAGAGCATTGGGATGCAGCACATCCGCTTGTTACCAAGGATACTGTCGCCACTAGGTGTGGAAAAGGTAGATGCGTGAGCTAGAATCTTGGAGATGATGAAACTGGTGAGAAATCTGCATTACACTGCAGTGATTGATTGCCTTTGAAGATCTCAACTTTAATAAACCTTTTTAACTTAAAATTAATCTTTTAACCGCTTTAAAAAAACATGTTTGTGTAGATTCTTCAAGATGTATTCCTGTCATCTACTTTAGAATTCTCTATCTCACCTGCGCACAAACTTGGAGGTGAACTTGCTGAAGATGCCGGAAGCTGCAGGCCGTCGCTGCTGGCTGTTCCCATGGGAGAGGGATGGGGAGGCAGGAGTTCCATGGTAAGGGGAACCTTGCTGGTCCCGTGCTCCTCGCTGCTGGCCGAGGTGAAAAGTATTGCGAGTGGGCACCCCCCTGGGAAAATTGGTACGGTCTGTCCCAGCTGCGCTGCTGATGTTATGGGCAGACGGGGAGGCACCAGGCGCTCTCTGTGGGGGATCGCTGTGATGATGTTCCCCAAAGAAAGAAACAAGTTTGGATTAAAACCTGCTAACAAATGTGTGACAAATAAACATGTATTTGCAAACATTGTAAATGTAACAACAGTCAACTACAATAGCTTCTACACAGGCCAGGAAAATATAAACATTATCCTAATATTCAGGACCAACTATGGTGTGTCTTTTCCTCAGTTAAATCACTTTGAAATATTTTAATTCATTACATTCTTACTATAAAACAAACAAATCATACGTGTAAATATGACTTGTAGAAATAAAACATAATATTCACAGCTTTAAGCTTTCAGGTACTGAAATAGTCGTCCTGAACTCGAACAATCTCTCAGGAGGTAGCAGCTTATCTGGCCTGAAGATTACATTTAAAATGCCATTGCACTTTCATTGAACTCTGATAAACTCTCTTGCGACTGCAGTGTTTCTGTCCTGAACTATAGCAAACTCTCAAGAAGCAGTCATTTTTGTCCTAAACTCTAGTAAACTCTCTAATGATTGCAGTGTTTCTGTCCTGAACTCTAGCAAACTATCAAGAAACAGCCGTTTTTGTACTAAACCCTGATAAACTCTCTTGCGACTGCAGTGTTTCTGTCCTGGATTCAAGCAAACTCTCAAGAAGCAGTCGTTTTTGTCCTAAACTCTAGTAAACTCTCTAATGATTGCAGTGTTTCTGTCCTAAACTCTAGCAAACTCTCAAAAAGCAGTCGTTTTTGTCCTAAACTCTATTAAACTCTCTAATGATTGCAATGTTTCTGTCCTGGATTCAAGCAAACTCTCAAGAAGCAGTCATTTTTGTCCTAAACTCTAGTAAACACTCTAATGATTGCAGTGTTTCTGTCCTAAACTCTAGCAAACTCTCAAGAAGCAGTCGTTTTTGTCCTAAACTCTAATGAACTCTCTAATGATTGCAGTGTTTCTGTCCTGAACTCTAGCAAGCTCTCAAGAAGCAGTCGTTTTTGTCTTAAACTCTAGTAAACTCTCTTATGATTGCAGTGTTTTTGTCCTGGATTCAAGCAAACTCTCAAGAAACAGCCGTTTTTGTCCTAAACTCTAGTAAACTCTTTAGAAATGGCATTGTTTCTGTCCTGAACTCTAGCAAACTCTCCAGAGGCAGTAGCTTTGTCCTGAACTCTAGTAAACTCTCTAGAGATTGCAGTGTTTCTATCCTGGACTCTAGCAAACTCTCAAAAAGCAGCCGTTTTCCGAAACTCTAATAAACTCTCTAGCAATTGCAGTTTTTTTTGTTCTGAACTATAGGGAAGTCTCAAGCAGCAGTAGATTTTTTTTGTCTTGAAATGTAATAAACTTTCCAGAGGTAACTCATTTGCTGCCCTAAACTGCAGTAAATTCTCTAGCGATTGCAGGGTTTCTGTCCTGAACTGTAGCGAACTCTCAAGAGGCAGCAGTTTTAGTCGAACTGTAGTAAACTTTCCAGAGGGAACAGAGTTTCTGACCAGAACTCCAGCAAACTCTCAGTATCTTCCCCTTCAACATGGGTCGTCACAAATGTATGATGTGGTTTAAATAGAGGCAATAATGACAGAATGAAAAAAACAAAAACATGTTCTTTCCCAATATATCCTGGTCGAATCAGATCGAATCTGATTTTTGGTCTACTCCAGTCACTCGAGTTTCCTCCCAGAGTCAAGGAACTTGGCTGTAAATCGATGACTAAACTGTCATCAATGAGCATGAACGGTTTGTGAACGTTGCCCCACCATGGACTGGTAACCAGTTTAAGGGGTAAACCAACCTAGAACCCAATGTTTTACTAATGTCATGATTAAAGGAATATTTGGTTGTGTTTATGTTGTTTCAAGTACATCCAGGACCTGGAAAAGCTCTTGTGTAAGCTCAATTTAATGAAACATGTCCAGCGCAGAGACAATAACTCTGACTTTTAACATTAAACAAAGGAAAACCTTTAATCTGCTTAAGCTCCCACTAAATCACACACAGAGACGGACGCACAGATTACGGATAACGTGAACATTTGTTTATGAGAGTTTGTGAGCTACAAATAGTGAAACAGAATACAACCCAAAGTTGATCCTTCCAGTTAATAATGGAAGAACTCCCAGGCAGGGCGACAAGATTCTAACAATCATTTCATCCGAAGGATCCATGTGTATTATTTGAGGTTTCTTATATTATGAATATTTTCACAGTTCCACGTGACCTGGTTTGTTTTAGAAAAAGAGCCTAAATATGTCTTTTTGTATCTTTAATGGCTACCTTTAGATTTAGTTTCAAAACTTGTTTCGAGATTGCAGTGTTTCTGTCCTGAACTCCAGCAAACTCTCAAGAGGCAGCAGTTTTTTGTCCTAAACTCTCTAGAAATAGCACAGTGTTTCAGTCCTGAACACTAACAAACTATACAGAGGCAGTAGCTTTTGTCTTGAACTGTAGTAAACTCTCAAGAGGCAATAGTTTTTGTCCTGAACTCTTGTAAACTCTCTAGAGTGCAGTGTTTTTGTCCTGAACTCTAGTAAACTCTCAAGAGGTGTTAGTTTTTGTCCTGAACTCTTGTCAACTCTCTAGAGACTGCAGTGTTTCTGTCCTGAATTCTCATAAACTCTCAAGAGGTGTTAGTTTTTGTCCTGATCTCTTGTAAACTCTCTAGAGACTGCAGTGTTTCTGTCCTGAATTCTGGTAAACTCTCTAGAGACTGCAGTGTTTTTGTCCTGAACTCTAGTAAACTCTCAAGAGGCAATAGTTTTTGTCCTGAACTCTTGTAAACTCTCAAGAGGCAATAGTTTTTGTCCTGAACTCTTGTAAACTCTCTAGAGTGCAGTGTTTTTGTCCTGAATTCTCGTAAACTCTCTAGAGACTGCAGTGTTTCTGTCCTGAACTCTAGTAAACTCTCAAGAGGCAATAGTTTTTGTCCTGAACTCTAGTAAACTCTCAAGAGGCAATAGTTTTTGTCCTGAACTCTTGTAAACTCTCAAGAGGCAATAGTTTTTGTCCTGAACTCTTGTAAACTCTCAAGAGGCAATAGTTTTTGTCCTGAACTCTTGTAAACTCTCAAGAGGCAATAGTTTTTGTCCTGAACTCTTGTAAACTCTCTAGAGTGCAGTGTTTTTGTCCTGAATTCTCGTAAACTCTCTAGAGACTGCAGTGTTTCTGTCCTGAACTCTAGTAAACTCTCAAGAGGCAATAGTTTTTGTCCTGAACTCTAGTAAACTCTCAAGAGGCAATAGTTTTTGTCCTGAACTCTAGCAAACTCTCAAGAGTCAGTAGCTTCTGTCCTGAACTGCAGTAAACTGACTCATTTTTATAGGAACTTACCTTCAGATCCACGCATGACCTCAATAATTTCACTAAACCGCTTTCATAATCCTCTTTCATGAAACTTTATGACAGGCTATGAAAGATGTTTAACGATGAAATGAGCTAAAGAAGCACATGAATGGGAAGTAAAAGCTCTCTGGGGCACATCTGAGGAAAACCTCATCTACAAACTCTGTAAACAGATAGAATTCCAGAGGCTTTCCCATGGTAACATCACAACATATTACCATGAATTAAAAACAAACAAGGATCTGACGAATGCTGTAAACTAGTAAACATGCCCATGGTCGGGGAACCCCCTCCAGTGATACTAGTTTTCAACCATTCTTCAGAGCAAAGAACATCTCTTTTCAGTGCAGCATCCAATAATAAAGAATCAAACCCATGCCGTTGGGAAAATGCATGCTGTGCAACTCAAGACATATCCAAACACACGTGAAAAGCATGATGGGACCCGAACCTATCGTACCTCTGTTGTATTTCGTATTGTATTTGAAGCAGACTGGAGGTCTATTTACCCCTAAATACATTTCCTTCGCACAAGACGCAGCTCAGATGAGTTCCCCTGACACATCTTCTTGTTTTCACTGATGCCCACTAATGCTTTTCTCTGTTTTACCATAGTTAAGACTTTTACAGAATATGATTAAATAAATATTGGCCCAACATCTACAGGACCGCACAGTTTTACTGCTGAAGCGCAGGACAGAGTTTAACTTGATTCCATGTTCTCTCTCTGTTGTCATAAACTGGGAACTGCTTGTGGGACTACAAAAAAATCTGGCCTGAAGATTACATTTAAAATGCCATTGCACTTTCATTGAACTCTAGTAAACTCTCTTGCGATTGCAGTGTTTCTGTCCTGAACTCTAGCAAACTCTCAAGAAGCAGTCGTTTTTGTCTTAAACTCTAGTTAACTCTCTAATGATTGCAGTGTTTCTGTCCTGGATTCAAGCAAACTCTCCAGAGGCAGTAGCTTTGTCCTGAACTCTAGTAAACTCTCTAGAGATTGCAGTTTTTCTGTCCTGGACTCTAGCAAACACAGATAGAGACCAGGGAAGTGTCCAGCGACAAATGGTAAAAAGAGATATGACTGTTGCAACAAGAGTAAACAATCGGTGAAAGCAATCCGTGGAGTATTCGGCAACTAGAGGCAACCTTTAAAAAAATATAAATAAAAAAATAATCACAATTCCTCAGTTTGCTGCTTTCTCTGCATAAACAACCTGAACGTGCGAAACCTGCCAGCAACTGACCCCAAAAAACACCAAAAACATTTAACTTCGGCAATAAACCCAGGGTAATAATGCAAGAAACAGCTGATTACGGCCTGTAAGAATAAACCTGGGCCCCAAAACTATTATTTGGTGAAAAAAAAACCCAACTGTCATGAATTCAGAGGTGAGTCAAATCTGGCAACCTCACATTTACATACAATCACCAGCCAAATTAATTAGGTGCACCTGTCCAAATGCTCGTTGAGGAAAACGTCTAATCAGCCAATCACATAGCAGCATGCATTTACCGGTAGGTAGAGATGGTCAAGACAATCGAGCATCAGAATGGGGAAGAAGGCTGGTGTGAATATTTCAGAAACTCAACCAACTCCAGGATTAAAGAGAATTGTTTTGGGAAGATGTGGTGGAGCACGAATGGGCTGTTAATATGGAGCAAAATCTCGGAAAAACATTTCCAGTACCTCGAAGGAAAAAGGGGGCCCAACTAGGCAGAAGCAAGGCATACTGTAAAAAAGTGGTTGGTCATTTTTTAAGCATTTTTTTCAACCCTTAATTCGCTCAAATAGTTTGTAGAAAAACTTTAGTTTCTTTCATTTTCAGTGTCTGCTCACATCAATTTCTAAAACCCTTCTCTTGCAGAGGTCCACGTGTGTAAGGACCTTGAGAGACAGAATCAAACTGCACTACGTCGTTGAGAACGGACCATGCACAGAGAGGTTAGCTTCACTCCAGAAAAAGTGCAAAGGAGACAAAGAAGCACACAGCATTGAGAGACCCACAAATGAACAGAGCAGCGGTACCTTTCCTCAATGGTCCCCAACCACGCTCGGAAGAGCCTCAGCTCACTGCACGCAACAGACCAGCCGTTCACTTAAAAAACACCAGCCATTCACACTGCCCACTGCCCTAGCTGAGGCTGTGCAACTCATTGTGTTGACGCCTACTTGAGTCCGGGAGACGTTGACAGGAAAACATTTGGCCGTCCCAAACTCTAAATAAATCAATGCTCAAAGTAACTATACACTGTTGGCGACATGGGCACTTGCCTGGACCGGGGTGAGTGAAGATCTGCGGGAGAGGGATGAGCAGAGGAGGACAGGGACTTGTGATGGCGGGTGCGTGAGGATGAGGATGAGGAGAGCACAGCGCCAGCCGAGGCCGTGGAGGCCCGGGATCCTGGGGTGCTCAGGCTGAGAGAAGAGTACACAGAAAGTGCCGCCCCTCCGTCCACACACACAGACGTAAACATGAGTGTGCGTGTGTGTGTGTGTGTGTGAAGGGATGGAGGGAGCAAAGGGGAAGCATTTCATTAGACAACACTTCACATGCTTAAGGAAGATTGAAAGAACGGTTGGTCGCTCAGACAACATAAAAATGGTAAAACTAATTCTTATTTCACTGAAAAGCACACACATGCAGTGATAAGTAGGGATTAGCGGAGCTTGTGCCGGAGAACTACCTTGCTATCATCTATTAGCGCTAAGCCTATTAGGGAAGACTTTTACAACTGAGTAAATGGTGCTTTCTTCCATCACAAGCTGCTCTAATCCATTTGAGGCTATACATATTATCACAAAGACAGTCACACAGAAGACAAATCAAGAGGAAGATGGAAAAAGTAAGGTTGTGTCGATGGCCTGCAAATAAAGTCAACAAAATCCTTGAGGAGCAATAAAAGAACCAATGGTTAAACCCCCCATGAACTCTTTTGAGGAAAACTACTGTCTTCTGAAATATTTCTTAGCTGGATCTATAATATACACATTTTCAGGGAAATAATGTTTAAAAAATGTTTTTATATATCTTCTTGTCTGGGTAAAGGAAACATTGATGCTAGGGATGTCCCGATCAGGTTTTTTGAGCCCCCGATCCGATCCGAGTCATTTAATTTTAAGTATCGACCCATACCGAGTCCCGATCCGATACTTGTCTTTTCCTTGTGCTAATTGCACACTTTAAGTGCATGCAGGTTATTAAATCAATCCAGTGTGTACTCTTGACAACCAAATAGCTCAGCAGTGCATCAATAAAATGGTTTAGCCTTGTCCTGCGTTCGCTCAGTGAAGTCGCAATATTCTGTCGTGTTTCGTTTTAAGATGCTTTATCAAGTTGGTAGTATTAAAGGCTGCTTTGCTAGTACCACCGCGTGAAATGCTCGCATTGCAAACGTTGCATGTAGCTACCAGACTAGAATCACTTTCCAACTTAAAATACTTCCACACTGCAGACATCTTAGCACCGTATTGCAAGTAGTAAACAACATGCGAGTTTAACATGCGAGTTTGCGACACGTGCGTGACGTAGCTGACGTAAACATTCGATCGGCCCGATACATAGAGCCGATTCCGATCAGTTAAAAAATGCCGACATCCCTAATTGATGCAATGGCGCTCCCTGCCTGAAGATGGCATCTGCGGTACAACAGATGCAACCACAAGGGGAAACGGGAAAGAAGAAGATGACAGCAGAGAAGAAATCAAAGGTGTCGAGCGCTTTTAATCTGCTGGAAGGGAGATGTTTGGGAGGATTTGTGGTGCGCTATTTCTTTCCTGTTTCATGTAGGGAGTTGCTATGAAAATGTGGCTTGAGAGCCAATGAGCGGCTCTTTTATATCGTACTCACGTCATCAAATGAGCCGGCTTTCATTGGTTATTCTCCTTGCGAAAAACGAATCCGGTATGGCGTTCTGAAATCCGTTTTCTTTAGCACCACTCATTTGGTCAGATGTGTGAGCGCCTGATGGCGCCCATGGTTTTGGATCGAGGTGTGTTAGGGTTGTAATTGGTTGCTATCTTGTGGACTATCTTTAAAATTACATTTAAAGATTAAGGCTGAGTTCCATTTTGCACATTTAACCCTAAACCTCTAAAGCCCTTCCCCCAAACCTACTCCTGAAAGGAAAAGCTAAAAATACAGGAATTGGGACACCCCTGTGAAACTGTATTCATCAGCCAAATTAATTAAATACTCCTTGACACTGAGATCAGTTTAGTCATTGAAAAATTGGAGTTCATGGGGTCTTTAATACATTGGCCATAAATTTTCACATATATCCATCAAAAGACAAGCAGAACACATTTATCAGCAGTTAATGGCTTGTTCAAAGGATCTCTATAAAATGTAAAGTTTTATATGTACATAAATGGTTACATTTAGATAAAAAAAGATATGTAAAAGTTCACTATTTTATCACTCATTTTAATAAACACATATATTATGTGGTGTGACGAGATAGCGGGGCAGTTTAGCGTTGTCAGGTGCCCCTCATTCCGACTGTGCATGCTTTTGCCAGTTGAACGTCTACAGTTGGCGCGCATTTAAACACGACGCAGAGGAGAGGGCAGTTATTTCCCTTTGCCGGGAGCAGCAAAAAAGATTGCAGAAGCTCCTGGGAGCTGAAGGATCCAAGCCCAGGGATCGCAGAGGAGACCAGCAACAGGAGATCCTATACTTCTGGATTTCAGAAAACTCAGTGGACCAACCCCAACAGAATGTTCATTCATTCTGGAGCTCTACCAAATTCTTTAATGGGTTTTTACTAAAGGAAATTGTTCAACCTGTTCCTGGTGCCCTTTTACCATCTAACATTTTAATACAGTCAAGAGAAATTGACTTGATTTTCACAAACTGTGCGCCAACACACATATTTAATATATTTTATTCTATGTGTCGAAATGAGTGACAAAATTGTAAATCTTGTAAGCATATTCAAATTTGTTAGTGCCCAAAGTAATTACTAAAAATCTATCTTAAAAATAAAGGTATCATGAAATAGATTTGTTTTAACTTTGGATGGTTCAAGAATGACAAATGACTATAGGGAATTTTTAGTTTAACGTTTAATAATGAAGAAATAAATATATTTTCTCAGTTAAATTCTTTATCGAGGTTCTGGAAGTAGTGTGTGTGTGAAAACCAACATTATTCAGCCAGCACACTCAGGTCAGATAACTCTAAGAAGCAAAAACGTGTGTGTATTTGACATCCAACACATCAGTTAGTGGAGTTTCCTGTTTAACATGTTTATCAATACCATATCACTTATAGAGAAACAACTGAAAAAAAACTTTGTTAAAAAGACTTTTACTTAAGGACTTTTTTTAACCATTGAATCCAAGATAATTCTTGTGGGTAGAGCTCTGCTTCTTTTAAGCAAATGTCCCTTAAATGTCCCTTACTAAACAAATCTTCAGTAAAATGGAGGTTAAAAACAGTTCTTTCAAACGCTGGCTTGCTCCTTTTAGAATTTGAGTCGTGTTTCTTTTGCTGTAGCCTTACTGTTCAATTAACTCTTTATATATAAAATTTTTTTAGCACTTTTTGGTTTGAATTTTTCACTCTTAATGTCGGATTTACATCATATATGTTAATTTGGTGCTATAGAAAAATAAATTTAGTTTTAAACACTCTATTTGAGAAAAACATGAACAAGCCTTTATTATGAATAATGCGATATGGTTTCTGGGCTGGAGAGATGCATTGACAGTTTTTGCATACACTGATAGTGGTTAATGTTTAAGGTAAAGCTCACAAAACTCATTATAATCCACTTTTGTAAATAAGAAAACGCTGCCTTTAAGCAACATGACTCCAGTGCAGAAAATGCCCAGTTGAGAACACATCTCATGCATGAATGCAACAGAATACTGGGAAGACAAAGTAAAATGCAGTTTGTGGAGCATGAACAGAGGAAGCTTGAGACAGAGGAGTTATGATGGATGACTGGTCAGAGGAGCACAGGAAGTCAAGGACGGTTGACTTGGCGTCTGTGGTGACGACTTAGGGAGGTTTACACAGGGAGAACTT
This sequence comes from Danionella cerebrum, assembly GCA_007224835.1. Taxonomy (NCBI): domain Eukaryota; kingdom Metazoa; phylum Chordata; class Actinopteri; order Cypriniformes; family Danionidae; genus Danionella; species Danionella cerebrum. The sequence goes on along the minus strand of SRMA01026110.1, from coordinate 483,854 downwards.
TTCATAATCCATTAGAAACATATATAAATAATTGAAGGAGATTTAAATTAGTGTGTGGGTTTTATGAAGACTGTATTCCAGGCATTACTATGGTTGACTTATGCCAGTCTGGCGCTGTTTGGGCTCAAAAGCATGTTACTCTGTGCTTCTTGGCAAATATAAGCCAACAGCACAGAGACAGAAGAGAATAGAGGATGAGGGAAACTGGGTTAGATTGTCCGTGACAGAAACCGGTGACTAGTTTTGTTAGTTAATCTTAGAGGGACGAACTCGGTATGTGAAGAAAGGGAAAACTTTGCACTTATTACTCAAAGCTTGGATCAATCTGCTTGGATTGAACTCAGTTTGTACCTGTCTTTGCCGTTTTGCACTCCCAGCGTTGCCCTTTCTGCCACAGGTGAGTTTCTGCTGCGGCTTGTGCCCGTGGAGAGGATACTATTCTGAAATCCCAAAACACACAAGAAGAAACCAGTGTTAACTGGAAGATCAGCATTTCAGGACTACAGTATTTTCATTTAACATCAAACTTTAAAACATCACACAAATACATTTAATAATTTCACTTTCACAGCAAAACTACTACAGCCAGGTCCAGAAATATTGGAACATTAACACAATTGTAACATTTTTGGCTCTATACCCCACCACAATGAAACTAAGAAGAGGTGCTTTAACTGCAGACTGCCAGCTTTAATTTGAGGTTACCTACATCCAAATCAGGTGAACGGTATAGGAATTACAACAGTTTGCATATGTGCCTCCCACTTGTTAAGGGACCAAAACTAATGGGACAATTGGGTTTTCCCCCTCATCATCTCAATTACAACAAACAGATAAAAGGGTCCAGAGTTTATTTCAAGTGTGCTATTTGTATTTGGAATCTGTTGCCGTCAACTGTCAAGATGAGTTCCAAAGAGCGGTCATATCAGTGAAGCAAGTAACCACTAGATGGAAAAAAAAACAAGACAAACCCACCAGAGAGATAGCAAAAATATTATACATAGCCAAAACAACTGTTTGGAACATTCTTTAAAAAAGGAACGCACCGGTGAGCTCAGCAACACAGAAAGACCCAGAACCCCACTGAAAACAAAGGTGGTGAAAGAAAACAACCTTCACAGAACTTGGCCAGATTAAGAACAATCTCCAGGAGGTAGGTGTATGTGTGTCAAAGTCAGCAATCAAGAGAAGACTTCACCAGAGTTAATACAGAGAGTTCACCACACAATGTAAACCATTGGTGAGCCTCAGAAACAAGAAAGCCAGATTAGAGTTTGCCAAACAACATTTAAAAAAGCCCTTACAGTTCTGGAACAACATATGAACGGATGAGACCAAGATCAACTTGAATCAGAGTAATGGGAATAGAACAGTATGGAAAAGTCCTGAGTATACCACCTCCTCTGTGGTAGTGTCATGGCGTAGGCATGTATGGCTGGTTCTCTTGTATTTATTGATTTGACTGCTGACAATAGCAGTAGGATGAAGTGTTTCGAGAAATATCACTTGGCCAAATGCTTCAAAACTCATTGAATGGTGCTTCACAGTGCAGATAGACAATGACCCAAAGCATACTGCAAAAGAGTTTTTGAAGGGAAAGAAGTGGACTGTTATGCAATGGACAAGTCCATCACCTGACCTGAATCTGATTGAGCATGAATTTCACTTGCTGAAGACAAAACTGAGGGGAAAATTCCCCAAGAACGAACAGGAACTGAGGACGGTTGTAGTAGAAGCCTGGCAGAGCATCACCAAGGATGGAACGCAGCGTCTGGTGAGGTCTATGGGTTCCAGACTTCAGGCTGTAATTGACTGCAGAGGATTTGCAACCAAGTATTAGTAGCACACCTAACTTGTTTAGTTCGATTCATTCAAACTAGAGTTCGTTTTCCCTTTTGGGCAGGTGAAACAACTCTAGACAGCACCAAAAGCGGACTAACATATCTGGTTCCAAACGTAGTAGCCGAAGGTCAAACTTGGAGTAGTTTGTGAACAGAGCATCATTTGCATTAATACAAATGATGTATGTAATGATGTAAAAGTAAAAGATGTCAAGGGCACATAAGCAAACTGTTGACATTCCTACGCCATTCAGCTAATTAAAGCTGACAGTCTGCAGTTAAAGCATGTTTTGTTTGTTTTATTTGGCATCCATTATGGTGTTATATAGAGCCAAAAATGTTAGAATTGTGTTAATGTCCCAATATTTATGCACCAAATCACCTAATTCTCAGACAGGGTCTATTTCAGGGAACAGCCAAAACAAAAATGAATTAATGTGTAATTATTCAAGGCATATCAACAGTTTTTAGTTGCTTATTAGAGTCTGGGCCAACTTCATTTATTGACAACACACATTTGTATGTTGCTAGCTCCGTATTTCCCTCTGTTTGACTCGCGCGTTTGTTTCCAGGTATCACGAGAGAATCTAAAGCATCTCTTCCGGCGGGAAGGAAATCGGCCTTTCATGTCCAGCCTTGACACAACCATTTGACTCAAGTGACTGTCAATGGCATGAAAAAAAAACTGTTTTTAAAATAAACAAACTATAGTTTTTTTTTGTTTGGGATTTAGACGTAGAATTTAATTGAATCTACTCTTATAAATCACTATAAAAGCTACTATAAGGCTCAACATGTCATGCCCCTTTAAATTTAAAGGACTGTGTGTACAAACTGCGTCTCAAAGCAAGATGTGTGACTTGATTCGACCACTGCAATACGTCATGTAGTTCTCTGATTTATCTTGCCACACTCATAATGCTCCAGATCTGTTGGTAGAATCTGATGCTATGTTCTTGTGGTGAAGCATAGCTGTGGATTGACAGCCCTGCAACAAACTCCTAGTGAAAATTTACGACAAACTAAGAATAATAACCTTTCTTTCCATTACTCAAATTGTGGTGTGGTTTCCAGTCCTCTTCCAGCTTATGATGAAACTACTATTTACCCAATACTCAAACATCGCTTATTCCAGGCAACAGCCAAAACAAAAATAGACTTGACTAAATAAATGTAATCTTAAGATGTGGTGTGTGAACGCTAAAAATAGCGCTCTCTTTATTGCTTCTCCTCAAATAACTGGAAGGCAAAAGCAGTGCCAGAGACCTCTCAGTGCACTTCACCCATGGGCAAACCCCTCCAGGATCCGCTGTCTGAAAAATAGCCACGTGCAAACCAGCAGGTTCCCAGAGTGCCCCGTGGACCCAAGGACAGAGGTGGTAGTTAAGATGTTTAAAAATTACCCTGCTATTATGATAAAAGCTTCCCACAATCCATAATGTAACTACACACTGCGCAGCAACATGGAAAAAAACGAAGAAACAAGACGTGATTTTGGGACTGCATTGGTGTGATCGATGAGCTTGAGCTTATTGTTGCATTTGTTTAAGTTTGTAAACGGTTGGGGAGTGGAAATAGGAAAAGTGGCATGTGATCAGAAAAGTATGAATCTGTTTCCAAAATGACGACTACAGTCATTGAAATTGGATGAGATAAAGAAATGTTAGCTACAAACATCAATGCACAGAGCCAAAATGTTACAGGCAAGTGTGAAAAATAAACAAAAATCTCTTTCGAAAATGCTAGTGTTAATCATTTACTTTCATCTTTGAACAAAACCCACACAATGCACAATATTTGAAGCTATTAGGTTGTTGTACATTTTTTAAACAACTACCCGAAGATCAGATCAGCAGTGGATGTAGCTTTCTCACATCCCACTGTCTCTTCATGACTCACTTGACGTTGGCATCAGGAATCTGTGGGAGCCATACCATCCTTTCCAATATTTCTTGAATTAGAATACCCTGAAGATAGTTTAAAATGACTTTGGCTATATTTTGGGGTCATTGTCATGCTGCATAATACATTCGTGGCCAGTCGTGGCCTAGTGGATAAGGTGATATACTGGAGATCAAAAGGTTGCTGTTTCGATCCCCAGCTCCACTGGGAGGTGAAGGTGGGATGAGTGAAGTGGGATGAGTGAAGGCTTCAGGTGTGTGTTCACGAAATACAGCCAACATCCAAAGAACCTCCACCATGCTTACCTTTCCCATTACAGCGGTACCCCAAGGGAATGCTTCGAGTTACGAAATGTTCGAGATACAAAAGGTTTTGCGGGAAAGTTTTTGCTTCGAGATGCTAAGAAAAGTTAGAAATACAAACAACCACAAGCAGTTCTGCTCTGTTATCGGCTAGTTTAGTCTGACGACGCGCTGCGCTTCCGGGTTCTGGCGCACCTATCTCCCAGTGCAAAAAGGGTCAAAACACTTTAAATCAGTTTTAATTCGAGGGAAACATTATGTATAGATTACCAATAATGTGCTATAACAAATGTTAGTCAAGGTGTTGAAAAAGAAACAACGTTTATAACATGGAAAGTGCTGTTCTGTAGCGCAACTTGGAGAAACCCTGTGACGCGTTCTCAGAAGTGTCTCTCTCCATCTGTCTGCGCTTGTGCCTGAAACCGTGTTGGTGTTAGTAATTCATGAAATATCTTGAGAAAGTTAATTTTCATCCGTGGTGCCGTAATGATTTCTGAATCCGTTCCGACACATCGCTTCACTCAAGGTAAGGTCTCACATTTGTGTACATATTACGTATTTTGCTTGTGTTTTATTCAGTTTTATCATCATTTGTTACATTACGAATGTGTAGATTTAAAGATTGAAGAAGCGTTATTTGATTTTTCTCTGGTTTTCCATTTCTTTATCTACTTATACTGTTGTTTCTGAGAGCCGTTGCAAGAATTAGGCATTTTTCATGCAAAACTTGCTTCGAGATACGAAATGTTCAAGATACGAATGCCACCCTGGAACAAATTAATTTTGTATCTCGGGGTACCACCCATCAATTCAAAGCACCTGCTGCCAATTTCTGCACCACAGTTCCTATGTCTTGCAAACTTTGCTTGACCTTTTTCGCACAACTGATTTATGGCTTTTTGGCTTCTCTGGAGGGAAGGTGGGTGTACCAGGGTCCTACTGGTTTCTGCCAGTTCTGAGCTGATGCTGCTGTCGGACATGTTCAGATTTCAAAGGGTAGTTTGCAGCCTGTTATCTGTGGCTTATGAACCTCAACATAGTCTGTTTCTTCACCAGAGAGAAAACAGCAAATAATGAACCCCAATGTTTCGGTAAAATCTTTGTCTGGGAGAAACATTGTTGATGCAACTTGATGTGCTTAATGTTGCCTTAACAAGAACCTGTCTTTTCCACCCTCACCTTGGTTGTAGAGTTTTGCTGTTCCTCACCCAGTTTTAATCCTCCTACACAGCTGTTTTTCCTTCAGTTCATTAATTGGGTTTCATCCTATGTGTGATATTATTGATCACTAGCAGCTGTTTGATGTATGTGGGTGCACTTGAATCTAATCTTACAAAATCCCCAAATTTGTGCCAAATTGAGGAGTACTCATTGAAGGCAAGGTAGTAACGGCAAATATTAATTTGATTAAGATTTCAATGTTCTTTTTACTTCGGATTGTGTTCATTTACAAAAATGAACAAGTAGGGGTGGGCGATATCTCGATATTTAAAATATATCGAGATTTTTTTTTTAACTCGATATGAATTCTGGCATATCGTATATATCGATATAATGTCTATATTTAATTTTCGCCAATTTGCTTGTGTGCCTTCTCTCTGCTGCGCTCGTCCGCGCCTCCTTGCTTTTGTTCCCCCTCCCCTCCTGTCATCTCAATCAACATGGCGGCGCCCGCAACCAGCCCGGTGGTTACAGAACTTGTTGCAAAAAAAGAACAGCTGGCTCCATTATATGGAAATACTTTGGTTTTAAGTCGTCAGATGAACAACAGACAGACCAAAGCTCAACTAATCTCCACAATTCTATAACGCGGAGTGTAGAATATGAAAGACAGAGCGCAAGGTTTTGTAGCATCACAGATCCGTGGCATTTCACATAGCGGTGGACATGGCACCCATATCCGTCGTTGAACAACGTGGCTTTAAACGTAATCGGGGATTTTGTTTATATCCTAAATGTTACAGGAGCACTTTGTTCCTATGCACTGCCTGTTTTTTAGTTGTTTTATTTTTGAATGAAAAGGCAATATGTATACAAGGATTTCTGAAAGAAAATTTGCAGAAGCACCTCTGAGCTTCAATAAAAAAACGACTTTGACATTTGTATTATTTTATTTTTTTTTTTGCAGTAGGTTTTTTTTTTGGGGGTGGTTATAAATCCTGTAAAGATATCGAGATATATATCGTATATCGAGATATAGCAAAAATTTGTCGAGATATATTTTTTGCTTCATATCGCCCAGCCCTATGAACAATCTTTATTTAAATTTCCTAAAACATTTTTTTTCCAAATGCAGCCTTTTTTTTACCCAAAATGCCTTAACTCCATTTTGATGAATTTAAAAAATGGTTTTAAAGGGTTTTTTTTGTTCCAAACTTTCATAAAGCTCCTCAGTCATACAAACGTTAAATTTCTAATCCAGATTTTAATATTCAAAGATTGTTTTCCCCCAAAATGTGATAACTCCATGACAAAATGCTACAAATCAAAGGCCTAAATATGAATGTTTTTTTTTTTTTTATGTGTAATGGAAGGATCCTGTGCTCTCCCCTCTTGAGAGACAAAGTTCTGAGATCTCAGAGTGACAAGGAAAGAGACACGACACAGAGTTCATGCTTCAACCTTAGTCACAAATTTATTGGGAGTTTCTTCAGGGTTTTTATACATTTCAGATCAGTGGGTGTCAACAAAGTTCCGCTTTTACAAGGGGGGAGGGGGCAGGGAACATGATTTACCGTATTTTTCGGCTCATAAGACGCACTTTTTCTTCCACAAAACTGAGGCGAAAAAGTTGGTGCGTCTTATCGTGCGAATGCAGAGCGCCGCGAATTCCGGTAACGGCCGTATGAGAGGCGTAAGAGCTCCGGAGCTAGGCCGAAGCCGCGGCCATATTTGTACACCCAGCGCTGCGCGCTGACGTCATCGCCCATCTCTGCCATAGCGCGGTCGTAACGAAAATGGGGGGAAAATACTACATTTCCCACAATGCCTTGGCTACGGTAGCCGCAGCGGTGCTTCCGCATCCATACTCACGAGCGAAACTGCTTTTGACTCTCGCATTTGAGTGATCTCTCACGCTACAAACCCGATTTTTCACGCTAAAATACATTTTAAGATGTGAAATGGGCGGAGCTAATAGTTTATCTGCGATGTTTCTTGAGCCTGGCGATAAGATGATGATCGATCTGCATCGTCTTCAGTCTGTCATCTAGCTCCGGAGCTAGGCCGAAGCCGCGGCCATATTTGTACACCCAGCGCTGCGCGCTGACGTCATTGCCCATCTCTGCCATAGCGCGGTCGTAACGAAAACGGGGGGAAAATACTACATTTCCCACAATGCCTTGGCTACGGTAGCCACAGCGGTGCTTCCGCATCCATACTCACAAGCGAAACTGCTTTTGACTCTTGAATTTGAGTGATCTCTCACGCTACAAACCCGATTTTTCACGCTAAAATACATTTTAAGATGTGAAATGGGCACAGCTAATAGTTTATTTGCGATCTGTTTCTTGAGCCTGACGATAAGATGATGATCGATCTGCATCGTCTTCAGTCTGTCGTCTAGCTCCGGAGCTAGGCCGAAGCCGCGGCCATATTTGTACACCCAGCGCTGCGCGCTGACGTCATCGCCCATCTCTGCCATAGCGCGGTCGTAACGAAAACGGGGGGAAAATACTACATTTCCCACAATGCCTTGGCTACGGTAGCCGCAGCGGTGCTTCCGCATCCATACTCACGAGCGAAACTGCTTTTGACTCTCGCATTTGAGTGATCTCTCACGCTACAAACCCGATTTTTCACGCTAAAATACATTTTAAGATGTGAAATGGGCACAGCTAATAGTTTATTTGCGATCTGTTTCTTGAGCCTGATAATAAGATGATGTTGCACTGGAACAGTGATGGTGATAACGAATGGTGGACTTTAGAGTGATGAGTGGGGGCAAAGAAAAACATTACAGCCTTTTTTTTGTTACTTTTACTGTTTACTGTCTGTTCATGTTACATGTTTGGCTGTTAACTTCTACACAGTTGATATAAAATATTTTACAAAAATGTTTGGTTCAGAATCTTTTTTTTCTAGATCTTCCTCTTTTAAAATTGGGTGCGTCTTATGTGCCGGTGCGTCTTATGAGCCGAAAAATACGGTACTTATCCGCAAGAAATGCTGACTTCAGAATTCAGGAGCGGTGGGGGTGAACTCAGGTCAGCCTGACCTTGTGCCTGTACACTCTTAATGGAAAAGACTGTAATGAAGAGACTATGGGTTTTCTGTAACTGAATGTCTGTCATAATTCTGAGATTTCTATCACAAATGAAATGGTTCAAAATACATAAACAAACAACACTGATATGGAATCAGAATCCAGAATAGATCAGATAAACAATGTCGAAACCCACAGATATTGGACCCATTGCTTCAAACCACAGATTTATCCGCTGGTGTCTCCACTGGACTGTGATCAGCTGGAAAATGGCCTGATTCTATTCCGTCTCCATGGAAAGATTATAAAATGATTCTAAGCTTTTGCTGCAGATGGGGTACGGCATTTTCCAGCTTCTCAGCACCTGATCTTTTATGCCCTGTGCTTGGTGTAGCGGACATATGGCGTTTTGGGAAAAAACTTGAATGCTGTTTATCACGGTTTGAAACCAGACAAACCAGGACTGCATTACACGGCAAATATTGTGTTTTTTGTAAAATTGATTATGGGTTTTTCAAATGTAAAAAAAAAACACCCAACAGATTTGGAGTTTTCGTGTTTATCTCGTTTTGGAACCAAAGCCTTCGCATATAAAATATTTTGACAAAAGTATTTGCACAATTGCCTTTATATGATGTTGACCCATCGTTTGAAACAATATTATTGTCTGGGAAGACTTTCCACACGGTCAAGGAGTGTGTTTAAGACCATTCTTACATTTTTCTAGAGAAACCCCAATTTTGGGATCGAGGATGGAAAATAAGAGGTGACTTACAGTAGATGGTGTAGTACTCTTTTTACGTTCACTGGAGACCACCGGACTTGGCGGAACTTTGGTGGAGCTGCTGGACCCTTTCCTCCCAGAGTCCTCCACTCCATGTTTGTTTTCTCCCTGAGGCCTTTTCGAGTATGAGCCTAAGAGAACAAAAGAATCTGTGTGAAAACCAACTTTGTGCTGTAATTGACTAGGTTTCAATCCAAAGACTCACTCTGATCTGCTGCTGATCTTCTGACGGGTTTCTGAGTAGATGACACACTGCGCTGTACCTTTTGAGGTGGAGAAGGGGCGTTGCTGTTTGTGAGGTCACTTCCTGGGCGTGGCTTTAGAGACAAGTTGATTCCTTCGTCAAGCTGTAAATTAGAGTTTTCGAAAAGGTTTGCTGTCTGTGTCTGTGCTGAAGTGTACGCTTGTTTTGCGTATGAGATACCTCTGAATTCCTATAGTCAAGTAGCAAGTAGGTCGCCATGACTTCATTGTACTTTTGTTTGATGAGCGAGTCCTCTATTTCTTCTTGAGAGAATCCCATCTGAAGCATTATGTCTGAATTGGAAAAATGCGCAGCGTCTCAAATTTGTTTTTATTTAACACCAAAACATTTCAAATCTCCCCTACACACAAACCTGTTCTCCTCGGGTCTTTGTAGTCCGGTTGAGGCTCAATGTAGGGCTTCAGCTCCTCCTCCTCATAGCCTACATTCATCCAGCGATCCTTCATGACCTGCTGCTGAGCCAGAAACACAGACGCTAATTCAGATCCAGAACAATAGCCTTTGACACAAGTGCAATTTTGTCTGACTGAAATACACATTCAAGCAATTCACATTAAGGTGCGCATACATTTTGCATATTTAATGTACAGATGATGTCACTCTCTGAAAATACTTAAGAAATGAACAAATAAAAAAAAAAAAAAATCAATAAATTGCGCCCAAAACAATGCTTTCATGCTAAATTACGTCGTTCATGAAACTACTCGCTGATTGGATACTTTCTCATGCATCATGATACCACACTATTTTACCCAACTATTGAACCTGGAAAAACTGGAATAAAACAAGTTTTGAGACAACAAAGCTAAGAAGGCTAGGGGCTTGGCTTTGATATCACCCATCCACAAGGGGGCAGTGTTAATGTGTGCATAAATCATCTTTTTACTCTAAGTGATGGAGAGAGAAAAATGTAATAAACTTTCCTGAATAAAAAGTGAGTTAAGGGTAATTGCGGAATAGTACATAAAACAAGAAGACAAGGCAAAGAAGTTACAGAAGTGACTAGAATCACAATCACTCTGGGAGAAAATACACTTCAGCTCCTAGACGATATCAATCAGTAGCTCAACAATATGTATTGACAATTTTGTATTGCCACATGTTGTACCAGGATATATTGTTACACCACTAATATTAACAAACCATGTGACGTTTTTATGTCTTTTATACTACGTTGTTAATTGGGGTTCAAAAAGTGGGCGTGCAAAAATGGCTGTATAACACAACCTAATGTGTTTAAGATTTTAGTGCCCTATAAAGTCTGTCGTAAGCAAATAAAATTCGGCACACATGAGAGATACCAAGACTTAAATATAAGTAACATGGATTGTGTTTCTAAAATCGACAGGAAGTCAGCATTTTCACAAAACCAGCAATTTTGCTCATGTCGTGTTTTGACAAGCTCCTCTTATTTTTTCCTCTTCATACTCTATCAGTATTATATTAAGGCATATGAAATGTTAACTTGTCAATCTTTTTTAACATTGTTGAACAGTTCATAATTGGCAGTCTGTTGAACTTTGATGATTGGCCATGAAGCAGGAAGTTGTTAATAACTTGTCAAATGTGTTAAGAGTCCATGTCTGAACAACCTACAGTGGCAGACATAGTGCCACCTAATGACCAAAAAGAGTAAACTTTTTTTTTTTTGCTATTTTTAACCACTTTTTTAGATTTTATTTTGCGTAAACATCTAAAAAAGGGGAACATTTGAACAAGCTTTAGGAGGCCAAAGGAGGAACAACACTTAAAATTTATAAGGTACTTCTTTTTACCAACGTTGACATATGTGACAAGATTCTTGGCAAAAATACCAGAATATATTTAGGCTGATGCATTTTTGGACTCAACAGCAACACCTGGGGGTCATAGCACTCTTGAGATGTGATTTTGATTTTTAAATTTGCCTATTTAGTTAAATAATTTGACAATTCTTGATTGTATACATATCCTAAATAGCAATTGGTCATGGTGCATATTGAAACAAAAACTGGCCACAGAAAGTCGATGGTCCCTTTGATCACTGCTTGCAGCTTTAATTTGACTTTTTTCAGTTTTTTTGGATTGGTACCATTGTGAAATCTTGGGTTGAGTAAAGTTGCAGCATTTCTAAACCAAACTTACTTCCAAACTTCCTCTTTTGGTGGGATTGAGAATGAGGAACTTCTTCAACAGGTTCTCACAGTCTGTGGACATATAGAAGGGAATCCTATACTTCCCTCTCAACACACGCTCCCTCAGCTCCTGTTGGAGAGATGTAGAAACACAGAGTGTGAGGAGACAGCATTTAAATCCATTGTAACAGATATTCACCATCCCCCTCACCTTCAGGTTCTGACCATCAAACGGTAGCGAGCCGCTGACCAGCGTGTAGAGGATGACTCCAAGACTCCAAACATCTACCTCAGGTCCATCATACTTTTTACCTTGGAAAAGCTCAGGAGCAGCATATGGTGGGCTCCCACAAAACGTGTCTAGTTTGTTTCCCAAGGTGAACTCGTTACTAAAGCCAAAGTCTGCAATCTTTATGTTCATGTCTGCATCCAGTAAGAGATTCTCAGCCTGAGGGTGAAAGAGAGATGACGATGAGGATATAGAATTTAATATGTGGTGCAGGTTTCATTTCATTTTCATGTTCTTGACAAATGTTCCTCTGTGTGCTTGTATTAACTTAGCCTCTATGCTGCCACTCAACATTTACACACCAACTTCAGCCACACAAGCTAGCCGTGTTTCCTAGCAACAGATGCATGGCGCTTACTGGGCTCGATTGCAGAGTTAAATATTACTCTACCAACAGAGCCAATCTATTATAACACATTGCAACAGAGAAAGCACAAAGAATATACTTAACAGAATCGATCTGAGCTTCATTAGCTTTAAAGGGGATCTCAGAGGAAAACTGCACTTTTTACAGTTGTAACTTCAAGCTACGGTACTGTTTGGCACACTTTTGAAGGCCTTTCCACTGCATTTTGTTAATGCGACTTTTTTTGTCCTCATTTCCAAAACCAACTGCAAGGTTAACTTATTTTGGTTATAAAACTAACATTAATACAAGATTAAAAAGAGCTGTAAGGACTGTGTCAGTGTCAATTTCCACATATTTGAAAATTTCCCATAACTGTCTGGCAGCCTTATGTGCAAAACCAAAGTTGGCACACCCTCGAAATATGTGGGTAATTCAGTCTTGTTTAACCAGAACCACAGATAGTCAGCTTCCTGGGACTAGTGCACATTATACTTAAATATACTTAAAAACTCATTTATTACTGTCAACAGCTGTCAGAATTTGGAATTATGACTAGACATAACTTAAATGAAGATCTCTAATTGATTTAACATTAGTAGAAATGCTGTTAAGTACCTCAAATTAAACTTAAATAAACTTTTATTACAATTCCAACAACTGGTGTGGATATCGGCAAATATTTTCCAATGGAGGAATATGATGAGTTATAAAAGAATTTAGTTGCAATCACATTGTCAATATCTCCACTGAAATTAAGACTAATCAGATTACGGGTTCTGTGTTATCTGTGATTGGAACTATGACTAGTCAAAATAGAGTAGCTTTGAAAGAGTATTAAATGTTAAACTGGCTTTCCATGGTAAGTAAAAAGGAAATTAAATTTAGTATGTGACAGGCTTCATAAACACCCTCTAACAGGTCTAGGCAAGTTGAGTCCTCAAGGACAGTAGTCCTGCAGGTTTGAATTCAAGACCGGCTTTGCTACAATCAACAGTAGCTACAATCAGATGACTAATAATAGGGATCATGAAGTGAAACTGTGAATGGCTGCATCCCTCTAGAACAGAAATTGCACACCATCGGCCTAAAAATACACCAAGGTATGAGAAACGGTTCCCTTTAATCCTATAACCAAATGACTATAAACAAATAACTCTACAAAAGATTTTGAAATGGAATCAGTGGGGCATAAACCTCTCTACAAAATTTCCCATGAACATTTTTATAATGTCATTTGTAAGGCAGGTTACATAGTTACAATTGAAATTACATAAACAAAACAGCCAAGTAAAATAATGAAAACCACATCCTAATATGTCACGCCCACCGGGGGTGGCTGTGAATGTTTTTTTTCTGGCTATTGCCCAATATTCTTGCCAAGCGGACCTCATCAATGTTAAATGTGGCATTTCCTGGTGGTGCTATAATTGCGAGTGTTTGTTGTAGATGTGTTGGGACATGAACTGTTAAAATTGGCTGAGGTGTAACTTCCTCTTTACAACTTCCTGCATACATAGTTCAATGAAGTCAAAAAAGCCTCGGTTTAGGATAACATTGTTTGATTGGAGGATTTGCTTTCTCACATGACAACGATTTTCAGATTTGAACATTCCTTCATTTGGACATACACCAAGAGCTTTATCATTCTTGTTGCAAACCACCACAAACAAACACTATTCGTCAAGATTGTGGCATTTTAAGCAGAATCGCCATATATCTCCAAATAAACTGCTTTTCTTGTCTGCTTTTTCACTAGCCTCTGGGTTTAAGCTGGTTTCCAAGGGGGTCCAGAGAGGGGCGCAACAGAACTACATGTAATTCGACGAGACAGTGTCCAACTCCAAAGTTCAAGGATTGCTATAATGATGGTTTGGAGCAATGAGCAACTCCAGTTACGTGGCAGAGTATCATCATGGAAACGGTTCATCCGAAAAGACACTTCCTTTCATCTTAACAAGAAGATGATCTGAGGTCAGCAGTTATGGAGTCCAGAGTACACTCATGATAGCGTGTTTGGGTGTGTGCCCGCTTGAACCAAGGACTTCACCTGTACTTCTGTAATGGACTTTGATGACAGATTCACAAGTGCTACTAAAAAACATCTGAAAGGCGAAGAAACAGCTCAAACGCAACAAACATTGACAGGAAACACTCACGCACCTTGAGATCTCGATGTACAATGCACTTCTGATGGCAGTACTGTACAGCGGAGACAATCTAGAGAGATAAAGAGAGGAGGAGTGAAGGTGAAGTCATTTCAGCTGTTCATAGGAGCTGTCTATATTTATTTGAGCTCTTCTAATGAGTAATGAACCAATCCTTCACAGTTAGTGAGCAAGCATAAACACGATTACATTTAGTACAGAACAGCTTTAAATGACGCATATTATCTTTTACATATCATAAAGGAGACTTCTTGTCATGATAAAAAAATAGGTTGCAAATTAAACCTTCCTATTTTGTATACTTAAATTGCTGAACAGACAACACAAACAACATTTTTAATGAGAAATTAACATATTTATGAGTAAAGAAATGTTTAGAAAATTTGCTTCCTAAACATCAATACATTACACAATCAGTAATAGAGGGTATGCACATGACATCATGGTACCTGAAAGTCACAGAGCGAGTGGTAAAAAGGCTACTCATGAACTTAATAATAATTATCAAGAAATTAATTATATTGTGTAATTTATATTATCTTATTTGGAGATAATATTATGAGGCAGGAACGTTGCATTTATTACAGAAAGCCTACTAGACCAAATATAAACAGAATGTCCATAGAAGGTTTCATAAATTTAATGTCCCATTAACTAATTTAATATTTAATTCCCAATTCTTTTAAACATAAATGTGTATTCATCAAAATAACTTGCGATTTGGCACATTTCCGTATTAATCCCAGCCATTGTATCCATTGTTTTGCCACTCGGTCTCAGTCTTTATTTGGTTTATAAATTATTTAAAGTGTACTCTGTTTTCAGCTACTAGTTCGTTCTGATCTAAATGATGAGAAACAAAACATTTAAAGGTTCAGCGATTAATAAGGTGAAAAACTCTTTCCTGAATGTTGCCTTTGAGTCCTTTGTCACATTAGTGATCTATACAGAGCTTGAAATGGACTACAAGAAGTAGCGGTACCCTCTTCCATGGTACTCAATTTCAAGGAGGTCTGGGAATTTAAAATATTAACAAACCCATTATAGAAGACTCTGGATGCAAAACATGGGTTTATTTAGCTTTAAAACACTGAAGATGCTAATAGCTAACAACCTGCACGGAGAGAGCAAGAGACAATGGAGCAAGTGGGGGAAGGGGTAAAATAGTCAAGTGGTCCTTGAAAGTTCAAAGCAGGAAAGACATAGAGCATCTTTCCGCAACCTCATTTAAAGAGCAAACACAATGCTATATGTGTGATGTAACTTCCTGTTTGTGATCTCAGAACAATAGGATTTCATATATTTTTTATTAGAGTCCACCTTTGACTCCGACCGTGTTTGTTTCACACCCTGCAGCCACGAGAAAATAGTTGCATTTTCATTGATGCCTATTACTTTCACAGTTGCGTTGCAAATGTCAAGCTCTCAGCGTTTGTGTTGAGCCCTGAAGCTAGCATTGATTTGAGATGCAAGCCTGCAGTCCGAGCGAGTAGGGGTAAAATTGGAAAGATACATTCATGAGTGTACCAGTACGTTCTCAGCAATAAGAGAAATAGTGGTACTCTAATGATCTATTTTTATACATGGTGTTACTGAGTACTCGTTTGTATTGGACCACTTAAATCACTGCTTATATATGCGTCAGGAATAAAGAAATATAAATATATCTACACTTTTTTAAGCGACAAACTGCCTTGGCAGGAATGTCTCAGCATTCCACACATTTGTGTTTGTAATATTAATGGAATTTGTAGTGAAGCCCTGTTGTATTTACATTGCTGTTCAAAGAACACAGACACTGTTGGGAGAAAAGATCAAACCTGAAACGTAATGTTATTGTTTGCACGAGAGTGAAAATGCAACAAAACATTTATACATTGAGTTTAATTGGGTGTGCCAACTAGACCAAATGTCTTGTTTGAGCTTGAACACTTTATCAATAGAGATGTGAAACAGTCTAACCACTTTTTAAGTGAAAACGGTGTCTTCACTTATGTTTCTGCATGCCTTCATCCATTTCAACACATCCCACATTAAGAAGATGAGTAGCCCAATCTCTCGTGGCAGTTGTAAACAAGTCATAAAACATTTTAACACTCTCACTTTAAATATTTAAAAAGTAACCAATTACACTAAAAAAATATAACCAAGTAGGCGCAAGTCATCCAATTTACTCAAAAGTACTATTTACACTAAATATTTACTCAAGCAAATGAAATCAATTACGCATAATTAGTGCACACTTTAGATGACGCAGACATACATTCATACTGACCTGTCTAAATTTGGCACGTGCTTCCTTTTCTTTCATCCTCCCGTGAGCAACAAGGTAATCAAAAACTTCGCCTTGAAAAAACAAAAAAGGTCATCGTAGGTAAAGCAGTAGTTGTTTACATTGAAACCTGATTAGCATTTCTTGTCATGGCTCTGACGCCGGACAGATCTAAGCTTACATCCATCCACTCACCTCCACTTGCGTATTCCATGATTAAATACAGCGTCTTTTCTGTCTCGATCACCTCAAATAATTTCACTGGTGGGGAAAAGAGAGAACGAAAGATGACCAATGAAGAGAAACCTTATCTGAATTTGAAAGAGGTTGTGACTGAATTTAAATTTTTTAAATAAAAGGATTTAAGTACAGATGTTTCAACACTGCTAGAAACTTTTAAGTTTCGGGCCATGAAACACTACATGAAGGAGTACTTCGAAGTAGTCCAGTAGCATGGTATATTTGGTGAAAATGGTAAGTTGGTATCTAAAAAAAAACATTTTTAGCGTGGAGATGATTTGGCAGGGCCTTGTTGTAAATTAAACAACCAGTTGTAAACCTCAGAGGTAAACTACTTGTGATTTGGCTTCGTATTAACGTAAAATTAATCTTATTTTCACTCTTTTTAAATAAACTTGGACGAGTGATCACATCTCATTTAAAATTCATGAATAGATTTACTTTTTTTTTCTCACTGAATCTGACATCTACCTGCCCTCAATTGACACTTTTAATCTTTGTAATGAGCTAAAAATCTGTTTAAATTGAAATGTGATTTGCATTTGTGGGGGGAAAGCAAATCCATGATTTTGCCGCTAACTTTACTGGTCTGAGCAATTTAGCATATCCTTGTCCACCAAAGTAATCTATTTTAGGAACATTTTGGTTAGAAACTAGATCGTTAAGTTCCCCACGCTCTGTGCATTTTATGTTTCTGAAGCTCCGCTTGGCTTCACTCTATTTAACGGTAGGGGAAACACTGATTTATGTATTATGTCAATGATTAGATGAATTATGAAACACCCAGGGCAAACTGTTAATTCAACGATACTCTATCCCTGAAGCTTACAAATAAAATTTAATAAAGAACAGTAAAACAGAGTAAACAAAAAAGTTTTTTAACGTTTTCTAATCAAATACTATGATCTATGCTAAGCTAACTGGTAAAACTCGATTGAGTGCAAGACTATTTCCAAAATAAAACAAAAATAACATCCATAGCTCAATTAAAGTGATTAGCAGTGATAAATATGTATGTCCTACATTATAATGAACTATGAAAAGTAAATGCATCTCTTTATTCCAAAGTTTGACCCAATCTTAAATAAATGTAACATTTCCCAGCATTCTCAGTGATTTCCCAGAATTCCTTTAGGGGTAACAGTCTGTAAAGATATAGCACCTATTCAGACCAGTTTGGCAACGTTTGGTGGCTGTAGCTCAAATGGTATAGGAGGAGGAGACCAATACAAATATGTTGTTATTGTAAAAAACCCACGAAATCAAGCGTACAAATTTTGTACAAACAAACGTACACAGGTATGTTTTTTAAAGCTTGGAGCTATTTTATGCATCTCCATTTGACAGTAACAGACCAGTACGGTTTGAGACTAATGGAGTAATTAAAAAAATCATTTCAGATTTGTGTGCCCTGTCATGGAAAGATTAAGGAACCTTTCAGAGCAGCCATCAGAGACTGAGTGATCCGACACCAGCGCACTGAACACACAGAGAAAAAGCCTCTGAATCAGGGCTGAATCCTCAAAGGGTTCCTCTTGCTTTTCATTTTTCAGCTATGCACTTTGATATCAATGAACACAAGCTGAGCGCTAATGAGCTAGCATTTCCGCCAAGACCTCTGCCGTGGCACAGGCACACATTAAAACACCACCTTCAGTAACCGACTCCAGTGTGAGTGATAACGGGTTTATCAAATCAGCTTTTATGGTACGTAAACAAACACAACAACAAAAAATAAAATATACAAAACAAGGAAAACATCATAAAGACCACACCATCCCATAGCCATTTAATGAATTCTTTTTTAATCATTTGTAAGAAACTCCTCCTTTATGACTGGTAGTTCAAACCAACTGCTCTCATTGGATACTGCGAGTCACATGTATCTCCGAAAATATTAGACTACTGTTATTACTCATATATTATGTAAAAGGGTAAAAGTTAACAATACAATAACGCTGCCTTATCAGTATGAACCTGTCATGATGTGGCGAACTGAAAACACAGGAGTTGACGATAAACTGCTGAGTTTTACGACACAGTGGACACGCCACGAAAGCCCAGCATGTACAACTGCTCTAATCCGTTCGCTGCTGAAGAAGCACATGCCTACCTTGCTACATTTATTTATTTTATTGTCTAATGTAAAGTGCATTTTTTAGGTATGTCTTGATGTTTGATTCAGCAAAGTAAAGTGAATTCTATTAAATGGCCATTATTTATCTGTTCATGGGATCCATACTGTGACGAGGTAGCGGGGCTGATCAGCGTTGCCAGGTGTGACTCATCAGGCTGCATGCACTTGCCAGCTGAGCATTATCAAGCTGTGTGCTCCCAAGCATGACAGCAGCCAGTGAGGACAGTCACACCGTTCAGCATGCGAGAGAAGAGGGACCATTTCCCTCCACCGCGAGAGCCACCAGAAGCCAAAAGAGCCCAGGAGGTGTCAGCCGACCGGGTCTAGAATGTCTTGAATGTGTTCTGGTGCATTATCAACACCAGAAGTGTGATGGAGTAAAATTTATAACTATTGTATATTTTTTTGTGAATTCTAAAGCTTTATTGCTATGCACAGCTTTTGTCAAGTTTGTGTTTGAAGAAGGACAGTAATAAAAAGAATTATACTTAAATGAAAAATAATAATAAATCGTTGAATATAAAAACACACAGAAAAACTAAAAAAATATATTGTGCTTCAATTTTGATTATCAGACACGCACACGCACACGCACACATATAAAAATAAGAAATGTCAGTCGATCTCTTGAAAAAAAGCTCAGCATTGAACCCAAGTTGCTGCTGATTTCAAAAAGAAAAAAAGGCAAGTGTAACAGCAAAATTGTGCAATTAAAGCTTATCGTTGCTCTGGTAACCTGTTATCATTTCATGAAAATAAGCAGTGTAGCGCAGACCCACAACACTGGGTGGAAAAGCACCATTAGACAAGATTTTTCAGGGTGACTCACCAATATTTGGGTGATTTAGAAGCTTCATGATTCTCACTTCTCGGAAGACCTGAAGAGAAAACATACGTGTGTAAGAAGAACACAAACTTTCATCTTAAGATGCGTTCCATTTCTCCACCCCCCACCTCCACTTTGCGCATTCACATGAGGCAAATTTCTTTTTTACAATCCACACTTCATTTGATTGTAAGTGAATTTCCCATAAGATAGCCACAATATAAAAAAAAACATTGTTTATCGTTAATTACTGTTAGATTTCATACCATATGAATATACATACATACATTATATATTTTGTCTTATTTGGCCAAATGGGGGCTAGTTTTCGCTATAAAAAACGTCTTGATGGCACCACGGACAAGAGTATCGTTATGTGCAAACTGTGCAAAAAAGAATTTGCCTATCACCGAAGTAGTTCCAGCCTCAAGTACCATCTCAATGCTAAACACGTCAGGGCGAGTACAGACTTTGCAAATGCTAGCGCTCACACTCGCGGCAACAAACGCTTCAGCCAGCCCACTTTGGACGAAATTAGTGGCTTCCAAGCCAAAATAAGTAAGTCTGCATCAGATAAATTATGTAACTCCCTTGCAAAATGGATTGCAAAATGTTTTCAAAGAAAATGAATAATCTTGGTTCCTGAAACACTTGAAAGCTGAATAGCTATATTAGCACTTTGACCAATTGTTTGTTGAATGGCATATTAACAGCAATAAATTTTTTGTTTAACTCAAAAAGGCTTTTTCGATTGAGAAAGTACAATTTGTTTTGGTAATGTATGGTTTTCGATTAAAATGCGATTAATTTCGATTAATTAATTACAAACCCTGTAATTAAAAATTTTAATCGAGTCCCACCACTAATATATATATATATATATATATATATATATATATATATATATATATATATATATACATATATAAAACGCTTGAATATTCGAGAGTTCAAGGACAGTTTATGGGATTAGATTTCCATCAAATGAATTGTGGTCAAGGAAACAAAAACGCTAAGTCTAAATACAGAATGTAAAGACAAGTTTAAAATAATAACGTACTGAAATGGTCACGGATTGATTTTTTTTGCACAAAACTGAAACGTGAGTGGCAGCACTGGCGCAGTGGGTAGCACTGTGGCCTTCCAGTTAGAAGGTTGTCAGTTTGAGGCTCTCCAGTGACCTTCCCGGAAGGAGTTTGCATGTTCTCCCTGTGCTTCCGTTTCCTCGGGGTACTCTGGTTTCCCCCACATCCCCAAAAAACATGCGGTTAGGAATAATCCAAATTCTCCCTTAGGTTTAAGTGTGTGTGAGTTTGTGTAACCCCGCCTCTCGCCCAATGTGAGCTGGAGATAGGCACCGGCAGACCCTGTGACCCAAAAAGGGAATAAGCAGGTTGTAAAATCAATGAATGAATATAACGTGAGCGTACAGTTTTACAATTCACAAGCAAATTCAGACTTCACACTTGCAAACGAGAGCGAAGGAGGAAATACAGCAAGCGCGCAAAAAAATAAATGCATGTTCTTGTGATTCTAAAACTTGAAGGGTGGGCATCAGCGTCACCAATAGCCCACTAGCCCTAGATTGACAGTTGCACCTCAGCCATTCAGTTGAAGAGGGAGCTGACATCCCTCCAATGCGACTCTAATGCAGAACTTCCTGTCATTTGTACATTTTAAACTAGTCTTTGTTTCTTTAAAACTAGCTATTTTTATGATAACAGTAACTTATTAAACCTGTATATGCAGTTTTGGCACAAAACTATTTAATTGCATTAAATTTGCAACTTTTCCAAATGCTGGGTTTGATAAAGAGGTACGTTTCATGAGCGAATACATTGTGAAACGTTTCTGTTATGTGCCCAACAATGGCGCATTTTTAATTTAAAACTAGCAAAAATACATTTATGACCTATGTATTTGCTACTTGAAAGCATAAAAAAGATTGTTTTCATAATTTTAGTACTGTTTTAATCAGTGAAGGGAGTGTTTTTTCTTGTTATTGTCAGGAATAATATGGACTAGGGCTGGGCGATATGGACCAAAAGTCATATCCCGATATATTTAGGCTGAATATCGATATAAGATATATATCCCGATATTTTTATCAAAAAGTGAGAGCAATTGTTTAGTCACAGTCAAACCCAAATATGACATTTCACAAGTAGTTTTATTTAAACTGGCCGGATGAAACAATACTCTGCTGTTCCCTTGTTTTTGGGAATAAAATATAAATATATTTGAATACACAAATAAATATAAAAATCAAAAGATTGTATAATGCTGTACATTCATAAATTATTAAAATATTCAATGCTGTAAGCAACTTAGGCGATTGCATTCTTTTAAACTTTTTAAACAATATTTATAGTTTTACAATGTGTTACAAGTAAATTTGACATCTACGCGGCATATAAGCAAAATAAAAATTAAAACTTTTTCACGAGTAAACATTTTATGTGAACTCTCATTGGCTTAGTCTGTGTAATCACGTGATTGAATGCGCGTTCACGCAAGAGGGGAGTCGGAATCTGCCGGGGAGTCGGAATATGGCACAACAACGGAACACCGCGGGAAAATGAAGCTTGAAGGGAGCTTTGTGTCGGGGCTGGAGCTTTTGCGGGTTGCGGTTGGCTTGCAGCTGGGGCCTCGGCAGCGCGCAGTTTCACACACTCTTCATAATGCAGTTTGTGCCACTGTTTTAGATGGTGAAAAAGATTTGTAGTGCTTCCACCCCTGGCTGTAACTTCTTTATGGCACTCCCTACATATGACATGGTTTTGTTTCTCATCAGAAACTTTGAATCTGAACCATCTTCATATTACTGAGCCGCTACTTTTTTGTTTACCAACTAATTTCTCCGCATGCTCAGCAGATGTTGTTGCTTCCTCCATGTTTGTTGAAGAGTGCCGGCGGATTGTCTGCTCCAGAGTCCAGCCCCTCCCCGCTCTGTGCCTGAAAGAGGAGGGGCGTGGCCAGGGGCGCGCGAAGTAGTGCTGAGAGCTCCGGGTTAAAGCAGTTTGCTGGAGCAAGGCTCACAGCGCAGTTTGAACTACGCAGCCTATATCGATATATGCGATATGGTCAAATTTCATATCTCGTTTAAAAATATATCGATATATTTTTAATATCGATATATCGCCCAGCCCTAATATGGACCTTATATAAATACATTGCTCTACACTAGATTCTCGGTATTGAGGAGCTGAAAATCACTGTCGACCATTTCAGACCAATAGTACACCACTTACAGAACCCCACAGTTTGTCTATTAATATTTTACAGCAAACCATTGTAAAAACATCCCCAGCAGCAAGAACAATGAATCAGCCTCATTACTTTAATGTCCTTCAGGATTCTGCAATAATTACAGCACAGCGTTAATGGTACATGACCAGAACAGGTGGGTACTCTATTACATAGACAGAACCAATTAAATCACATGTCAGAGGAAATCCTTCAGCCTCTCTTCCTGTAATTACCCCCTGTTGCAGACAGATAGACTGATAAAGAGCAGAGCTACTCACTTTTTGAAGACTAGACGAGTTGAGCTGCGTCTTGTCTATGATTTTCACCGCTACCTGTGACAAGAAAAATAGTTCAAATTAAGAAGGATAATCAAATAAAAGCCTTGCATTAAAATGACAATATTCACTTATGCAATGAACATAACATTTCAAATATATAAAAAGCAGAAGTGTCTACTTCTTCTTTGCTGGCCACAAAATGATGGCAATATGCCTTGTGGTAGAATCAAGAGTGATGATAAAACAGGGCACTATTTGTACATTTCCTGCAGCCAAACTAACTAATAGTTTGAAATGATTACATTTAAATCCCCTCATGGTTAAGAATTAGGTCAGAAGGCTGGTGGTTATGTGGCTGTTCAGGTGCTTTTGAGCACATGAGAACATTCTCATGCCAGTATTCATCTGTGATTATATCAAAACCCAAAACCAAAACAAAAACTCCAACATTTTACATTGTAAACAGGGAATAATCTGAAAATGGATGCAAACTAAATAATCTCATTCAACTTCTGGTTACCTCTTTAGAAGTGAGAACATGTCTGGCTAATTTAACCTTGGCAAAGTTGCCTTTGCCAATGGTCTTCAGCAATCGGTAGTTTCCTATGTGAGGGCATTCGTCTGCCTTCGGTACCGCATTTCGAGAACGTGGAGCGCTGGAATGGCCTCCTCCTTTGACATCAGAATGAGTCTGAAAAAAAGAGGATGGAAATAATTTGAACTAATTCAACCTTTATAATGAATGCATCCACACACATATATATCACATATGAGGCAAAGAACAGCAGAACTATCCTCAGGAAAGTTTAACAGGAGGTTACATCACAGAAGTGTGTTACATCAAACAGGAAGTAGATTCAATGAGGCAGTACAACCCTCTTTGCTCGGCAAAGAGGGAGATACACATAGTTCTAACCCTCAAAATATAACACTCGGAATTGTTCTTTTTTGAAAAGTTTCAGGTTTGATGCGGAATTATTGTGTAATGTTGTGAAAAAATGTTTGTTTAAAAAAAAAAGCTGGGGTTGTACAAAAATCATGTCATCAATCGTCATTTATATTATATTATATTTTTATATTTACTACAAACAGTGTTAAGGATAATTTATTACAGCATATCATATAGGCCTCGGACTTCTATGAGTTAAACCTTGCTTTCAGAGACTTCTGTCATGGGTTATGATTAATATTTCAATAACAGTAGGTACTTAAAAGAAAACCATTTACCATTGTCTGTAAAATATCTACTATATAGTTTTATATAGGAAAGTATG
Organism: Danionella cerebrum; assembly: GCA_007224835.1. Classification (NCBI taxonomy): domain Eukaryota; kingdom Metazoa; phylum Chordata; class Actinopteri; order Cypriniformes; family Danionidae; genus Danionella; species Danionella cerebrum. The sequence goes on along the minus strand of SRMA01026110.1, from coordinate 459,363 downwards.
AAAAGAGCTTGGACGTTTCACGTTCAAATTGTATAACCATTCTGAAATTCAGTCGCATGGCATCGTGGATGGTGGCCGGCCATAATGTGCAGTTGTGAAGGGCGACATGGGTTTCAATCCTGAATCCATTGTCATTTGCCATCCTTGTCCCTCTCTCTACTTGATTCTCATCCAATCTAAAAACCATTCTGTCTGTTCAAAAATAAAAAACAAAAAATAATTTTACAAAAAAAAAATAAAAATTCTCCCACAGTGTCTGTCTGAGAATAAATGGTTTCCATGGCCGAGCAGCTGCAAGCAAGCCATACATAACCAAGCCATGGCCTTCACAAATGTGCTTCTGGAGGAATGGCCAAAAATTGGCATAAGCCCAAGACAATTTTCTGTCTCTGACACCCCATTATTTAACTTTATTTATTATTTAAACCATTTGATATAAATAAGGTTAGGAAAGCATTTTATGTCACAAACTTGCATGAGTACGGCTCAAAGATCTGTGTTTCCAGTACTGAACATTATGTAACACATCACAAGCACCATGGCCAATTCTGACTTCCTTCAGAGCACTCTCAATGTCCTTTATCAGCTGACTTCTATAACCAACAGCTAACCATTAATAAAAAAAAAGGGTCATAAAAACAGTTTAATGTGTTGTGATTTTTTTTACTTTCTATTTTCAACTTCTGGGTTCAACATGCTGCTAAATGTCACTACACCATAAAATACACACAAGAACCATAGATGAGGATGCTAATTATAATTACCGGAGGAAAAGTTGGTGCGTCTTATCGACCGAATGCAGAGCGCCGCGAAGTCCGGTCACGGCCGTATGAGAGGCGAAAGAGCTCCGGAGCTAGGCCGCAGCCATATTTGTTTACCCAGCGCTGCGCGCTGACGTCATCGCCCATCTCTGCCATAGCGCGATCGTAACGAAAACGGAGGGAAAAAACTACATTTCCCACAATGCCTTTGGCTTCCGCATCCATACTCATGAGCGAAACTAAAGAGCTCAGCTGCCGTTTCTCACACATTCAACGCATTTGAGTGATCTCTCACGCTACAAATCCGATTTCTCACGCTAAAATACATTTCAAGATGTGAAATGGGCACATTTATCTGCGATGTTTCGATAAGATGATGATCGATCTGCATCGTCTTCAGTCTGTGAGGGTTTTTTTTCCGCTAAACATTCACTTGGACAGTTTCACAAACTTGGACAGTTTGATCCTTCATTAATGGAGTTATGTGGGTTTTCATAAGCTGACAAAAATCAAAAGGATTTATATTAGAACAGCAGGTGAACGTCAGATGCACAGCGTGCACAGCGCTCGTGCTCTCTCTCTCTCTCAGCCTTTTTTTTGTTAATTTTACCGTTTACTGTCTGTTCATGTTAGATGTTTGGTTGTTAACTTTTACACAGTTGATATAAAACATTTTACAAAAGTATTTGGTTCAGAATCTTTTTTTTCTAGATCTTCCTCTTTTAAAATTGGGTGCTTATGTGCCGGTGCGTCTTATGAGCCGAAAAATAAGGTATTTTGTAAGACAAATCACTGCAATGCATTGAATCCACACTAATGTAACTGCCTGCAGATTAGGTTGCGTTCCAAAACTTTTGCTAGCTCCACTAAATCATCGGGAATAAACCCCTTATTTCACATATTGCCCATAAATACTGGAGAAACAAATGGGTCAGGGTAGATTAGGCAGAATTAAGAAAGACAAGAACCTCAAACATGTTATCCACTTGTTACCCAGCGTTCCTTGATTCAGAAGCATTTTAAAGAATTTGTTTACTTTCCACTTATTTCAGCTAACCGGTCTAAAATTAAGGTTGTGTAAACATATTGTTGCATGTTTTGTGAAAAATAAAATGCTTTATGGAGTTTTATGTGGCTCTGTTTAATGTAGCATGCACTGATTTCGTAAAGCCATTCAAGATATTCACATTCAAGTATTCTACTTGCAATTACCGCATTTTCCCCCGTATAAGACACGCCAGCATATAAGACGCACACAATTTAAAATGAGGAAGATGTAGAAATAAAAGATTTTGAACCAAATACTGTAGTAAAATATTTTATATCAACTGTGTAAAAGTTAACAGCAGTTTAAGAACAATTATATGACAAACATGTAACATGAACAGTCAGTAAACAGTGAAATTAACAAAAAAAGGCTTCATACCTGCTCCTTAAGATCCATGTTATGGTTGCATCGACAAACAGAGATCAGCGCGCACCGCCGGGTGTACAAATTTGGCCGGAGTGTGATGGGTTTTTCCTATATAATACTACTATCTAGTGGTACATTTAGAGAAATGTAATTTGAGAAACTAAAGAGACACATCATACGTCCCGCAATTCGTCCAGCGCTTGTCTTACTTTAAGAGGCTCTTCCAATGCGGATAACAGGTGTGCTGGAAATGCGTTGAGACTCCTAAATTTTTACAATAAATAGCTGCATTTGCTGTGTTCTCTCTCAAACGGTCTCCAGTGTTTATTATCAATTGAGAAGGTATATTTTTAAAATAACAGGAGCTAGGCCAAAGCCGCCGCCTCTCTTACGCCTCTCCTACAGGCGTGACCGCCCTCCGCTCCGCGGCGCTCTGCATTCGCTGTATAAGACGCACCAACTTTTCCCCCTCAGTTTTGGGGAAGAAAAAGTGTGTCTTATACGGCAAAAAATACTTTGATTTCCGCTCTTACAAGTGTTTAATGTGGCCACAACATGCAACATAGGCAACAGCAATGTGATGATACAATGTGATGTCCGCTTCAGCATAGGAGGAATCCCCTTATCGAATTCTTGTTGCTTGTGCAAATTTAAGAGACTTTGAATGTGAAGTTCTATTAGATTAGGTTTATGCCAAGCTATCTTTTACAGATGCTGCTTTTACATTTTTTACTGTTTTTCACGAGGTGTCTCCAATAACAGATTTTGCCCATTATTTCAGCTCTTATCTCTCAGCATACGTTTTTTTACACACAACATGAAAGACACCGTATTTTTCGCCGTATAAGATGCGCTTTTTGTTCCTCAAAACTGAGGGGGAAAAGTTGGTGCGTCTTATACGGCGAATGCAGAGCGCCGCGAAGCGGAGGGCGGTCACGGCTGTAGGAGGGGCGTAAGAGAGGCCATGGCTTCGGGCTAGCTCCGGAGCCGCCGGCTATGGCAAGCCCTTTTAACATTTTTAATATCTTTAATTATATTGCAGATATCTTCAATTGAGTTTTGAGTAGTCAATATATAATTGGAGATATATCAAATTCACTTTCTTACTAGGGCAATTACAATTGAAGATCTCTAAATGTCTTTACGCCCAGTCAAAATATATTTACTACTAGTCACAATACATTTATTCCTATCTTTAAATGCATTTGCGGATAGTCAGGGCAGATGTTAGAATGGTAAAAGGGCTTGCCATACGTCGGCCATATTTGTACACCCGGCGGTGCGCGCTGATTTCATCGCCCGTCTCTGCTCGTCAATCCTAACATAGCGTGGATCGTGCCAGCTATTATTACTAATGTGGGGGCAATTTTACTAGCTATTATTAGTAATGTGGTCACAATGTTACTAGCTATTATTAGTAATGTAGTGACAATGTTACTGGCTATTATTAGTAATGTAGTGACAATGTTACTGGCTATTATTAGTAATGTGGTGACAATGTTACTGGCTATTATTAGTAATGTGACAATGTTACTGGCCATTATTAGTAATGTAGTGACAATGTTACTGGCCATTATTAGTAATGTGGTCACAATGTTACTGGCTATTATGGTATTACTAATGTGGGGGCAATGTTGCACTGGAACTGTGATGGTGATAACGAATGGTGGACTTTAGAGTGATGAGTGGGGGCAAAGAAAAAACGTACCGGTGTGTTTGTCTTGTTGTTTTTTTTTTACTGATCCAAAATACGGAAGATCCGATCTGGCATATAATTGTTCTTAAACTGCTGTTAACTTTTACACAGTTGATATAAAATATTTTACTACAGTATTTGGTTCAGAATCTTTTTTTTCTAGATCTTCCTCATTTAAAATGGGTGCGTCTTATATGCCGCGAAAAATACGGTAATCCTTTTCAAAGCAGTTTGTGAATGCCATATTGTGGCAAACCACCACAAAAGCAGAATCACCAGAAGAATCAAAAACCTCTACATTTTATATTTGTGCCAAAACAGACGTTGAGCTCATTACAAAGAATGTCCAATCATCCAGGGGAGCATGCCAACTCTATGAGCCCTGTGGAGTGTCTTTGTTCAAGCCATTGTTCATGTATCCAAGCAGCAAGCACCGTACTCCATGACAGCTCTCTTTTCAGAGCCAACAGTTCAAAGATCAAAACCATAAAATAATTCTTGACTTTGGTTTACTCTAAACTGGTATGTCATTAAAAGAACACTTTCGTTCTTCCTTCGCTCGTTTCATATGATGCCAATTTAAGAAGATGGTCAGCAAAGTCACAAGAAACACTGGCTGGAACAAAACACATCATTAGTGTAACTTTGTGAACTCAGGTAGACAGAGGAAAGTGCATAAACAGAGGGCAGGACAGGCAGAAGTCGAGGTGTGTTGTTAGCTCAGGAGAATGAACATAGACATCACTGGAGACTATATATATTTGGCTATGCGCATGGGTGTGCTACTGATACACAGCGAGAGCAGAGCTGCTATCAATACATCACTCATAAACAGCAATGAAACACTGCTCAAATGACACAAGCTGTTTCACAATGTTATGCTCCTTCCCCACTGTGTGAACTTCCTTGAGAAAAAAGCAAAACCACCAATTTGGTCATTTATAAAGAAAAAAAATCCAATAAGCTTTATTCAATAGCAGTATTTGATCCAAGCCTTTCCTCCGAAAATGCTTCATAAATACAAAAAAGTGTACTACTAATATTCTTATTGCAATTTTAAGCTATAAATAAATATTGATAAATTCCACATAAAATACTGAAAATAGCATTTCTTGCTTGTCCCCAGTCTCTGATGCTACAATTCTCCATAATATATAATGATTAAGATCTTTCTTTTGCATTGATATGCAGATCCTATATAATGTTTGTTTCAAATACATTTATTGAAACAAATACCTATACTTTTGGGATTTGGGAAATCCCTGAATCGATTCTTAATACGCGTAAGAGGATATGAATATTCACCTCTCTTTAAAATAGAAGTTGTTTCAAATAAACAAGTGTGTGCACCCTATAAACTTAAGTAGGAGAGTTTCAGTTACCGGCATTTATATCAAAATATGGATCCCATGTCTGCAAAACTAACATTTTAAATGAAATATTTATAGCTAATCAATATGAAAGCGAAATCTAATCAAATTGAAACCTTAAAAATAAAAATCGAATTACCGAATTTGTCCCTATTTTTAAGGAAAAAAAAATTTTCATGTCCCCACCCTTTACTCATTCCTGTTACTCATATCTTCCTCCTGAAAAACTGCAAATTTCCAAGTCGGTTTTTCAGCAGGAAGTTGCATCACTCAGATCTTTAGAAGGCCATGGGAAGAGCAAAGGTAAGTTCTCTCAAATATTTGATGATTATGTGATGATATCTTGGAAAGTCATTAAACAACACTAACATGCTACTCAAATTATTTCAAAGATTTAATAGTTTAGCATTTGCAGAATTTCCTGGCTCTATTATCATGTGCGCCATGTGACTATTTAGCATGTATTCTTGTACAAAAAATAACAAGAGGGTTAGTAACAAGAAAAAACAACACCTATCTTTTGATTATACATCTAATAAAACATTTTTACAAGTTACTGAAGATTGATCAAATTTTTTGAATAGTTAAAACAAACAAATAAATGGCACCCATTTGGTAGAAGCCTCTTCCACACTTCCCATATTTGAGAGTCAGCTTTTACTCATGAGTTCCGTCAAAATCTCTTCCCTTTCCCCAGTCCTACCAACACAAACGGTATACATGCTGCGAGTTAAATAATTCACTACTTTTAATAACAAGAAACAATAGTTATGATACAAAAAGCTTTGGGTCAATTTTTATAGCAAATTTTCAAATGAGAAACATAACATTTTGATCACACATTTTCTTGCAAAGCAATTCTTAACTATGAAATATTGATCTATGATTTGAAATGTTGAGTGATGTTCAGTCACAAAAATTAAGTCTCTGAAAGCTATAAACACTGTTTTCTTAACATTTTTACTTCTATACAATAGACGTGGTAGACATAAATAGAACACAAGTTATTTAGTATCAATAAGGTTCTTAAGTATTTTTGTACCGCTCTCATAAGGTTTAAGAGAATTTATTGAAAATATTTTTAAAGGTTTGCGAAGCGAAGCCCTCATTTGCATGATGACCAAATTTTCACACTTTCATTTATTCATTTTCCAACCCCTTTATTCCCATTTTGGGGACACTGGGGTCTGCCGGTCTCCAGCGCACATGGGGCGAGAGGCGGGGGTACACCCTGGGGGTGTAGACCCTGGTACACCCATGGGGCGAGAGGCGGGGGTACACCCTGGGGGTGTAGACCCTGGTACACCCATGGGGCGAGAGGCGGGGGTACACGCCAGTTCATCGCAGGGCAACACACACTCACACGTCCACCCCTAAGAGAGAATTTAGAAAGTCACCAGCAGGAAAGAAAAAGCCTCGAACCGGCAAGCTTCTAACTGGAAGGCCACAGTGCTACCCACTGTGCCATCGTGCCGCCCACACAGAAATTATTATATGAAAATATAAAGTGGGCTTTCACGGCACACCATTTACAGATATTTATAACATTTAACATCTATCAGAACATACATGTATTGTACGAGTTAGAACTACACCCAAAAAAATTCAGGCATATTTAAAGTAAAAAAAATAAAAAAAGAATATATAAATATAAACGTAATTAAATGCCCAATTGATCCGAGACATTTTTTAAAAGATTTTGTTGTTTTGTATATTTGTCTTTGAAACAATAATTTTATACCACAGGAAACAACTGTCCATTTTGGTGCATCACATCTTGAATAAGTCATTCATACTGAGCTCAATTTAAAAGGTCATTACTTCAGTCTTTCAATCACACATTCACAAAAAAAAGTCATCTAATAGAGAATTTCATATTAATATAAAATTATTATAATTGAGGATTTAATTATTCTCTAATCAAAAGAGAATGTGAATGCAGCGGACTGGCAATAACGCTCATATATTTCAGCACAATTCTATAAATAATCAATACGTCCCATTAATCTATGGTTTTCACAATACAACTCGGTGAAATACACCTGTCTACTTCATTTCATTTGTTAATCAAGTTCTTAGTGGGTGTAACTTGATAAATTGTACGGCATGCATGAGTGACCCTTAATCGAGTTGATGGTTGAACGTATAGAGTTTCAAATTAGACACTCCCAGGTTTCATTTCAGTTAAGATGCTTCTTATAAGATACACCCCTTAAATGTGACTGAATAATCATAAAAACCTCTTCCGATAAAAATGCCGTATGGTTTATTAAGAACTTGACTGTAGTCCTAAAAGTAGTTTAAACTGAGTCTTCAGGGGGCAACTGGCTTAGGCTTTGGAGTTTAAAACAGAAACGATCACAAATGAGCTGATTTTTATTTAAAGCACCATTAAAGAATCATCAAAGACAAATCATCTGTTTTTTGCTCTTTTTCCAGGCTTTCCCTAGATCTAGATCATCTATCTCTCCTTGTAATTACACACTGGCCTCCGCAGACTCTAGACAGCCATGAGGCTAGGATAAAGTTCCCCCTGACAACATGCTGTCTGCGCCGGAATCTTTTTTAGGTTTACTGAGATTCCGACGCACATCAAACCCCTGAACCTTATACACCACCTCCACCAGCAGCTCAAAGATATCCTTCGACAGCTGATCAGACAAAGAGGCTCCTCAAAACCGCTCTTATTCACTGCTAAATATTTCAAGCCACGTCACCAAATAATTCTGTAAAAACATGTTCTTAGATTTTTCTCTCTTTTGTATTAATATATTCAGATTTTACTCCAAAATTTAAGGGATGAAATAATGCTTGATGCTTAGTCTCTGAATGTGGATTTGTAAATTTTGCATTTGACAAAACATCAAATTAACCTCAAACGGAGAGATACTTTTATATCATTTGGTAAAAGAAAATACCACAGGCTACAGTGCTCAAAGACAGGTTCAAGAGCATACAGTTGAGAAATAAGTGGTTACTAAATCCTAACTGCAGCGTTACCATGGCGATTGATCTCGTATTATCATTTCTTTCATTGTTGTTCTGATCCTCGTTTGAGGTTATTTCAGAAAGGGAGCCTCAGCTCTGTTTAGAAATGATTTTTGTTTTTCTAGACAAATACAGAGATGCGCCCAGAGAGTGACGGTCAAGAAAAACTATAAATACAGCACCACCGACACTTCCACTATGGCGCTCCCTCTCTTTCACACTTTCTATCGCACTCTGATTTACTGAACATCATTTGCTTTATTAGTTTGCTGTCTATGCAACACGTCCTGACTGAAGTAGCCAGACACCCAGATAGAGTTTCAACTGAACTGATTTTAAAACAGCTTTCCCATCTCACCACTGATCTCTCTCCTACATCACTTCCTGTCTCTCTCTCCACTGTAAAATTCCATGAAAATCAGTTGGCAAGAAAAAAGAAAAAAAGTGAAAAAGCAAGATCTGTTCATGACTCACGCAACATGGTTACACTTGGAAAGACAAAGACTACTTAGTAAAATGGGTAATGATTGGATTTAAATATTTTAAATACAAAAAATGTTTAAAAACAAAGATAAAGAATAGGTAAAATAATGTAAAGCAAAAAGTGCTTCGATATTAACTTTAAATAAGAAAAATAAAAAGATAAACAATGGTAAAAATAATGTAAAGTAACTCATGTTTGATGAGAGAAGATAAAAAGAAGAAAGATAAAGTTACACTGCCAAAATGGTCATATTGTTTACAAAGCAAATATTTCCGTAGGTAACAAAACTATCATATTAATCCAATAACAAGTTACAGTTCAAAATTATGGTTTATTATTAAAGTCTTCTGTCAGGCTGCAAGGTTCTGCTTCAACTCTGTCTCAACTTAATTTGTGTATTCAGATAAAGAGTTTTGGGATCGCTCCATGTTCTAAAATAAGTGCGAGATGGTACCGAAAATTATCTTATCTTGTGTTTAATCCAAGTTTGGTCACAGCATTAAAAGGCACCAATTCTGTCTCTTGGTGCAAACACACCTGAAACGCTTTGGTACAGCTTATATGCTGGTTTGGGTCTGCTTTGTTGAGCTCTTACAGGTAGGGCTGTGCAATATGAACCAAATAATCATATTACGGATTTTCGAATGAATACGGTTGCAATTTTATTTGCAATTTTGCAACTAAAAAGCTACATACACACATAGATAAATTCTAAATATATTCTAAAACTGTACTAAATTGTCTTAAAACAGAGATGAAAAAATAAAGATTAACTTATCTGAATATAGTTAGACAGTCATAACAAATTAAAATGAACGTAAATCAAAACCAGAAGAGAGAGCAATCTGTTTTTTAGATTGCTCCCTTAAAAAGTTTTTTTGCAAGAAAAACCAGCAAGTCCACAATTTTTGGTTTTCAGTATGAACCACATTTGCCCCATTACTACTAAACACTCTCTCCGAACGTAAACTGGTGGCAGGAATACAAAGATTCGTTGTGAGCTGTGATTGGTTAACATCTTTCTCTCGCTTAGCTTAGCTGTAATTAGTGCTGCATCAGCTCTAGTTGGTTTAAAATCATGCGCTAAACAATGTATTATGGATAAAAATTGAAATAAGTTAACAGATAAAATGCCATGTGTTTAAATTGTGATTGCGATTAATTGCACAGCCCCATTTAGAGGGATATTTATTTAGTTCCAATGGAGATTTGTGGTATTACCATGGGTTGTGGTGACACTTCCTAGACAAGTCATGCATATAACAGTTTTTTGTTCAGTGTCACCAGTCAATCCCTTCTACTCAAATGAACTGATAAATATAAATATTTGGTAGTGATTGGAGAATTGTTTGAAGTAAAGTTACATGAATGGTTGGTTACATAAACAGTAGACAGGTTTGAAGGTAAAACATCTGGCTGTGAGTTCCCCAAAGGCTCTAATTTAAAACTGGAGAATGGTTCCAGCCAAGAGCACCAAAAGTGAGCAGATGGAGCATCTCTCTCTCTCTCTCTCTCTCTCACCCCTTCTCCTTTTGCTTCACAAGCTTGTCCAATGATAGACAACTCCTAACACTGAATAAATAAGCACGACATTAATACAATGATTCCCTCTTCATCAACATCAGAAATGGATCTGATCAACTGGTCTCTGAATGCAATTGGTACAATTTTCTCGACAAGGAGAGTGGGTTCAGGGGAGCCCACTTGTCCTGTAGGAACTTTTGCAGCTGGCTGCACGATGGACACTTGGACAAAGTGGCAGAACGTATGCCTGGCTGCTCTATCCCTGGAGGATTATCGAAGACATTTATCTAATTGGAGCTGTGGATTCTGCTTATTGGAATATGTGGGACTCTCGGTTATCACCTATTATCAAAAGCAGTCAGTGCTCAAAACCCCACTAAACTGACCTTCTCGAATGAATTTAAGTCTAGACTTAAAGCTTTCGGGGCTCATTTAGTGGTCTGTGACCACAAACTGGATATCATCGGGGAGAGACTGACAGCTACGCAACAGATGTTGCATTAAATGGAGACCAGTGATGGACAGTAAAAATCTGTGGAAACTTACAGTTTTTGACCCAAAATCAACTTCTCTTCCATCTGGCTTCCCCTCATCTCCAAAGTCAAAATACTCCTCAGAGAGAGCGAGATAACGAAACACTCTGCATTCTTCCTTCAAGACACACACCTCCGCAAGCTTCTCCCAAACACTGTAATCTGAATGGGCCACGAGTACAGCGCCTATTATGACAGAAGGAAAATGTCGGCTGTTGACTGCAGTAGTCCCACCTACTTTCCCTGACCTTACCCCCTCCTGCAATGTTTTCCCTGTATTATGTCTATATGTGCTTGGTTGCAATGGCTTTTTTTACCTGCTCCACACTGTCCTTCAGAGGGACTCACTGTCCTTCAAGAGGCTCTTTTGTGAGCTACCTTACCCAATGTATACCCATTTCTTTCTCAAATGCTACCTCTCAACATTGGCCTGTCCTCACCTTGTCTGTGTTTGTGGCCAGAGGGGTCTCATTTCACTGCATAAAATAGTGTATGTGACAAATAAAGGCTACTACTACATTTTCCAAAAGCATTACGTACAAAAAAATATATATAAAAGACATGGAGACATCACAAGTGGCGTTACCTTTGATGTAGCTAAAGACAATGGTAACTGAAAATGAGCTTCCGGGACGAGAGTGTAAAGAGACAGTAGCGGATGCTTTAAATAGCCAAATATCTCACATATATGGTCCAGCCAAACATCGGACCCTTTACCGAGTCTTACGGTTCATTTTGCCATCTTGATGAAAATATTTTTTTGTCTTTTTTTTCTATGTCTACCGCAGAAAGCATCTTGCAGTTCAAATTATGTTTCGGTTCTTATTATTCAAGAGATAAATATAGTTTCTGCTATTCATTTCATTTGTTTACACTGGTTTTACTTGAAGTTGTTTTCGATCTCAATTGAACTATTTGTCATGTTCTGACTTTAAAAAAGGTAATTTAAACTTTACCTTCTCTGTTTTGGCCCCTTTCACAAGAAAAAATGCCATCGTAACAAAATAAAGATTTGAACTATATTGAAATGCTGGAAATCTTGAAAATAGTTTGTTTAAGGATTTTTGAGTAAAAGCCATAGAACAATGCAGAGTAAGAGAGCTTTAAGTTTGATTTCCACATCCTCATCCTCTCTTCCTCTTGTGAAGTATAAGGACGTGCTGTAAACTAAATTAATTAAACTGTAAATAATTTGTAATTATCTGTGATGGACTGGCCAGAATAATTTGCCATTTTGACAAAATGCTATTTATTTATTCAGACACTTTAACATACAAGAAATTCAACTAAATTGTTCAATTAAATTGTTCAATAAAGTTTAAACTTGTTTGATTTGTATTTTAAATCATCAGAAAAGTACTAACAAACCTGATTGGCTTCTCTTAACAAACAAATACACTTGAACACATACACCCTTCATGACGTCAAGCTAAAATCAGAGAGAAGGCCTCGGCACTCCCTTCAGTCAACTTCACACCCAGTGCAACTGGAAATGCCTGTTTACACAGACTATGGACTTGATCTTAACACAAAGATAATGAAAAAGTACAAAGCTGTGTGTAATTGTTAGCGCTGGTAAAGTTGCCAAACGTCCACAAGCACATGGGGTTTACAGTCACATCAGATGAAAATAAGAAGTTAAAGGTGTTGTATTTTCTTTTTTGGGATACTTTCATTTCAGAGAGATTTATAGAGCAATGACAATTTTAAAAAGAGATAACATTGTTCACCAACTTTGAAACTCTGTATCCCCTATGCTTTTCTATGTAAACTATACAAACGTACCGCATATAATAACCAATACCATGCCTCACCTGTCATTATAAAAATAAAAAAAATTATATTTATTCAGTACTTTGTGATTATTTTAATAGGTGATTATTTAAATTCATTTTTTTTTGGGATGTTTACCTAGGTCAGACTTTCTTGGTTGAAACAAATAAATATATACAATAGCCGAATTTCACATGTACACTTCAGATACTAAGAAAAGACATGTGGTGAGGCAAACACTGAGCAAACAACGTGTATTGTATGGTATAAGAAAGTATTGTTGGGTGTAATGTGTGCCGAGCAATCATAAAAAGCCTTTGGACAAACACTGTGGCATGCAGCTCCCCAGCCTCAAGCTAGGGGACGGTGGTAATTCCAAGAGACAACCTGGCTAAAGAATAATGGAATAAGCAGTAGCTGCTTACTTCACTGGCAGTGATTGTCATTGAGACTGGGATACTTTAAACGGAAGAAAGCGACACTTCTACATACAAATTATCAACTCTTGTTCACATTTTTTCATTTATAAGTAAAACCAAGTTGATAATGTTTTGTATGCTATAGTTTGTATATGAAAGAAAAAGGGGAAGAGCTACTCTTCAGGGTTCACGCTTTGTCACATGTTTGTAAATCTGACAGATGTCAGTGCCTCACCAGCCTTTAACCTCACTAACTATATAGAACATGATGAAATGTGAATATAAACCAAAAAATGTTGCTAATGTGTTTTAAAAAAAAAGACACATTCAATATCTTATTTATGTAAAGTGCAAAAGTAAAGTAAAGAATAGAGATGAAAATGAAGTTCTTGTATGCTAGCTCGTCTGCATTCCAGTTGACTATCATAATTACCAAAACTAAACCCTGCTTTATAGACAATTTACGGAAGATTAGCTTAATTTCTATGACTTTATATAAAACAATTAAAGTGGAAGAAAGTGCTTTTACACACACGTGAATGAATTTGCTCACCTGTTGCACACTAACTGATAACCAAGAGTTATGTGGGTGGAGATGTTTAGAGGAAGTTTTGGGGAAAAATGTCATCCAACACTTCTGTAGCTTGAACTAGACACTGTTTTGCAAAATGGTATTCGCTCTCACCTCTCCAAACAGTTGAATTCAATGTTTCCGTGACATATTTAAGCACATAGTTAGTTATAAAACCCAACACTGCAATTGTCAAAGAATGAGCCACTTGAATAGCCTACACCCGAGATCTTATTTCAACCGGACAGGACACCTTTGACATCACAAAAAGAATGGTCAGACATCCTAAACTTTGTGGATAGCCTTCCCAGAGGAGTATTGTTGGGTGGTCAGGCTTCAAATGAACCTCAGTGTTTCCTCAAACATTATACAAAGGGGGTAAGGCACCCCCTAAATGACACCAGCAACTCTCTTTGAAAGTTAATAATGCCCATGAGATAAAATTAGAACAGTGTAAATGTTACAATAAACTTTAAAGATACAGCATGGCACTAGCAATGCCAAGGTTATGGGTTCAAAAATCACAGGGAAAGCAAGAACTGATGCAATATATGTGTAAAAAATGTTGAAATGTAAATTATTCTGTAATTATGAGTTATTTTTCATTGTTGGTGAATAAGTGTTACTTTACGTCAAGGTAACGATTACCCACTTAGTTGTTTTAATGTAAGATGCCATAGAGAATTACACTAAATAGAGCGGGAGGAGGTGTCATCACATCGGGTGCAGCGGCCATATTGTTTGTGTTCTTAGTTTCCACTGCAGTCGTGCTTGAATTTTTCTGGGGTTAAATATTTACAAAATGCAAAAAAAAAATACAAACAACCATTACTAATAATACCTCAAAACATTTTGGTTCGTTTTAGTTTTTATAGGTAGAACTCGCAAAGTTAAATGTGTAACCATGGCAACGTTGGTGTCACGGCTGCTCTAGTATAAGCATTTTGTTATGAAGCGAGTTTATACAACTTTAATTATAAAAATAGAGTTACAAGGAGATTTTTTTAAATGGTTAGTATCATATATCAGATTTCCTTCAAAATCAGAAAGTCAAATGGTGTTAGCGCAGATTGACAGCCAGGTGAAACAGAGCAGAACAACACCATCATCTTCAAATGTTTCAAATATAAATAGAATTTCAGGTTACATATTGTTAGATAATGGTTTGTTTATAGATTCTAGAAGATCAGTCTCAAGAACAGATACTATCAGATAACACTCTAACTATCTTGATATTTGTCAAAACAAGAACTGATGGCATGAAAAAAGTTCTTATCCCAGTGAAATGACTTGCCTAGCAGAGCTAATGGAGTAAATCACCACAGCGGAAAACTGTGAGTCTTTGAGACTTATCCGGGTCAATGAACCCTGCAGAGATCTGCAGTTTTATTAAGGGCGCCCAAACAAAAACACAACAGAAAAACCAGCATGGAAGACTTTTGGAGCCATAAGCTAGGACTTTATTTGAAAAAGGTATTTGTAAAAATGCACAAAACAATAGAATGAAGTCAAGAAAAACATGGCATTAAAAACACCAAATGTAGATTTTGCTTTAAGAAGTGCTCCTAAACTAAACGTGGAAGAGGCAAAATGTAATAAACTAAATTCTCTCTTTACAAAATTATCTTACGGGCTAGGGTCTCTGCAACAAAGTTATGTCACATGTGTTGCTTTTTCTGATTGCTGTTGTGAGAGCTCGTTCTTTGCAACTAGAAATGTGTTGGGAAAAATGAAACATCACAAATATTTATGTTTATATCCAGGCCCTGACTCTGAAATCATGTGATTGGATCAAGGCATCCCTATACAATCTTTTCCACTGTATTCTATTCTTTTTGAGGACCAATTAGAATACATTGTAATACAATAAATCTATAAATTTCTTCAAATGACAGAATTTTTTGTTTCCATTTTTCTGAGATTGCTCCACATCAAAAGTAACTAAGGGTACTTTCACATGTGATTTGTTTAGTTTGACTTTATTGAAATACAGTTTGTTTCAGAAATTGCGAAAGCAGCAACTAAACTCTAGATCAGTAATCTGCACACAAATTTGGACTAATCTTCGGATGGCCTCTCACCAGGGCGCTCTTTGTCTGGGTCGAGAAAGTACAACTGCACTCCATGCCTCACGGGCACATTATGAAAGTCGAGTGGTTTAAACTGCTGGTGGTTGATAAAAATATTGTGAAAAGAGAGGCTTTGTGGTGTGCTATTTCTTTCCCGTTTACTGTGCAAAGCGCAAAGAAAATGTGGGATAAGCGCCACTTTTACACGTCATCAAAAGAGCCAGTTTTCATTGTTCATTCCCCTTGTGAAAAATGGATTTATAGGACCGTGTGAAACTTTTTCTTTGACACCAAATGATGTATGATGTCCCATTGGCGTCCATGGTTTTCGACTGAGGCACAAAACTTCGGACTAGAAAATAAGATTGGTGTGTAGAGACCTTAAGGGTGCTTTATCGATGGATTTAAATTATCCCTTCATTCCTTTTCCAGCCTACTTAGTCCCTTTTGGGGTCACGGGGGTCTGCCAGTGCCTATCTGCAGCGCACATGAGGTGAGAGTTGAGGGTACACCCTGGACAGGTCGCCAGTCCATCGCAGAACACCTGAAATGTTTAGCTCAATTAATTCCAACTAGAGTTAATTTTCCCTGTCAGTTCGGTGTGTTTGGGCTGGTGAGAAAGCAACTACCGAACTAAAAATCTGATCAAAAGCGAACAAAAAAAACAATCCAAGCAAACTCTAGAGTGGTTCGTTTGTTGTGAGAACTTGATCGAAAGGGTTTATGTGTGTGTACGTTACTGTTTTAACTTGTGCGAATCTGAGCGTTCATAGTGGTGTGAATAAGGACTAAAAGCAGAGTTTATCATTACCATTTTAAGCAATTAATACAAATGATTTACTAAAAGATGCCAAGGGTCAAAATCAAGTCAAGTCCATCCATTTTTAGCGTGTTGTCCCATACTTCTAGCGTTCTGTTCACCGTTGTTTACTTCAATCCAACCAATCCAAAAGCAGTCGAGAAAACACAAATCCATGAGTGGCCCGTATGATGTCACATGGCCGAATTTTCAACTAGTGCCGACCAGAGCTATCAATGTGGTGTGAACGAGGACTGCAAAATGCATCAGTTTTCCTTCTTGGTCCGGACGAAATTAAACAAACTAGAGATGTGGAATGTCATTTGGGTTTCATAAAGTTGATTTAATGGCAGATTATAGCAGAATACCACACAAATGCTGCAAACATAGGGGAAAACACTGCAGCAATTGCAGTTTGTGCCGTCACGCTATAGATCAAGGTCATGAGCCAAACAATTTAGCCAACAAATCATCACATTGAGGTTACGGGACGAAAGACAGCTGATGACCCTTTCTCCCGCTCTAAATCTGTGTTTGTGAGCTCTGGGATTTCAGCGGTCTGTAACACAAGCCTGTGGAGTCAGCTCACGGTATCAGCAAGGTGACACACTCAGTTAGAGAGGACAAGAAAGCCCTGTGTTAACACTTATAGGTGTGGTGTGGTTTTCCGATACAGGTGCCACCATGCTGCACAGCAGGAGAAATGAGACTCGGTTTATATCAAAATCAAAAGATAAATGTAATTAAAGATGTATTTATAATAAGACAAACCAATCGTGGCCATTCATTAGCACAAACTGAACTAGCCTCACCTTTGTTCTTTCTCGAGTCTGGACAGAGTCTGGACAAACTGGTGGTAAATGCAAAATTGAACGATTTTCATACCACTCCTACAGAATGGTGTCAAATTCCCCCACATCGTCACTAGCGTTAAAAACAGCAGCGCATCACTCCGCGCACTCTACCTCATCTAAAACAGAGAGTAAAGGCCGAGATCTCTAAGGGCATCCATAGAGCTACACAACATAAAATCCTTTACTTCTCATTTAGATTGAAAAAAACAAACATGTTTAGGGCTGTGTGAAGCTCAGCATTAGTCACAGTAGCATGAATTATTAATGAGAGCCCAATCTCTCCTCCTCCTCCTCACTCCGAATGGCTCAATTTTCCATCCTGTGGCACTCACGTCGCAATCTGTGCCTTATCACATTGAGGTTATTCTTCAGTCCCTGTAGCCTTGTGGTTTCCTGGTTAATAAAGAACCCGTTGACTGATTTCCTCGGCTAATCGGTAGAGCTCAACGTGTTTGAGCGCTTCATTATTCATCCACAATCAACTAGCTTCGAGATATAAATAAAGATAGATTAATACATACTTGGAAACCCCAAAATTGCTTTGACTTCAGTATGTCATTTTAAAAAAGTTTAGATTACAAACCATAAGTTGATCTATTATTTCTTACATGATACATGATATAATCTGTGATATATTCTGATTGATCACTTTCAGACACAGCGGCCACTTCATTAGGTACACCCACCCACACATTGCAGAAAATTGTAGACATGGTCCAGACGATCTGCTGCATATGGAGCATCAGAATGGGGGAAAAGGTGATTCGATTGACCTAGACATGTTGGTCTGAATATTTCATGAACACACAGCCATCTATGCAGTTTACAGAGAATTGTCCAAAAAAAAGAGAAAATACCCCGTTAATTAAAGATCAGAGAAGAAGGGCTAGATTCGTCAGAGCTGATAGAAAGGCAATAGAAACTCAAACAACCGCTCGTTACAATCGAGGTCTGCAGAAGAGCATCTCTGGACGCACAAGACGTCAAACCTGGACACAGACGCAGCAGACCACACAGCAGGCCATTCGTGTTGGCTAAGGACACAGAACTGAGGCTACAACTCGTACAGGCTCACCAAAATTAGACAATAGAAGACTGGAAGCTTGGTCTTATGAGCCTCGGTTGGTAAAGTGAGAAGTTGGCATGGTCAACATGAAAGTATGGATCCACCCTGCGTTGTATTCAGGCTGGTGGAGTAATGGTGTGGGATATTTTTCTTCGCCCGTTAATACCAATTGAGCACCATGTATCCCATACAGTGTACCAATCTTGTGATTGCTACTTCCACAAAATAACGCTTCACGTCGTAAAGCGTGAATCAAACTAAGAATACAAACAAAATGGCCACTGTGCCAACAGCTCCTCCCAATCTATTAAAGTAGATGTTGGTTTGAAGGCAAAAGTTCGTAACTACAAATACTGATATAATGTACATTTCTTTTTTTTGTATATTTCCGAGATCATTCTGTTCACACCTGCCCACAACTTTTGCACAGTAGTGCATGTATGTATTTCTCCCGTAATTTTTATTAACTACTTAAAAATCATTGAAGAAAACAACTTTAACTGTAGTTGTGAAAATGTAAATCCCATTTTAACAAAAAACCATACAACCTACAAACGCTTTCCTATAATCAGTAGTCAGAAACTGCTGGATAGTCTTACTCTCCTCCAGCAGCACTAGAGGTTTCTTGAACATGACAAAGAATTAACTGTTCACAAATAGCCTCCACAGCTACCAGATCTCAATCCAATAGAGCACCTTTGGGAATTAGTGGAACGGGATTTTCACATCAAAGCATGTGAAGCCATCAGGTCAATATGGACCATACTCTCTGAGGAAACTTTACTGTACCTTGTGGCATCTATGCCATTAAAAATTGAGACAGTTCTGAAGAGAAAAGGGGGTCAAACCCGGTACTAGCAAGGTGTACTTAATAAAGTGAGCTGTGGTGAATCTATATGGAATCTCCATTTTAAAATAAAAATTAACACAATACACAAAGTAAACTATTCACCCCAAAGTCAATACAATTGATAACTACAACCATAAGAACTATTTCCTCCCAAAAAAATTCCGTAGCATCCATACTCTTTGGTACACAATGTGCACCAGCTAACCCCAGAGTTGAATCTGATCATCCACCCTGGACAGAAAAGTCATTCTGCTGCATCATGAAAGGCGTCAGAATTGATGGCTGAGCTTTGGATTATACGTAAGCTGTAAACAACATTCAGCTTCCTCTTGCATTACTTTAGCACAATTAGTCTCCATTCATACTTCATGTAAGAATTTTGAATCTTATAATTTTAAAAGTGGTGTAAAAAATGCGGTAAACAAAGAAAGGTTTGAAAACTGTAATAAATAAACAAAATGCAGTGAATGAACCTAGAAGAATTGCTGCTTTTTGAAGGAAAAGGGGTGGTTGCATGAAAAACACATTTGTTTTGTTTCTCTTTTGCCGGTTTTTTGAAGGTACACAACTGGTGGGTTGTGCCAAACACCGGAGAACTAACCACAGCTCTTGTGGATTTAGGCTTTCTCGCATCCTTGCCTCTTCATGTAATCCCAGACAAACTCAATGACGTTGAGATCAGGGCACTGTAATGCCAGTACTTCTAGTTCTTTTCACTTAAGGTGACGCATAATACTTTTGCTTTACACCATTGTCCTGCTGCAGAATAAATTTGAGGCCATTCATAAACCACCATGATGGTATTGCATGATGTATAAGAATCTGCCTGTATTTCCTAGCATCGAGGACACCATTAATCCTGATCTAATCAGAAGCAGTCAGCATCTTCTGCACACAGTTTCTTGGCACACAACTGTTACTCGTTCTTGAAAAAATCTTGAACAGCGCACATTGAAACTTAGTCTGAGATTTTGAAACATTTGAGATTTACTTTTAGCTACCTTTTATCCTGTTGCTGTGTTCAATCCTGCCATGACCATTAACCATTAACCTCAACCTCGCCTTGCTAACAGTTTGGCAGGTCCTATCGTTTTAAGCCTACTACACATACAAAGTGTACCAATAGAGTGGGAGAAGTGTCCGCCATATTTGTAGTGAGATGCCACCCTTGCTACAGCTGCTGCCCTTTAAACAGAGCAACTTCTACCAATAGAAACAAAAAATGAATTGTTTGGGGGATTTTTTTAATTCTATTTTTTAGTAATCGTTTCATTTTGTAAGTATTTAACCACAAAACAATTTAAATTCAACTCCTGGTGGAAACTAAGAATACAAACAAAATGGCCACTGTGCCAACACATCCTCTCACTCTATTAAAGTAGATGTTGGTTTCAAGGCAAAAGTTAGTAACTACAAATATTGATATGATGTGCATTTCTATTGTTCACTCACTATACATTGTGTAAATCTAAAAAAAATAAATCATGTATATTTCTAAAAGCATTCTGTTCACACACCTGCCTAAAACTTTTGCACAGTAGTGTATGTTTTTCCTCCCCTTTACTTTCCAAACAATTACTTTAAAAACTATTTGGAAGATAAAGGAGGACAAATAACCTTAAACTGTAGTTTAAATCCCATTTTAATTAAATAAATCATACAAACGCTAACCTATAAACATGGTGGTCAGTTACTGGTGGACTATCTGACTTTCCTCCAGCAGCACCACCGTGATTCAATAGAAACAAACTCGTGAAATAATTCCCAGCTACACACAAACCCACTCACGGTCGTGTGAATTGCTTTCTGTTGAGTTCGTGTAATGAGGTCTCACCTGGCTGGAGGAAGTCTCTATCACACCGACTCCTTGAGGCCTGGTTGACATGTTCGCCCAGGGATACTCCAAAAACGGGAAATAAATTAAAAGTGGTTTTCAATGGGAGGCAAGCATCGAAAAGCTTGCTCTCGCAGTTTATTTTGACAGTAGCAATCAGAGTTGCTAGCTAGCCAGAACTAACGCTAGCCACACAGAGAGAGATCAACAAGTTGAAGCCAAACATCAGTCCATATGTGGAGCAGAAACTCGTACTAAAGTCTCCAGCTGAACACAAACATCGGGGGTTTATGAAGGATTTGACGTCTTAGAGGGACTTACATTGGGTTTTGTTTTTAATATAGCCCCAAAGCTGAATAAAAAAGTAAAACTACCAAAATATTTCCATAACGAGCAACAGGAAATGAAGGCGAAAACGAAACGGTTTGTTTGCGTGAGAACGGCAGAAAACGTTAGCTGAATTTTAAGCTTTTCGACCTCCAAAACAACAAATGTCAATAAAAGGTGATTTCACCTCAACCGTCGGTTTGAAATACGTTATCGTTCAAATAAAACCAACGGCCCGAGCCGCACGCAGCTTTGAAGGGGGAAACAGCCAAGAGGTAAAGCTAGAAGACCGAAACTGAGCATCAAAAGGTTCAATCCTGAAGAAAAAAAACCCACACAATCCCGTCTTCCGCTTCTCATGGGATTCCGGGTTTTGAATGACGCAAAAAATCCTGAAAACTACCGTCCAGGGGGGAATCGTTTAATCAGGAAATAAAATCCATTATTGGCTTCGGGGACACGATGAATCGCGCTCCAGAGGCGGCAGATCAGTGCTGTAGAGCGGCAGAGCTCTTCAAACGCTCGTGCCTGACACCGGAACCAGCGCGAAAAGCAACATGGCCGATCTCAGAAGCGAGGGGGTGAACGGGGAGGGGCGGCGGAACCGTGCACGGGTCCACTGGTACTGCTCTTGCGGTATTCGTTCCCGTAGCGGCGACTGTAGACGCGGAGTGACATCATGTGGCCGTTGTTACCGTGGAGATTATGAAATTGTCCAATGGAAAGAGCACTGAGTACAGATTCCTCGAGGAAAAACACGTTTTTCTAACATCATTTAATTCAAACAAGTCTTCTGCAGTACTAAACTTTTATACATTTATGAACAATGATAAGAATATTGTAAAAGAATAAAATACACCTTAAATCGTTTTTAAAAATGAATTCGCCCAATCAAAAACTCAATACCCATCTGTTGACAGAAAGCCCTCGGTTAAAATAATGAGTTACAATTATACTTATTAGGTTAACTTTATAAACGTATACTCTACCATGGTCAGGAATCAAACAGGGGAAATCAACATGTCACAATCAACTGTATAACTGACCTAATCCCAATTTCGACAAACATTTGCATATCCATAATTTGATGACTGCCAAGACAACTAATGCCAAAATATCCCTTTGTACAAAACTATCTATTCATGCATCCATACACAATATTACAATTAAAAATATATATATATTTTTTCAAATATTTTGCGTTCCCACAAAAACTTCGCAAGGCAATCCAAATGCATTTTACAATCGGACGCAAAAAATTTGGAAAATGTTTTGTCTCCCACCGTAATATTTGATTCTACAGTCATGGCCCTTTAGGGGCTCTGTAAAACATCACCTGAACTCCAAAGTAGAAATAGATTTAAAACCAGTTTAGTCTCTGTTAAGATCGTCAACTGCCATCGTGAACTGATCTGAAAAGAAGCTCCCTTCATTGTCGCCTCCACCAAAGACCAGAAGTGTTTGTGGCGTTGACTCTAGACATTCATCCCTTTCATCCGTAGAAACCTTTAAAAGCAAAAGGAAAATGTTACAAGTTTGAGGTAAAAAAACAAAAACAAACAGTTAAATCAACACTAAAGTACATTTAACATTTTTGTTTACCTTTTTGCAGGAGGTGGGCATAGTTATGATTGAATGCCCAGCTCTGGGTGTAAAATTGAGCTGAGGAAGAGTCAAAGAAGACCAACAACTTGTATCTGTGGGAAATATAAAATAATAGTTGTAGTATTCCATGCTAAATATATATAACAATTTGTTGTGAACACTAATGTAAGAATAAGCAATATTATTTTATATGAAAGAATCCATCACGACAGCTGTACAACCGGCTTCAACAATCTTTAGAAGTGACCCAATACTAC
Organism: Danionella cerebrum; assembly: GCA_007224835.1. Lineage (NCBI taxonomy): Eukaryota > Metazoa > Chordata > Actinopteri > Cypriniformes > Danionidae > Danionella > Danionella cerebrum. The sequence continues at coordinate 436,169 of SRMA01026110.1, read as the reverse complement.
ACCACACTCCAGTACAACAGATTTGGCAATCGCAGACCCTGAAACCCCTAACATTGCCAGCTCTCTGACAATTTTATAATAAAACAACAGAAAACATGTTAACTTTAAATCATAGTAAATAGTAGTATCATAAATCATGTTTATAAAATTTCAAAAATGGAAAGGAAACCAGAAGCCATTTGGATCAAGCCAAATTGGTTTGAGTGAATTCAACGAAACGTGCTAGAAGTCTAAATCCATTAACAAACACTGACCATTGGGCGGGACAGTTTTCTAATTGTAATATGCAATATAATATGTAAATCTAATATATAACCTTAGGAGATATGGTAAGTTTTATAAAGATGATAACGCATTTAGAAAAGAAGCAGTTTTAACAAGTTCTAAATTGGCACCCAAAATGGCAAAAGTAGCTAAACTGGACATGGTGTGGCTCGACTTAAAGGTACAAATGTAGGAGACAATTTTATCACTATTGGACAAATTTTAAAAGGGACATTATATCTCCTGACCACAAGGTGGCTGAAATTCAAAGCATAGACAACCTCAGTCTTACAATCTACAAGATTCATGTGTGTCTTTTCTTCCTTATTTCCTCGCATTCACACAAATTATAGGGCTGCTTTTGACCTCCAAGCTAAAAACTGAGCAGTTCCATCAATGTATTTGGTTTAATCACTAAACTGTAAAGTTACCGAGCTATGAACACCATTTGTAGTCACTGGTAAATGCACCTGCAATTTAATTCAACTATGGAATTTGAAGATATAACAATTACGGTAGTTCCAAAAGAGTTCTTGATGAAACCTGTTCTCTTTATGTCAAAATTTTAAATGAAGCAAACCCATCCTGCTGAAAAAACACTAAGCTGCTCTCAAAATTGACCAAATTGGTAAAAGCTAGTGTTGGAGGGGTGAGGGCTTAGTATTAACCTCTTAAGCCCTGAGGCCTATTTTCCGAAAATCCTATACTTTTACTTTTTAAGGCATTTCTCAGCTTTTACAAGGCCTAAACTGCAAATCTTGGTATCAAAATGAAGATAGGTTCTTGGGGAGTGGTGTGGATGAGTTAATTTGACAGTCAAGAACACTGGGTAAGAGTAAATGATGTTGGAATGGCCAAAAAATGAACTCCGCCTAAAAAAAAAAAAAACACATGTTTCCTCCAATATCTCCTTATTTTACTTATAACGAAGCAAATAAACACAATCAATTGTAACAACTACATGTCAAGGACATCTGTAGCAAGTTTGGTGTTCATACTACAAGAAACTAATATTCTGTAAAGGTTTTGATTGAACAAAGTTCAGGCGTAATCCATGTTAGCACAGTTTGGCACAATTTGGCACAATAATTGAAATATGGAAAAAATCTTGTCCAAAGCTTCAGCTACGCTCATAGTCTTCTTTTCTTGCTTACGGGACATGATTTCAGCAAAAAAAACTCCTAAAGAAACGCTGTAAAAGGGGGGTGGAAGCTCATTTACCCCATCTTGCTGCGCTTTTGGGAACCTTTCATTCACAAACGCTTTCGACGTCGAGCTTCTGTGTGTCCCTACCCCCCGACCATCTGTCCAATCCGGGAGCTCTATATATCGCTGGAAAGCTCTGCTTCTGAGGCAGCCAATGATGACAACCATTTTGAGACTGACGGGATCGCCGACGACTCACACGACGCGCAGCGTGGAGAGACGTGCTCTTACGCACGGGGAGTCATTCCATATTTGGTGACGTAAGAGGAGCACTGGAGCAACAGAAAACACACAAAATGGACTTTTCGCGAAGCTATCGACCGGACATAACAACAAACGGACTTTTATCGCTATGGAAATAACTTTTTGTTGAAAAAACGGCAAAGGTAAGACAAGATTTACATGCTTGCTTTGTTTTTGCTGGCGTTTTTTTCGGGGAACTTTCGCTCCCTGCTCTGAAATACTTCGTACAATGTTAATGAGTTGCATATCGCTGGATTCAGCTGGTTGTTAGCTTTCATTTAATGTAATGGTTTGGGTGTTTCCGTTTATATTGTGGATACATATCGCACATAAACAAAAACTTGGTCATGAATTATACTCCGACTATGTTGTTGTTTATTTGCATGGCGTTCGAGCTGTGGTTAACGGATATGAAATTGAATTAGATACGTTTTAGAGGAGTTTCCGCTGAACACAACAGTATTTAATATGTGTGGGTTATTCTCAGGGTTAGTGAGCTATGAGTGAAAATGTAACGTTCAAGGGGGCAAGTCCCCGGTACCGGGGACTCTCGGGCTTAAGAGGTTAAGTCAAAGCATTATTAAAAAAAAAAAAAAAAACTATTTGTGAAATATTAGATTTAGATCCAAGAAAAGATCACACAGCAAGCAAAATTAATCTCTCAGATTAATTATTTAACATGCTGAAGTAAAAATATACATGGGAGTCACACTATTTCAAAGGTATAATACGTGATGAGTCATGAGAAACATAAGGTTTACGACACACTAACAAAGCATCTCATCTAAAAAAAGGCATTATTTTTTGTGACCCACAGTGATAAAATCCATTCCAATACCTGGAACTTCCATTCAAATGCTGAGCAAAAGAATTGAGGCACCAACCCCACCCTCACCTGTGTTGAAGATGAAGGCATCACTCAGTGCATTGTTCCCATTGTAGCCCCCGTGGATCAAGAAGCTGCTTTCCGATACGACAGCGGATCCGTGCCAGCTGTGATTAGAAGAGGTTCAGTGGTTAAACAATCAATTTTGAATTGCCATAATAATAAAGTCATTATGTAATGGATTATCTGCTTTTAAGAACGATACCAAATCGTCTGTTTGAAACAATCGCCATTTCAATGTTTATACCTCCTGGGAGAAGGTGCTGTTCCGCTTGTCTTCACAGCCGAAAACTCCATAAAGCCTGTAAGAGTAAGCAATAGTGAGATATTTTCAGCTAACTTTTCCACTTCACACATGATTAGTGTGAAAACTTGTCACACCATGTACATTAAATCTAGCATGAGTATTATCATTACACACTTACTATATGTGTGATCAGGAATTAATATTTTACAATTGGTACCGTGCTCATTTTAGTTTGGAATTATTTTGATTAGAAGGGATTCCACCGCTTCTGATGAGCCATTCCACCAAATGAGTGTCATTTCTGTCCCTGAACTCTATATGAATATATAAGCATACATTTTATTACTAAGACAAGTGTACTACACACTACTCTTAATGCAAATTTAAGCGATGACATTTAAAATATTGATAAAATCCACATAAACACCCACTGAAAATGGCATTTATTGCTGGTCCCCAGTCTTTGATGCTACACTTCACCATAAAATATAATGGTTAGGATCTTTTAAAAATAACCTCTCTTTTGCATTGATATGGAAATCCATATATAATGTTAGTTTCAAATACATTTATTAACGCAAATATCTATACTTTCTTGTCCTCAGCTTTTCACTCATTTCTATTACCCTAACCCATCCCCCCTTCTGAAAAACTGGGGAATTCTTTAGAAGGCAATGGGAATTTCATATTTGATGATTTTGTGATGACATCTTGGAGCGCCAATTAAAAATAAATAAATCAGAGCTTTAATTAGTTTAATATAAAAGAGGACATATGTGGTAAATAACAGATTTTTGCTTATTCTTTGTTAAAATCTGTTAACATAAATATAAATAAAAGGTTGGTTTCAATAATTTAAAAAACTGTATTCGTAATTTGACTATAAATCTGATAAAACATTTAAATAAGAATGTTAAGACGGACCAATCCCAAGCAAATGGCACCCATTTGGTGGAATGGCTCTTTTATTTCTAAACAAGGTATGCGTACAATAACTGAAATCAGAGAATATTTACCCAGGTCTAACATGAACATGTCATTGAAGCACACTGGAGTGTCCCATCCTCCAAACACAAATATCCTCCCCTGCATCACACATGCAGAATGCCTGCAGAAAAAACAATCTGTCAGTGTAAATATCAAAACACAATATATTTTCGAAATACTTCAGTCTCACCATTAGTTAAATATCATGCAACATAGACTGAAGGAAAGCTGAACGTTTGTCTACAAAGAAACAAGTCCATAAATGAAATGGTAGGTTTATTTCAACAGGAGGAGGCAGAGTACGGGATTTTTCAGCATGACAATATCTTAAGAAAGATAAAGTAGTGACCAAAGAAGAAGATAGAGGGGAGACGATTGAGGCAACATGTCAGTCTGGAAACCAAGCCATGTTTAATGAAGCGGTTAAGAGTCATGTACAGGCAAATCAGTTTATTTCTATCGTTATTCAATCAGTCACAATTGATATCTACCACTACATTTCTGGACTGATCCTTTTTTCGTTACACATGCATTAAAACAGCCAACCACTCTCATCAAAACTACTTGAATACTTATCGAGAGATGCAGAAACTGTGCTACCCAGATCGTGGAGCAGGTTTCTCTCCAGTGACGATAGGTTGATACCAGATGGCCATTTCAGGGTTAAAGATGTAGATGGAGTCGCTGCAACCATCTGGTTCTGGATGTGGCCGAGGAAACACTCCTCCAAACACAAAGAGCTCTCCTCTGAACATACTGCAGCTGTGATAAGCCAGAGGGGGCACTTTTCCCTGCGCCTTTAGGGGTGAAAATAGTCACATTTTCTGACCAGCAAAAAAATTGTCTGACAAACACAAGTAAACTCCTCCTGGAGATGTATTCAAGCAAGAACCCCATAGTTTGCTATACAGAGGTCTTCAGACATAGATTCTTGAAGTTTGGCAAGTTTGATCCAATTATATATTGTATGCTTTTTGTATCGCAACTTGATGCTTCTAGGTGAAACATCAAAATTTAACAGACCACCAAGTCAAAAAAAGCATTGCAGAGGACTTTAGATGACACTGATAGAAATTAATGGTATCACATGGAATCTCTAGGAGAATATTAAAATATGAATTTTGGAATCACACAAAATTTTACCAGAAAAGTCAAAATAGCTCACTTTACAGGTTTTGGAAACCCTTTTGGGCATTGCATAAGTGTTCCCATTTTTAAACCTATCCTGCAAAGCAAACATAGTCTGAAATAGCAGTATAAACAACACAAAACTTAATACTGCATGTTGCCACTAAATGGCACTGTAACACACATTGTAAGTAGCTATTTAGATTTGATCAGACATCGATTTCTAACACACATATCGAATTTGAACCTGATTCAAACATTGTATGGCTGAGTCATTAACAACTTCCTGTTTCAACGACCGGCATATGTACAAAGTTTGACAAAGTCATAAAGTTTCAAAATTTAACATCTTATAGCCTTAGGAGAAGACTGATGGAGTTTAGAGATTAAATTATAAAATCTCCAGGAGTTCTTTAAAGTGCCCTTTTTTAGGTTTTTACAAAATTGCGGACTTCCTGTCAATTTTGAGAACGTAACTTTTCTTACTTATATTAAAGTCTAGGAATCGTACACATGTCCCCAGTTTCATTCACCTTCGACAAACTGTTAACATAAGCTGAAACATGCTATAGAGCCTTTTTGTACCCAAAGGAGTCTAAATTTTCAACTAAAATTAATGACATTTGTGCAAAAATTCTGTGATTTTTCAAGCAAGTTTAGACCTTCAAATGTATGTAGCATGTAGAAAGCCCCAAAACAAAAACAAACAAAAAAATACTCTGAGCCATTATTATAGGGTTTTATGCACCTTCTGTGGTTGGAAAAAAATAAAAAAAAACTACATGCCTCATGCAAAACTTAGTTTTAAGATTTCAATTAAATCACGCCATCAAGTCCACGTTTGAATGGCTGAAGAAACAAAGGTGAATTTAAAAATGTAAGCACAATTATTACACAAATTTCTATTATTGAGTAACAGGATGTAGAAAAACCAACAAACCTCAACAGAAGTCCAACGCCAGCTTTGTGTGTCCAAAATGTGAACATCATTGAACCATTTCTTGTGCTTTGAGCCACCAAACACAAAGATTCGCTTAGACTCCGGGTCATAGGTGGCTGTGTGACCAATGCGTGCTTCAGGGGTGGGTCCCTCAGCCAGAGTTTCAGCAGGTACCCACGAAAGATCCTCTAAACATTTGAAATTATGTGACCAAGACAATGGATGGAAAGCACTAAACACCAACATTTCCATGCTATACAGAGAAATGCTAACCTGTACATAGTTTCCAGATGGGGTCCTTGCAAAACTGCATTCTGGCACCCTGTCCTCCAATCAAAATGGCTGTCTGAGGATCAATGGGGCAGAGCGTGTGACCCCAGCGACCTGATGGCTTGTCACACAGAGCTGGAAAATACATTTGATCAAAAACATTAAATATCTCCCAAAACAGACACCAACTGAGGAAATGTTCACTCACCAGTCTGTGTTGAGGTTTTGGCCAGTTTGCTCTTAGCTTTCTGGTTCTGAGGACTGGAGCCTGAAATCTGACCCTCTTTTTGAGAGAATAGGCGAGTTTGACTGCCACGAGGATTGTTTTTGCCCCGTCTTTGAGGTGTTACTTTCCCGGAAGTATTAGGGCTGATGTTCTCCTTGCCTCTTCCTTCAATGATATCTTCATCGTCCTCTCCCTGAGAACGCTTCCTCTTGCCTGGACACTCCCTTACGGCAGATACGGCTGTATTGCACTATTGGTACAAACAGTGATCTCTTCCAGCAATGCAGCGATTCCAATATTAATGAATCATCTAAATATAGGAGAATGAACTCACCTCTGGTGTACATTCCATCTGTGAAAAAGCCTTCACTGGATCCAGGAATTCACCAGTGCTCTTCGGAAAAAAGGAAAAGGTTAGAAACAAGTACGCTTAAGTTATTTTCCGCAAATATTTCATTATGCACTAGCCCTGAAGATGTGGTAGTACTGCAGAGAGCCTGCAATACGGGGATTCCGAAAATGAAAAGTAATTGCCAAATGCATAAACACAAATACTTTACAAATATGACTGGAGCAAATGCTTCCTGAACTAGATTAAAGACATTATGTACAACGTCATAGTTTGTGGGTATTTTCTAATAACGTTCATGTTAAGTTTCTTGATAAAGTAGAAAAGGATTAGGCTTGTAAGTTTCTCACGAACAGTCCCACATTAACATCACATCAGAGTTAACATGGCTTTCATGAGAAATGCTAGTGTTTAGGCAGCAAGTGGTGTACTAGTGTTGTTTGGTTGTCCTAGAACCAGGCTGGTGGTTTCATCCCTGCCAGGCCCAGTCTGCCGTTGTGACCTAGGGAAGCCACCTAACTGCATTGCCCCGTATGTGACTGATGGGGTGTGTTTGGTGGTGGGCATGAGGCCGCTGATAGTGGTGTCAACCTCGTCGAAATGATACAGTAGTCGAGCAGTCCTGTTACAAAGCAGATGGGAGGAAAAGTGGAGAAATTTGGCCTAAGCTCACATTATATAAGCCTGACTTTGGCAGTTGTTTTAATATTTTTGATGAGGCACCCAAAACATGAGGTTAGATATCATATGTAGTGTTTAATCGGTTATTATCTTGCCTATGTGTGGACCTTCTTTGAAATCATGGTACGTGGGCCATACAAAAACAAGGTAAGTGTCCAGAAAAACATTCTGTGGGGCACATATACCTTGGACCAAGGGATTCTCTTTAATTTAAAACTTCAAGACATCCCATCGGTTTCAAGGAGCTATGAGCGTCATTATAGAACACAGAAAAGGATATTGTCAAGTTCTAAAGCCTTGAGTTTAACTTTACACATTCTATTGTTATTTTATTCTGATCTTGAGCCATAGGGAACACAGAATAAAGACTTAAGACCCCTTGATCTCTTACCCCATTGAGTTTGACCGTTAAGGTTGCTCCACTGGACCAGATACCATCTTCACCAGCTTCCCACAACAAACATCTATAAACAATCACAACTTAGTAATGGTTTACAATTGAACAGCATACCAATTACACTAATACTAGCTTACTTGTTAAAAGGTGTAAGTTTTCCAAGGTTAATGTTTACGTTGCTTTCATCGTTAAGCTCCACAGTGACTGAATCTCGCTGGTCCCAGGCTCCTCTGGTGAAAATGACTATGGGTTGGACACCAGACTGGATCTCCACCGAGCTCTGCCAGCCATGACGACTATTTAGAGAAAGAAACCATTGAAAACGTCATAAAACACAATTAAGACACAGTTAGTGACAAAACAGCAGGGAAACTGTTATGAAACGTTAAGGCGGGAGACTGAAACACAAGGTAACTTATACGTTACCTACATGCAAATACAAAAGGCATATTTAAGACTAAAGCATATTTAAGGTTAGATGTTAAATTATACTCCTAATGATTAAAAAAAACAACACAGATTCAAACAGTTCAATGACTTGTACTAGGTTACTCAAACATAACATATCTGCTCTCTTAACCTTACCTTAAAAGCTCCTGTGGAGAATCATCTAAACCAAATAACCCATAAACTCCGAACTCCTCCATTTTACCTTTTAAAAACGGTCGCTATTCGAAAATAAAACCTAAAGCAAATGAGAGGCGATTGGTACTGGTCAAAACAATCTCCCGCCGACCAGAAGCACAATAAATATAAAAGTCGCGCCATCACAGTTACGTTAAACTGACGTAGCCCGCTGATTGGGCAAGTAGGTGGGACTACAAATATTTTGGCCAATCAAAGGTAAGAATCGTCGGCGTTCAAGAGGTTCTAATATTGATTGACAGTAATCATAGCCAATTGATGTACGACCTCGAAACCCCTGACGGAAACACGCGGGATTCTCGCCAGTGGGGAGGGCTAAACAAAACAAAAAAACAATATGGTAAAAATAACGTTCATAATTTGATGATCTTTGTTTACAACGTTTAAACGAACACAATAATGTACATTAAGAATATAAAGATATTATTAAAAAGCTAGATCTTCTATTGCATAAAGCTACATTTTGACTGGCTACAAATAAACTGTGAAATATATTCTTTTTTAACTCACGAAACATTTGTAAAATATAATTTTAACATGTAAACACCATTATATTCATTATAATAATAGTATAAACTGTTTTGTTCAGTTATTTATGTGAGATGTTTGTCTGGCCCAACGTTACGCTGGTGACATCTGCTGGTCAATTTAGTTTTAACTTCTGCTATTTATTTATTTTATCCATCAAGGTTTCCATCCAGGATTTTTTAGTTGTCAGTATGTAAGAAAAAAATATCTTTGATATAAGTAATAAAAAAGAAGAAATAAAATATATATTTTGTACTTTACCGTATTACCCTTTTCACCACAGTTACACTTAAATTATTGTCTACTACACTTACTTGTTTATATGCTATGCTCTACATGTCTATTTATTAACTAACTCACTGAAAGGAAATAATCTAGTAATGTGAAAATCTCTTCATTACACGTCAATAAAACATAATTCTGATGAGCTACGTTTTACTTAATTCAATTACTATTTACAAAATGTTGCTTTTGAAACGCTAATGTTTTTGTAATATGTATTACGTTTTGTGTTTTACCTACCAGCTAAAAGAAACGATTTGACGCTGTCACGTGACTCGTAGACCGTCCTGCAGGTAAACGTGGACTGACCAAGTAGTTTCTGTGGAAGGACATTTTATTCGACGTTAAAGCATTCACAGCACATCAGGTAAAGTTTCACACTTTAAAATTTTGTTTGAAGTTTTGCATGATTGAAAGCGATCAAAATTCCCATAAATACACGGTTGCTAAAGTGTTTAATATAGTGTAGCGAACCCCGGATGTGCTTTTGTTAAGTTAATTAGCTGCATAAGACAAAGCTGTGATTTGTCAGCCAGCTGTGGTAAATTACCCACATGCATATGAATTAGAATTAATTTTTGTTTGTCAATGAATACATGTATTTTTTTTGTACAGAAAAAAAAAAAATAAAGTCACTCAGCGTTCTGACAGGGATGATGGTGAGAAGGTTTGACGAGCATGCGGCTCTGGGTAGTCCGCTAGGGTGCTTCTGGGTGCCATCGCTCTGTTCGGTCCAGAGGCACGTGGGTTTCCGTACCAGAGGTGTGTGGACCCACTGTCAGACGCACTGGCACTGTTCATGGCTTTACAGGGCGTGTTTATTTAAAAATGGCACCATTAAAAATGATAAAAAAAATAGCTTGCTGTCGGGGGTGGTGTTGTGCAGGTTAGACCCACGGCTTTGGGTAGTGTGTGAGGGGGTAGTGCGTTCACTCCATTCTGTCCAGTGGCACATGGGTTTCCGTACCAGAGGTGTGGGGTCCCGCTGTACTGGTGCGTCCGCCATGCTCCGGATTCCAAGCTGACTGGATCCATGCGCCTGTTGTCAAATCCTTGTCGGAAATGTGCGGTCCAGTGGCCGGCACACTGGGAATCCCATCGAGCCCCAGTATCTCAACTGGCCCGACGGCAACACTCTAGTCTGAGTCAGTGGGCACCTCCTTGGCCCCTTTGGCTCCCGGTGGCTCTCGCGGTGTGCATCCGCTGCTCCCGGCGGAGGGGAATAGTCTGCCTTCTCCCGCACACTTATCGGTGTGATTCCTTCACACTGGCTGCTCTCGCGCACAGGCCGATGAATAGCACCCGGCAGGTTGATCAGCCCCGCAGTTTGTCACAGTATGTGTGTATGTCTTTGTTTTGTATGCTGACAGCAAATTTAACATTTTTCAGACTTCGAGACTTTCCTTTACTCAATGGAAAACCAAGGTGTCAGTACAGAAGGGAAGCGGCTTCCACGCATGGCTGCCACTCTAATGATGCGTTTTGCACCTGAGAGAGAGCCCAGCTTGGGTATCCACAGAGCCAGTTTAATACCACATACGACTATCAGTCAGTTTGATGACTTTAACTCCATTGTATACAGTCAAGTAGCAAACAAGGAGTTACAGAAGTTTGTGACCACAGAAGAACTATCCCCAACATGCAATGATGAAGAGGACGTCCAATCGTTGGATTCTCTTAAGTTAGCAGAGGACACAGGTTCCATCTCTCACTCATTCTGGAGTATGGGTAGCATAGTTGAGGACTCTTCTGAAGACCCACTAAAAAGAGGTAAACTAAAATGGTTTAATGATTCTTCCAATACATCATGCTTTTTTTTAATACACATCTTGCTCCCTTATGCTTTCAGAGAAATTAACAGAGTGGCACAAAAGTCGGGTAGTAGCTTTGTGTGCTGAACTTTTTGACAAACTACTCAAAGAATGCCCAGTGTACAACAGTACCAAGAGTTGCTTTGCTGCTTTTGTTTTGGAAAGAGGTGAGTGTGATCTAATCCAAGCTAGGTTTAGCCCTGCTTGCTGCAGAGAGAATGGGTGGGGCTTATTATCAAGTGGGGAGGAGCTGCAGGACCTTAGGTGGGACTGACGGCTATGCATTGACATCCCACATGGCTGCACATCCCCCTTGACTGAAACTGAGTGGCAAAACAAGCAGTAAACGGCTGCATTTAAAATGAGGAAATGTGAATTATTCTGATCATCAGCTTTCATAGACATAGAGATTTGACCAGAAATTGAATTTCTCACATTTATATGTACATGATTTAAACAACAAAAACGCAAAACAAATGTATAAAATAGCTCCAATAAATAACCGAACTTTAAAGTGTCAAGGGGATTGTAGTGACTAATGAATGTACTGACGTTCTTTACAGATATGTACAAATATTTTTGTAGTTCCTAATCTTGACATCACATCCTGTTCTTGGTTTTTAAATATGTGTACGTTTATATTACAACCAATTTTCACACGAGTTCCTTTAGCAGCAGACAGCGACCCATCTTTGTTGAGGTCCACTCGTCCACTCGTTTGGTGCACACTAGGATTTTGGTGGTAGTCTCCAGTGTTTTAAACCCAACGAAGTGCACAACTCAGAAATCGCACAAGGATTCTTTTTAATCGAACTAAACATGATGTGAAAACACTAAACTACATAGCAACACTCATTAGCTAATGCTGTTTGTACAGTTGAGCTGGTTAAGTAAAACAAAGGTTTCTTTTTAGTTTCAAAATTCAACTGCTGCTATGATTCACGTACCTTTAACATAATGTAATATTAGGAATGACTAAAAGTAACGTTAGCAATAATTTCAGCTGCAAGCAGTGATCAAAGGGATTTCGCACCTCTGGCGCTGTCGTCTCTCTGTGGCCAGTTTGTTTTACTATGACCAATTCTTATTTAGGATATGTATTCAAGCAAGAACTGTCAACATTACTGAACAATACAGGAAAATTAAATAATGTATCATGATGCCCAGGTGGCACTGTGAATGAGTTTTGATTTAGAACTCTAAAAAGAATATAAAAAAGAATAGCTTGTATTTCCTGTTGCCACCTGGTGGCGATAAAACCAAGAGCGTATGCTGTATATGTGCTCAGACATGAATGGGTAACATGATAAATTTGACAGTGATCATCCAACATTGCATGGCTGCGTTAACATCTTCTTCTTTATGGCGAATTGTTATCTTTTGATGACTGCCATACACACGTAGATTAATGAAAGTAAAAAACTTTGCAATTTAGCATCCCATACACCTCACGATACGACTGATTGAGTTTGGAGATGAACAGATAAAATCTCTAGGAGGAGTTCATTAAAGTACGACACAAGCAAACTCATTCATTTTCAGAGGTTTTTCGATGTCCTGACAATTTTCAAAATGCAATCTATATCAATTTACAAGAAGTAAAATATAGACGTCCTGGCACCCTACAGATATGTGCCAAATTGTATTTGCCTACAACAAACTGTTAGCACATAATAAGATGAAAAATGTCAGGTGGCGCTTAAGGGCCATTTTACCACACCCACTTTTCAAATCCCAATCAGATGTCAATTTTCACCAGTTCTGACGTTTGAAATTCTGTTTCTTTCTGAGCATGTTTAGGCACCTTTGGTGCTCGAGAGCTAATTAATATGACTGAAAATGTAAAACTACCAAAAAAATAAAAATGAAAGCATACAACAGAATCACAGTTTGTAAAAATAAACAAGTATTACTTGATTAGACTTACATTTTAGCTGACATTAACTTTACATTACATTAGAATAACATCAACATTAAATTTACTCTGGCGTTTGTCTGATAACAGAGTAATTATGTGCTTTTAAAAAGCAAATGTTTTAAGTTGCATTTGCATGTCTTGACAGTTGTAATAATTACGCTACATGCTGAAGTGTTCTGTGTGACAGAGGTGCATGACGCAGAGGGCCAGCGTTGTGAAAGTCAGACAGTGGTTGCTCTGGGATCTGGCCAGAGCTGCTGCAGTGGATGGCTTTCTTACACAGGATTCATCGTCCATGACTGTCATGCCATTGTGATTGCTCGCAGGGCCCTCAAAAGGTATAGGATACTTATAGAATACCAATTGTTCACGAATCAGTTGTTAAGTTATGTCGTAAGAGTACTTTATAATGTATTAAATGTCAGAAGAAATTGAATATACAGTGGTACCCTGTAGATACGAATGCTTCGAGTTACGAAATGTTCGAGATATGAAAGGTCTCGCTGGAAACTTTTTGCTTCGAGATATGAAGATACGAACAATAACAAACATTTCTGCTCTATGTTCCCCTTGTTTGTCTCACGTCGCACTGCACCCCTTTATGACGTCGTCCTGGCGCTCTTTTCTCCCTTTGAAGAAAGTGTGCTTTAAGGGGCTGATAAACAGTTTAAATCGGTTTTAAATCGAGCGAAACATTATTTATAGATTACCAATAATGTGCTAGAACAAATGTTAAGGTGTTGTAAAATGTTTATAAAGTGGAAAGTGTTGTTCTGTAGAGCAACTTAGAGAAACCCCCCCTCAGAACCGTCTTTCCATCCCTTCACACGCTCAGTATTTTCTCCACTTGTGCTTGAAACCGTGTTTGTGTCAGTAATTCGTGAAATATCTCAAGAAAGTAAACTTTTATACATGGTGCCGTAATGTTTTCTGCCATCCGTTCCACCTCCTCCGACACATCGCTTCACTCAAGGTAAGGTTTCACATTTGTGTACGTATTACGTATTTTGCTTGTGTTTTATTCTGTTTTAATATCATTTATTACATTAACAATGTGTAGATTTAAAGATTAAAAACAATGTTACTTGATTTTTCTCTGGTTTTCCATTTTTTCATCTACTTATACAGTTGTTTATGAGAGCTGTTGCACGGATTAGGCGTTTCACATGTAAAACTTGCTTCGAAATACGAAATGTTCGAGATCTGAACGGATTAGTTTCGTATGTCGGAGTACCACTGTATACTTTTAATTTTATGAATAGACTCAATCTGCACTCAATGCTGTGGGTTGCAGGTACCTGTACAAGCAGCTGCTTCTGTTTTACAGCGAGGATCCAGAAAAGAGGGATCTCTCGATTTTGGAAAGTGTTCCGTCTGAGCCATTGCTTCAACTCAAGCCAAGGACATACCTTCACCTGTACACCAACAAAACCCCAAAAGGAGCAGCACAGTGCATAGTTTTGTAAGTGTATTAAATGTGATGGCAGTAACAAATCTTCCGGTAAAAACTGGTCATCGTGAACGATAATTTAGGGACTTTCCTGCATGGAAATTTGGAGGAAACTTCATAGAGAAATGGGGATTTGTTTATTTTAGTCATAGAGACTAGTTACTGGTTAGTAATTATCGGGTTGGAAAATGAATGAATTAATAATTTGCTGAAGTCAAAAGAAAAAATACAGCGCAAAACCAGTGGCTTTGATTAGCCTTCAATTTATTTTTGCGTGTGCGTCTGGTTTTTTTTTTTATTCTTTCATCCATTTTCCATCCTGCTTATTCCCTTTCGGGGTCACGGGGGTCTGAGAGGTGGGGGTACATCCTGGACAGGTCGCCAGTCCATCGCAGGGCAACATTCACTCACACATTCACACCTGAGGGGAATTCAGATGATTCAATTAACCTAACCTCATGTTTGTGAGACTGTGGGAGAAACCGTAGTACCCGGTTCAGATGCCTGTTCAGATTACTGAATGCTATGCGATTCAAAACTAACCTGTCCATGAAAGTATGCTGCTGCTGCAGTAAGACCAAGACAAACAGAATATTTTTGGAGTAATAGGGGAAGCAATGAGTTATTATAACACAATCTTCATTGTACTTTATTTAAATATGCTTTTTGTATTGACACCAACAAGTTTACTACGAGGTCTTAAAAGGATAAAAAAATATTTTTTTAGGCCTTCATTTTTTACACTTATTTTCTTACTTTTCTGACACACTTCAGATAGATTGTGCTTGAGACAGATTTCCCAGCACACACCACGTGAACCGGCACTTTTGGTTGTTTAACAAAGATTAGCAACCACAAATAGAAAATGTCATTTACAAAGGATTTAAAATGATGAAAATAACAGTTAAAATTTTGCTTTTTACATAACGAACTCAAATATATGTCTGAAAATGTTAATGATCACAAAAAAAATGCTAATTTTACATGCAAAAATGCACTATTATTAGCTGTACATCAATAACGTTTCACGATGGATTCATTCATGAGACACATCTACTTATAAAACACAGCATTTTTAAAACTTGCCAAAATAAATAATTATTTTAGACAGGTCTAAAGATTCTACAGTTCTTTTTCAGCTGTTTGTTGGATAAACAATAGTGTAATAGAAGTCTTAAATTTGATTTTTGATGGTCTTAAAAAGTCTTACCTTTGATGTATTGCAAGTAACGAATATAGGACAAATGTAACGTTTTTGTTTCACATGTCAATGAACTTTTAAAACCATTTTCAACCATTTTGGTGATTTTGCTTTATTTGTTTAAATAACAAAATGATTGTAAAATTCTCACATTGCAATGAGAAAGCACAGGTTATCGGACAGTGATGCAGATGTACTTGATAAAAAGCCCAAGTAATGTCAGAATGAAGAGATTAATATCTGCAACACTACCGGAAGTGTCAGCCACCGGTGTTTATTTCCTTGCTTTGTTGGCTTATTTACAGATGTATTCCGAATTAATATGTATTATGTCTCATTTAAATTGTTTTCAGATGACATTGGAAACTAAAAAAAATCACAAATCTTTCCTAATTTAGGAGGAATAACACACTTACGCTTTTTAAATGAACAAAACCATTTTGACTTCTGAAACTTCTTCAGTTCTTCTATGTGAACGGATCAAGACCGTATTGTTTCTCAGCTCATGACTTGATTGGAGATGTTTGCTTCAGGGAATCATTGATTAATTTGCACGTGGATCAATGTCCGCATTGCAAGGAAAGAGCTGTGGTCGTCGTGTCATGTGTGGGCAGTGTCATATACATAATGTTGCCGTAATGTTTGATCTCTCACAGGATTTCTGAAAACAGTCCTTACTCTGCAATGAAGCTGCAGTGCCATGCTAAAGGCTCTCTTATTCCTTCTGCATTCCTGCTTCCAAGCGTGTGGGGGGCTCGCGTCTGTTGCATGTCTGACAGTGCCAAACTCACTCGATGGACTGTCACAGGAGTTCAGGGGGCTTTACTGAGTCATTTCATCAGCCCCGTCTACATAACAAGCGTTGTACTTGGTAAGCTGTACTTGTAACCCATTCTAAGCTCGAAAGGATGTGAGCACTGATTCATCTTCTCTCTGCTTGTTGTCAAGGTGATCCCATGCACTCCTCAGAGAAAGTGTCTGAAATCATCAACAAGCGTCTGAGCACAGATCTGATGGATGCACTGCCTCCTCCGTTCAAACAGAACCCTATCTTCTTCCTGGATGGAGAGAATGTCGGGCTTGCGGAGAACACTGACGATTGCAAAGACATCAGTGTCAACTGGAGTTTGGGAGATTCCAGTATTGAGATACTGGACAGCAGCACCGGCTGTTCCATCAATGAGTCAGTTGTAACATCTTAATCCTTCTTTGTTAATTATTTAGGGGCCAAGCTGCGAAGTCAGGGGAACGAAATTTCTCCTTGTTCTTCAATCTCTTCCATTTCTACTATTGAAGTCAGGGGTAGCCTACTGGAAATCTACTGCCAATTATCTCACCTATAAGCTGAACAGATTTGAACTCTCTAACACAAACCATCTAGCGCCACCACTAGGCCAAAGTTGCATGTATGCTTATGCTAATAACTTTTAAATCGCAAGTCGTATAAACGTCCGATTTATGTCAGATAAGTCAGATTCTTTGGATCAACTCGAATTGACTTGACTACATGACATCATTTTCCGCCAGGATAGTTTCCCTGCCATTTTGAATTTTATGAGAAACCTACTTTTGCTAATTCATCTTTGGCCGCTTGTCTAAGTTTCACAAGGATGTGTCCATATCATCTACTAATCGTTTCTTTAATACTTAGCAGATAAAGTTATGCAAAACTCGTTGAAATACTTGCTGGGCAATAACTCTTATCTAAACTTAGTGTATGTTGTAAGAACATTTTGAGGTGGCTTGTGGTCCCGGGATGAAAACCCAAGCTGTTTGTACAAAAAAAACACAAAGAAAAGTCGAACTATGTTAAATTTGTGTTGGCCATTTTGAATTATGTAAAAAAATAATGTATTTCACGAATACCCTAAAGATCTGAAAGTAACCATGCATGTTTGGCACCATGCGCCAACGGGACTCAACAAATTTTAAGGCCAGTGCCACCTTGTGGTCAAAAGATATAAGTAGAAGTAGAAAAATGCTAAAAACCTTAGCTGGCATAAATGACATATTGGCTTTTTCACTCGGTAGAGCCGAGAACATAGATACTAATGCCACCAGAGTTGATTGAACCTCCTGTCCGACATACTTTTCTAACTCCTTCCAGACCATTAGTTAGATTCTCACCACATTTTAATCAAAACATCCATAGACCATACTGGGTAAAAGTTATTTGTGTCATGTTGGTTTTGAGCCATGACTATTTCGATGGAATTCTTCTTCCGTTTCTTCACAAGCAGAAAATTAAAATGTTTCTCCTACACCATTCTATTCACTGCCATCAAAATTTGGCAACATATCCAAAGTGGTCTGAGTCTAGTTGCTATGTCTTTTTAGACTCCATAGCAACCACACTGTTTACCCTCGCAACCAATTTGGCATATCTCTAGCTTGGTTTAGGAAATTCATATAGACATGGGGGTTGGTTATTTTTACTAGTATTGGCAACCAGATTGTTTACCATAGCAACCAAATAGGCACATCTCTATCTCGGCTTAGGAAACTCATAGAGACATGAGGGTTGATTTAGTTTAATCATATTGGCATGGGGAACATGGTGTTATGTCGGTGACTCCTCCATAGCAACCAGACTGTTTACCATAGCAACCAATTTGGCATGTCTTTATCTCAGCTTATGAAAACCATAGATACTTTAGAGTTGATTTATTTTGCTCATGTTGACATGAAGAACATTATATTATGTTGCTGTTCCATCCAAAGCAACCACGTCAAAGCCAACATCAAGGAGTGCGTACAGCTTTAGCTATGTAGTTGCAGTTGATGCGTACAGAACACAATCAGCCACCTCCAACATTCACAAACTTCTACAATCACCTGAAACTCAGACAGGGTCAACAATCTTTTGATGAGCTGGCTGGTGGTCCTGGTTTGTAGCCTTTGAGTGATTGATGAGGATTTATTTCTTTTTCTTCAGCTCTCCATTTGTGAGTGGCTCTGGAATGTCCAGCAGACTTTGTAAAAGAGCACTGCACTCCTACTTCAGAAAAGTGGCCAAGCTGGCAGGCCACCCTGACCTGCTGTCATTAACCACGTACCGCAGTGCAAAAGTAAGTGAACCAAGTGTGTCCGAAGACAATTGGGTTTCAGAAAGATCATCATATTTACTTTTGTTATGTGGAATCTGAACAATAATTTCTGATGTTGTGTCCAGAGTGCTGCACAGCTGTATCAAGAAGCCAAGACTCAAGTCAACATGCAGTTCTTGGCCAACAATGCTGGACCATGGAACTCAAAACACTTGGTGGATTGCTTTAGTTGTTAAATGATACTTAACTAAATAAATTTTCATAGTGCACCGTTGGAAGCCATTTGAGGTTTTTATGTTTGTTTCAAAAACTTTGATTTTGAGAGTTGACATGTCTCAAGAAAGGTTATGTTCATGTGTTAGTTCTTAACTAGAAGTTTTCATTTAAATTTGCCCTACACCCCATTTTACTTAAATTATTTAAAGTATAAAAATACTTAAAGCTGTTTTAACTTCACAGCTGTTTATTGTTTGGGTTATCTTTTTTTCTTGAATATTGTATCTTTTATGTTATTTGTGAACATGACTACCAAATATCATTAAAGAAATTTTGATTCTGAAGATTACGTGAGTGTCTCAGAACTGAATCCATTTGCCCCAGTACACACCAGCAAACGGTAAAAGCTTTTGTAAATTACTTGATTAGTTCAAATTATTTGGGTGTAGCCCTAGGGGTTGGGGAAATATCATGTATTCATTAATTTTCCTGCCCACTTATTCCCTTTCTGGGTCACGGGGGTCTGCTGCGTGCATCGGGCGAAAGGCAGGTCGCCAGTCCATCTCAGGGCAACACACACAATTTACCTAACCACATGTTTTGGGATTGTGGGGGAAACCAGATTACCCGGAGGGAAGCCATGCAAGCATAGGAAGAACACGAGAGCCTGAAACCGGCAACCTTCTAACTGGAAAGTCAACTTTCTTATGGGTCTTCTCCCATGTGTTTTAAAACTGATTGCCAGTTTTCACTGACCTTAGTATGGTGAAAACTGATGGAAAAGGTGCTGGAGTTAAACTCACAAACTAAAAAAAACTACAATCGTAAATATCTGCCATTGGAATTATTAATTCGTTTTCCAACCTGATTATTTCCTTTTGGAGTCACGGGGGTCTGCCGGTGCCACACTGGACGATTGGCGGGTATACACCCTAAATAGGTTGCCAGTCCCGTCACAGTCATTGGAATTATGACTAGACTGATAGAGTTGCAACTTGTACAAAGAGTATTAATGGTAAAATGGCTCACACTTTTCCAAGAATATCTGACGGACACAAGCTGCTTTCTCTGGCTTAATTTTTAAAGCTTTACTTCTTTTAACAAAATGTATTTACCGTAGTATTTAATTATCAATAGATTTTAGTATTTAATGTCAATTCATGATTATTCCAAATGGAACAAGTGTTTTACTGCAAGTGGAGTTAGTTTGGATCTAAAAATGCAAGTGACATCACATTCAGAGGAAGTGGAGTGTCTCCGCTTTTTCAAAACACCAAGCTGAAATATCAAGTATTTTCGTGACTCAAAACCAAGTTGTTTTTGGATGATCTGGAACTGGCATAGAATAACTCTGCCACATGTTGATTCATTGTGAGCTTGCAAAAAAAAAACTTCATCTGTATCCACATTGGTTGTGCTATATAGAGGATGGTGGATGAAACCATGTCAAGTAAGTAGTGGAATGATAGAATTGTTAAAGCTAGTGTTGCAAAATTACCAAATCTCCAGCATCCCCCTCCATGAGGTTAACTGGACATTTCACATGTACCTTTATATTGCTTCTTAAGGGATTCAATCTAAAGTCTTAGATTGCTAGAGAGTTGATAAAGCAAATTGCATGCTTCAGTGTAGGACTGAGAAACATTGATTCGGCTGAAAATACTTTTCTCCAGAAACCAAACCGTTTGAAGGGAGAATTTAAGAAATGTTCCTGGCTACTGGAATTACATAATATTTCATGTCTCAAATGAATATGAAATTCCTAATGAGCCCTGTAAACTAGCTCCATTTTCGTCATGTATTAAGTCCGGGAGTGCGTGTGCAAGTCTGCAGCCAGAATCTCCTTTTTTCTTAAAAAAAAAAAAAAAACCTACAAGTGACGTAACGGACTTTATTGTCAATACATTTACATAAAGTTAATAAATTGCATACTCCACAATAATCATCTACAACATTTACGCGCACTTCGTTTGCAGTTTATACACGTTTTTTTTAAAAAAAAAAAAAAAAAATCTGTGTTTCAAAAACGGAATTAGGTCGAAACGGCATTTGAATTAAAAATGGTTTAAAATGATTCACCCGCAAGCCCCCTCACTTCATGACCTTTGGAATATAAACTTTTAAATCTGAAAATAAAAATATTTTTTGAATAAAAACATATTGGTTGTTTTATTGTAGCGACAGGGGTTCCCACACACAGACGAGACCGCTGTCTTCGCTGCAAGCTCCAGTGGAGGCAACGACGACAAATTTGTCATAAATAACGGGCTTCTTTGCTTTTGTAAGTGTGCTTTTACCATTTTTCCCTTTGACGTGAAATTTGCAGCTAAAGATGCAAAGATGGCGTCTGTAACTTAGATTTGTTTGTTGAGTGTGGATTGCATTAACCTCAAGTTTATTTTGACGTGAGGCAGGTAAGTTAAACCATGAGGCCTGTGCAGCGACTCCACGTCAATCAACTCCTTCACAATAAGTTTGTTGTCGTTTTAGGAGACTCGAGTGAGTACTAACAGAATATTTTCTGAGGGTGTTATTTCTTGGTCAGAGGATCGTAAGTGCTCTCCTGATTTTAACAAGACGTTTTGTTTTTCTCCAGTCCAGCGGTCTGTATACAAAGATCTGGTCCTAACGTTGCAGAAAGACTCGTATTTAAGTTTATCTCAGCTCAAAAGCAAGGTAAGTACTGCGGCAGGCTTCCGACTGGTGTTCTAGTACATTAATGCTTAAACGTTTAAAGAAATTAAATTTTTAATCAAAATAACGTTTTTGCTTTTATGAAGATTAACCAAATGGTACTAAAAAAACGAAAAAAGCTCAACGTTATCATCTCTCATTAGGGATGGGCGATACCACATTTTTTGGATTCGATACGATGCCGATACTTTTTGGACAAAATAAACCGATATCGATACTACAAAAGATAAATAATATTCTATGGACGAACCTCAACCAAATATTAAAATTTACCAACTTTAATGAACTTCATTAAAGTAAATCAGCTGAATGAGAGCAGTAAACAATATATAATACGATTTAAACAGTATTTTTAATATAACTGACATCTTAAATGTGTACTGTATTTAAAAAAAATGTATATTTTAAAAATTATGAGAAAAATAAAAGCCTTGAAAATATAATTATCATATGCACATACAACATATTTCCTCTGGTAAGGGAGAATTACCCAAGAAGGAGTCATGTCAGTCCTAATACTGTAAATTAGATTAAATACATGTTTCATGAGAGTAAACTATAGAGGCAAGGTTTACACTGATGATATTCCACCTAAAAAAGTGAAAGTGTCTAAAAGAGGGAGAGTTTTGTTGAAGCGTGTGCTCCTCCAAAAAGTTGTTATTGATAGCTAGCTAGACGGAGTTGGGTTTCCCGCACTCTGATTGGATGGATGAGTCCATTCAGCTGCGCCAGAGGGGGTGTTTAGCAACACAAATGACGGTAGCGATGGAACAATATAGATAATGTATTAATAAGTATCGATACTTTAGTCATTTGATCGATACCCAAAAAATGACGGGTGAGTATCGATATATCGATACCACAGTATCGATCCGCCCATCACTATCTCTCATTTCAAAAAGTGAAACTCATAGATGGATTCATTACACACCAATCACAGTGGTGTAAAGTAACTCATTACAATACCCACATTACTTTAATTGAGTAGTTTGTCTCTGAAATTTTTATTTAGTGAGTAGATTTAATAATGTATACTTTTACTTGAGTCCATTTCTAGTTCCGTGTCGGTACTTTTAATGTACTGCTTTTCTTCAACTTACCCTACCTACTTAACTATTCTTTATGTATTCTTCTACAGTGATTGGCTCCCATCCAGTCCAATCAAATTATATTTAAATCCAACACAATCAGTAGAAATTGTTCGGAAAGACAGCTCATTAATTTTCATTTATTGTTTAAATTTTGTTGCAGTTATTCTCTCATGTGCTCTCTTTTTTATGTCTTTGCACTCTCTATATCAGTCTTTCTCTCTATTTCTCTCTTGCGCCTTTCTTTTTTCTCCCTCTCATTCACTAGATCTTCCCCTCTTCCTTTCTCTTTGCTCTCTATTTTTTTTCTCTTTAAATCTCTATCTTTACTTATCGCTCTCTATCTCATTCTCCTGTATTTTTATCTTTTATTTAGTCACTCTTTCTGTTTCTCTCACTTTCTGTTTTCAATCTGTCTCTCTTCTATTTCTCTCTTGCTCTTTCATGTTATCTATCTGTCTCTTTTATTTCACGCTGCCCTTTTTCCTTTATTTCTCTTGCTGTTTCTTCTCTCTCTCTCTGCACGTCTCCTCTTTCTGTCTTGCATAGAAACACCTTTAAGAAAATGGCTCTGATGTGTTACTCACTACTCATTTACATTTTTTTCGAAGTAATGATCCGTTTACTCTAGTATAATATCTCTTTACATCACTTGACCAATTGAAATTTAAAATCCAATGTTGTCTATTATGTAGATTTTTTTTAGCTTATAGATTCTGAAAACCAGAGTGTGGATACAAACAGCAATGTTTTCATATAAAGATACTGTCTCTTCGCACTCCATTTTTTTTTTACCTCTAGTCTAAGCGCTGAATGCAAGGCTCAACACCTTTGGCACGAATAACTGGCAAAGCAACTAGGAATGCAATGGAACGCAATGCTCACGGTTTGGTACTAAATGCGTTTTTGTTTTTTGATTGCAGTTTTGGTTTGGTTCTGCTGGGTTAAAAAATTGTATTCATTCCTTGAATGGATACCAAGAACAGATAAATAATGTCCATTCATAGAATTCACTTTATTTTTCCTAAATCAAGACACATCTACAAGAATGTTGACTTTAAATTAAAATAAAATCAACAATTGTAGCAAGGTGGGCAGCGAACGGATTAGCTGTCTGAGGATGGTGCTGATCAAAATTTGAAAGTACAGAAAGAGCATTTGATAGATCGTGGGTCCAAATGCTTGTTATAATCACTTTTGCGGTGCTTTGATATCATAAACCGATCGATGGATGCAGCGCTGCTTCAGGTCAAACACACCACGTGTGCGCATCTGTATTTGTGCGTTAATATGCATGCATTAACACTGAAATTAAAATTTATTTCAGAGCATTAATTGGATATTTTTAGCAGTACTGTTTTTTTTTTTCCAGACCCAAAAATTAAATCACATAATTAGTTGTTTTTGGTAAATCTAGTATATAACTAAATCATCACAACTATTTTTAAAGTGCACTCATTAAAAGAAAAGTTAAAAGATCAGAAAAAATAGTTACAGATTTAGCTCAAGTTCATGATGTCTTTGTTTTTCTTTGTAGAGCAGTTGTAGCTTCAGCAGCAAAGGACAGTGAATAGTGCGGTGAAATATTGCAAAAGACAATTTAATTTATTTAAGAAAATTTCAGGTACTTCGATGCACTGGCGACCTGTTCAGGGTATACCCCCACCTTTTGCCCAAAGTGAGCTGGAGATGGGCACCAGCAGACCCTCGTAACCCCAAGGGTATGAAGATGAATGAATGAAGATTTCAGTTCAACAAGATGTTCAATTTTACAAATTGTTCTTTATGCTTCATAAAATTTAATTAGAAAAAAAAGTTTTTGTACCCAGACATTTAAATATAACTATACCGTGATATTTTTATCCAAGGTTATTATACCATCAGAATCTTATACCGGCCCATGGCTATTCTTAATAGCTTTGCAACATTATATATCAGTCTTATTGAGTGCAGGTCGGGTGAGTTAAATGGCTGTGTTGACTGAATGTTAGAAAACTCGGTTGACCCAGCATAGTAGGTTACATGGCAGCCCAAATCATCACAGACTCTGAAAATCACTGAACTTCAATCAAAGGATTCTGTTCCTCTGACTCTGACCCCTTTATGTTCTTTGACCTTAACTCCAGGTGCCTCTTTTAAACTAATATTTGTGTAAACCAGATTTCACGGACAGATAAACAGTCAAAATTTAATTCCTGCTTGCAATTCTTTCTATCGGCCACGAAGTAAAGCAGCTTAGAAATGGAAAAATCTTGAAGTAAAAAAGGAATACACCCTGCAACAACTTTTGCTTGAGCACTGTAATTTTTAAGAATGGCACCAAGTCTTGTATGGAGTCTTGCCACTTCCTGCATGGAATGATCATGTCGACGACATAGTGCAACATCTATTTTTTTTTTTCCATTCTTCAAGAATAACGTCTTTTAGAGCCTGGATGCTGGGTGGAGAGCGATGCTCAAGTTGTCCTTCAGATTTCCCCACTGGGTTTCTTTCGATTGGGTTCAGATCAGGAGACATTCTTGGTCATTCAACCTTGTATACAGTGTTACCCCGAGATACGAAATTAATCCGTTCCAGGGTGACGTTCTTATCTCGAACATTTCGTACCTTGAAGCAAGTTTTACATGTGAAACGCCTAATCCGTGCAACTGCTCTCAGAAACAACAGTATAAGTAGATGAAACAAAATAGAAAACCCGAGAAAAATCAAGTAACGTGTCTTCAATCCTTAGATCTACACATTAATAATGTAATAAATGACAACAAACTAAATAAATCCATTTCCTTCACGTTTCCTTCAGGGTGAATTGTCTTTTGAAAGTGATTGCCTCGTGGAAGGAGGGCGGTTGGGTCAGATGACAAATGGTACCTCTTACAGAGAAGTGAGGCAGTACCGAACAGACCACCATCTGGTTAAGTTTTACTTTGTGACCAGAGTATTCTCAGCATACATGGAGAGCATCCTGGCTGCCTTTGAGAAGGGTATAAAACCAGATGTAGTGGTTGTCAACTCCTGCGTGTGGGATGTTTCCAGGTGAGACTACTACATAACCTGAGACTTTCATAAATGTATATTTCGGTTGAGCTAATTCCTCTGTTTACTGCTCGTAGGTACAACTGTCAGTGGGCATCGGATTACAAAGAGAACCTTACTAAGTTCTTCCGGGAGCTAAAAAGAATTTTGCCCAAAGAGACATTGGTCTTGTGGAACATGACCATGCCTTTGGGGAAGAAGATCACTGGAGGATTTCTGATTCCTGAAGTGGGTATTCAATTATATTAAATGGTACAATGTTGATATCAGAAAGTTTCATGACATTTCTATGGTCTTCTCAAATTCAGATACAGCACATGGGCCCAACGTTAAGATTTGACGTCGTTGAGGCTAATTTCTTAGGAGCTACTCTTGCCAGTGAGTTCGGTTTTGATGTTTTAGACCTGCATTTCCAGTTTCGCTTCAGTCTCCAACACCGAATGCATGATGGTGTACACTGGAACGCTATTGCCCATCGGAAAATCACAACCCTGCTACTGGAGCATATGGCAGAAGCATGGGGCGTTGCACTACCTAGACATGGTGAGTAAAGAAGCTTTTTTGGTGGAAGTCTATTCTTTGCAGAATGAATGTATTTAGCAGTTATTGCTAATAAGTAGGGGTGTAACGGTTCACGGTATGTATTGAACCGTTTCGGTACGGCCTGTTCGGTTCGCTACACTTGCGTACCGTTTCGGTATTCGGTATTTGTATTAAATAATATAAATGTATTATTAGCGCGATATTAAGCGCAGCGGAACCATGTTTTTAGGCGAGTTTCCGCACGGACGCTATTGAGGGACGTGCAGCTCTACTGTGCGACATTCAATAGCGTCCGTGCGGAAACTCGCCTTTGGCTTCTCTGTTAAAATACATAACGGGGATAGACGAGTGGATAAATTTAAAGTTGTATGCCCACATTGTTCCACGGAGATCGGGCAGGCAACACATCTAACATTTTCTACTGCTGGAGGTAGTCACTGCAACCAGATCTCCGCTCTCTTCAGAAAATGTGGATAGGTTAATCTTTTTAGCCTAAAACTTGAATAGTTAGTTTTGTTGATATACAAGCTGAATCTGTTGCTAGTGTTAAAAGTTTTCAGGTCCTAACTAGTTGCAGTATTTCATTTTTTATTTAAAAAAAAGTGTTTTTCTTTATAAAGAGTGCAATTTATTTAAAATATCACCCAAATGTGTCACTTTTATTTATTTTATGCAAGAATTCTATTGTGTATTGGCAGCTTTTCAAAATAAAGATTATGTAAGTTCTTATTTTTTTGTACCGAACCGAATGAACCGAACCGAACTCTCCAAGACACTGTACCGAACCGAATACAATTTTAGCGTACCGTTACACCCCTACTAATAAGGATATATTTTGTGTATTGCTTAGCTTATGCAAGTTTGAATCAATTCTAGACATACAAAATAAGATTTATAGATGAAAAATGGCCAAGAAATTGTTGAAATGCTTCATGTTGTCTAGGCAACAAATTGTTGTTATTATTTGTCGTATCATTGATAAGTCATAGACTAATTTCACACTTCCGTGTTTGCCTCTTCCGGAGTGTAAGTTTAGTTCCGGTGTACATGTTGGTGATGCGTAGAAAGAAGTCGTTTTGGTGGTAAATGCGCTTGCATTTATGCTTTGGGGATAAATGGATAATTCCAGCAGTTTAGCAAGCCATTACACGGCTCAGAATTTTGAAAAGACTGATACAAAGGGAGAAAGAGAAACACGTCTTTGATTCTGGTGCACTCCGGAGCTTGTCAGGAACCAGATCTGGGAGAACTGCTGTTTTATGATAAATTTCTAGGAACCAGTGTTTCTTGACCCCATGAGTGAGCTGCAGTAACACTATCGACTAAAATGCTGCTGTCTTAAGTATAATCAATCATTTTCTCAATGTATAATGTGCTTTAGAACAGAGTTTCTTAACCTTTTTGACACTGGGGCCCAATTTTCCCCGTACAACGTGATTCAAGGCCCATTGAAATAAATTGTTAATGTAAATTGATCCATATCTTGTTTGATTTGTGTTTAATAATTAAATCAAGTCATTTTCTGGTTTATTAAAGTAAAATCTTTAAAGTATTCTTTAAATTAAAGTAAAAGAAAAACAATTTCACACTGAACAGTTAAACCACAGTTGTCATGCTTAGCACTTGCTTTTGATAAATAAAATTGTGTGTTAATAAAGCAAGCACACTTAGAATAAGTTTAAAATGAAATTTAGTAGTCTACAAAATTAGTAGTCTTAACTTTTGTACCATATGCCTCTCTCCAAATCTGTGACAAATTAACAACAGTCTGTTTTTTTTTACATGCTACAAATCACAATTCATGATAACCTCTTAATGAGAGACTTGGGCCTGTCTCTTAGACATGATCAAATCCAGTCTGGGTGGAATGGGGGAAAGGCTCACTTTTAGGGTAGCCTCCAGAGATGCTCTGAGTCTGCTGCGAGCTTTGGTCTGCAGTTAGACTCCAAGATAAGTTGGAGTTCAAGAAACAACGGCTCTTTCATTAAACTCCGTATTGGAGCGAGTACATCAAGAACGAAACGGCGAGGTCGGCTCAACTCAACTGAACCAAAAGAACAATATCCCCATAACGTAAGTTTTGACCGAAATAGACCATTTTAAAGTTAACGTTATTAACAGAGAGAACATTGGTACGTCTTACCATTAATCAGATCTCCCTGCGGGAAATTGCAGCAGAGCGAGACGTGGTGCGTCAGCAATCATTGACGCTCGCAAGGAGTACACCCAATCTTCCAAATTAATTTTATTATTAATATCATTTTTTTTTTAACGTCCTCTGATGGTTTTGATTGTGGTTTAAAATGTAAAAAAAAAAAAATAAACATGAAATGAGGCAAAGAGCCACATTCTTATTTGGTCGAGGCTCTATTGGCGCATACCACAGCGCCTGACTGACGCCTCACTGCTACCAAGTGCTAGGAAGCGCCGTTCAGGTCCCGCGGCCCTCGCAGCCCACACGTTCAGAACAGATGTTTTTTTCGCGGCCCACTAGTTGGCGCTGGGCCGCGGCCCCATGGTTAAGAAACACTGCTTTAGAAGGTAGGAACAAACATTTCATTTCATATTAAAACTCTTTGCACATCTCTGAGGATCAAGTTTAACTACAAAACTAAACAGTGAGTAATAATGGAATAACTCTCTACTAGTGCTTTTTTTAAGCTTTACACAGCAGTTTTAAAGAAACATAACATGAAATAAGCTTTTCTACAGAATCTGCTGATTTACCGTTTCATTTTCCAAATAAAATCTGCCTCCGATTTAAGACAAGAATTGAAGAACTGAAACCTTAGCCTCAGAAAGTTTCCTCTTAAAAAAAACGACAAGCTTTTAGCAGCACAACAACGATGATACTGTTACTGTTTTTGCCCACTGCAGAACAAATCATCATCACCTAATAAAGATAAATATTGCCGTCAAACACGACAATATTATTTTACCAGAGGCGCATGTAGACGGCAGGCAGCAGCTGAAAAAATAGACCCGTCATATTAACTCTGCTGCAATTGTGCAACATGTGCAAACTATTTATTAGCAAAGAATTCATTAGCACTTTATTATTACAAGTGTCACATGAATTAAAATGCTGTGTTTGTAATGCTACTCGCATCTCTCTCTTTCTTTTCAAAATCATCGCGCAGGGCCGTATGTTGGACACCCCTGCGATAGACTATATTGCAGTGAATTACTTGAATTAGAAATAGAACTTAAATTTGAAATGTTTTGTTTTATGTACGCGTTTGTAAGATTCAGTCTCAATAAATGCTAAACATTTGTTTCCTACTCTTATAGACCAGCAGATACCAGACTTCAAACCCGCAGTGATGCAAGAGAAGCTCAGAAGGGCTGATCCATTGACTCCTGCTCACCATCAAGGTACTCTATTACTGGGGAGTCCGTTCATTCAATCTAAGGCAGGATTCACAGCGTACACAGAGCTTGATGGGCGTCACCAGTGTTTTGTTTTTGTTTATTCCGATGTGCATGTTAACCATTCAGAGCTTTCAGGAACAGTGCAGCAGCGGGAGTTGAATGAGACCCACAGGGAGTTTATGTAAGAGTTCCCTTTGACAGTTTCATGTATAGTCATAAGTGATCATAGCTATCCCAGGTCATGAGAACAGGTTTGTCAGCGGGTGTCCCACTTTTTGACAAGAAAATGTTATTAAATTTTCCTTTATTTATTTGCATGCTTCCTTATTTTATCTACATTGTTCAGAGCACTTTGACCAACTCCAATATGATTCAACCCAAACAAAGGAGACTGCTTCTGTTTGCTTTTTGGTCAAAACCTTCTGCTACCTATTATAGATTCAAGCAAGAAGACTTTGACTTTAGTTTTAAGAAGATGCAGCAGAGAATGCGACTTAATTAACATGCTGACACCATAGTCAAGAAGAATGATGTCTTTGTCTGAGAGAGAAAAAGAAAAGGAGGGAAAGGGAATTGGGAAGGAGCAGTTCAGAGTAAGGGAACCCTCTCTCAGGGAAAGACTGCACGCCTGGAGCAGCCCTTTTTAAAAACTTGTCATTTCCTGTTTGTGATGCATTTCCTGTTCCTTCTCAAAGATCAACCAGAAATAGCTAATATGTTTTTTCTATCATACACCTTAAGCTGACTGGGGGTGCATGAATACGGAACTTTTATTTACCAAGGAAACTGTAATAAAAGACAAACACTGGACCGTAATTTTTGGCATTCTTAAACATGTGGTGTGCCACAATTGAGTGGCATGAAGTACCATGTTGATGACTGTTCTGACATGTTGTTTATTACAGTATTCAAAAGTATTGTTTGGAGCACAGGCTGTCTCCGAATAACATTTCACTGTTTTAACAGGTCCATACAGCAATGAGAGATACTTGACCCCCTCTTGCATGTCAGGTAATGAGCGGATCACCCAAAACAGCATTGTTATTCTTGCTACAGTTCATTTGAAACTTCTTCCAGATCCTGGATGGATGCAAGGCCAAGCCGTAAGGCCTCTCCGTGGCTTCCATGCAGGATTCAATGGATTTGGACCCCAGATCACTGGTGCTCCGTTCACTCATTTTGAGCCTCACATCGTCAATGACGTTCCTCCCTACAGAGCAACTAGTTACCCTGTCTGCAGAGGTAAAAGCTGATTCAATTACATCAAATAATCAGAAGCTTTTTGTGCAGTTTTATCCTAAAAGACATTTCTCTTTTTAGACAGAAACTATCCGGTTGATGCCCCCTGTTGGCCAGGGAATAACCTCGTCATTAAAACTCACCACAGGAGACAATACAAACCTTACTCCCGCAACAGGCTATAAACCTATTCGTACCAAACGTTGCTTAGGACCATGATGTGAATAGTTGTTGCCAGTTTTTCAGCCTTTCCTTTTTTTTTTCTAAGAAGGCCCAAGTTATTAGTGTACTTGCAGTTCAACACAAACATTGTCAAACCAAAGCCTACACTGTGTAAATGCTCATTACGTTTATATCTTATTTTTCTAAATTAAGAGCTACATATTTGTAACTGAAAGTGTTTTAAATTGTGAAATAAAAATGTTCTTATTGAATGTTCTTGTTATTCAACACAGATCCACAGTCTATTTAACCGATTAGAATTTCAGTTGAAAATGATCCGCAAAGTTTGCAAATTTATAACAAAATATATATGCAATAATAATCAAGGAAGTTTGATTATTACAAAAGGCTTTTTCCCCCGGTTTGCATCCCTAGTCATGTTTCCATCCAGATGCAAATTATATCCATGCGAAAAACCGGAATATTGTATTTGTGAATAAAGCACCGTTTCCATCCATGAGTCCAAGAGAACAAAATCGTCACTTGATAACATGATGACAAATACTGAAAAGAAATATGAGCAGAAAGCTTTCTACACCTAGACAAACCCTGAACCACTTTGATGACAGACTTTGTGTGTTTCAATAAGTTTTGGGGCAGTACGGTGGTCCAGTGCGTAGCACTGTGGCCTTCCAGTTAGAATGTTGTCGGTTCGAGGCTCGCCGGTGACCTTCCTGGAAGGAGTTTGCATGGTCTCCCTGTGCTTGCGTGGGTTTCCTCCATGTACTCTGGTTTCCCCCACAATCCCAAAAACATGCGGTGAGGTAAATTGAATAATCTAAATTTCCCTTAGGTGTAAATGTTGCCCTGCAATGGACTGGTGAGCTGTACCCCCACCTCTCGACCAATGTGCGCTGGCAGACCCCAAAAGGGAATAAGTGTGTTGGAAAATGAATGAAGTTTTGGAACTAAATGATTGTTTTGGTCGGTCCATTAATACTACCCCATCGCGTCCCAGTTCAGACAGAAAAAGGCACTGCCATTGCATTACGATTTAGTTAGTAAATGTGTTTCCATTGTAGTTTATGCACAAGTCTTCCTACTCAGTTGGGAATTATGCACAACTTGTCGTTTCCATCCATTAAACTAGGTGGATGCAAATTGAAGCCACTGACTAGTGGTTCTCTTGAGGCTATGCTGGCGTGTAGTTCCAATCCCTTGAGTCCCCTGCGCATTATGGGTGTGGATAATGCTTTTATTTCCTAATTAAACACAGCCCTGAGTTTTTTGATTTCACTCAACATTTGTGTTGGGTGATAACCATCATTCAGAATTATTTTCCCATCACATTTCTAACTCAAAGATGATAAGTCCCTGCTGTCTTTACCATTTCTAATAATGCGTTGGATAGTTTTTAACACAATTAGGGTAGTTTCTCCTTTAATGGTGTGTCGGATATATGCATGCCCATGACCCTTCTCAAACAGACTAATATCTTTTCCATGACCACGGGATACGTCTTTGGCATGGTTGTTTAAGAAATGAGAAACAAACAGTTTGGGTAAAGTAACTTGAAGTCCAGTGTTTTAAATAAGAAAAAATGATACTGATATGGAAACTCCTGATCTGGAGAACTGCTGCATATTCTGAGGAGATTGACATTGAAACTGTGTCAATTTTCTTTAATCAAAATCTGCTTTCTAAGTTATTGTACATTTTCAGACAAGCTTTCCTTTATCTGAGTCTGAGGCTGTCCGAGGAGAAATCTGATAGCAGAAATAGCTGACTCCTCTCTGTTCACCCATCTCTTGATACCCTACATCAGCACCCTCTTCCACTCCTTTAACTTCGTTCTCC
The DNA here is from genome assembly GCA_007224835.1 of Danionella cerebrum. Taxonomy (NCBI): domain Eukaryota; kingdom Metazoa; phylum Chordata; class Actinopteri; order Cypriniformes; family Danionidae; genus Danionella; species Danionella cerebrum. The sequence continues at coordinate 403,259 of SRMA01026110.1, read as the reverse complement.
AGCCAGATTAGCCTGGCATCGGGATCTTCATCGGAAAACTGAAGGAGCCTTCCAGATGGTTTCAAAATCTGTACACATTGCCTTATGAGCTGCCCAGCCTTAGCTCTGCCCTCTTTTGACCTAACTAAAGCGTCTGTTGTACCCTTGTCCAGTATCATGTCTAGAGTTCTGGCCCCAAAGTGTCCACTCAGCTCAGTGCCGTCCAGCTCCAGGAACTCAAGAGAAGAGTTCTTGTTGCTTGGTTGGGTTGATGTGTGCACCTTCATGAGTTTGACTGCCTCTGGGGAAATATCCGCACAAGTGACCCTTACGGCACATGGAGAGGTGCTGTAGATACAAGGTCCTAATGCAGATGTACCACAGCCCATGTCCAGGATGTGCAATGCTGATTCGTGGGAAAGAGACATGGACTGCACCATTGGAAGGATAACATTCTTTACTGAGTGGAATCCAAAGAACCATTCAAAGTTTTTAAACTCCCCTTTGCTTGCACTTTCCTTGTAGAATCTGTCCCATGTTGCTTTCTTGTCCATGTTGTTGATCAACTCACCTGTGGAAGAAAAAGATTATAAATATATTGATATAACTGAAATTCACTTTCAAAACTGTTAAGAAGTCCCTGTTCAACAGACAGGCCAACTATTCACCCAGTAAATAGTGTGTTTCTTGTAGACTCCAATACTCCTACTACTCCAATACTCTGGAATTATTTTCATATTTCATTTTAAAAATATATAGTACTGTTTGTCAGTTTTAGGCAGGTATGTGATAAATGCTGAAAACAAAGAAAGCTTTCCAAAATCGAGGTGAAAAATGTAGTCTTCAAGTAATCCCAGACATATTCAATTATGTCGATTGGGCTCTGTGAGGGTCATATAATCTTTTCCAATTTTTCTTGTTCCAATTGCCTGAGGAAAGTATCTGCCTGTATTTATCAGCATTGAGATCACCACTATTCCAGACTTAATATCCAACTGTGGGAGTTGAAGTCTCAAACTAAGAAGACTGTGTATTAAAACACCCACATCCCCTATTGTTGTGAAACCCCTGCAGGAGATGTATATAATTATAGAAATATGTCAGCTGCAACAAAAGCACTTGTCAATATCAATCAACAAGTCAAATGGATAGGTGAACTAACGATAGTTTTAGTATTATAGTATATCATTTATTATATAGTTTGATATTGTAGTAAACCTTCACCAAATTCTAAACACTGATTAGGAAAATCCACTAACTTGTCAAACTAGTTTGATGTCCTCTATGTGCGCCTGGTAGCTTTTTGAGGCTCCTTAGTGGCGCTATAAATCTGTTGAATAAAGACATATTTAAAAACAAAAAGTACAACGAACGAAATGCAGTATGCGTGACAACCACATGAATGACACGACCCGGAAGTGGATACGGGAGAGGGGGCGGGTGGACAAGCGAACTCATTCAAGATGGCGGACGAGCAGCAGGACTCCTCACAGGCAGAGATGGAGGGTAAATACTAAAATAACATTTATTTATCGAGTCTGATTCTGAAGTGCACCGTCAAACCCTTTGTTGAGAGTTTCATTAGTGTCCTCACAATCGACTGACATTCTACTGAAAGACCAGGAGAGCACTGTGCAGAGAGTAAACAAACACAGGATTCATTTGCCTGAAATAATTAAAAAAAATTCTTGAACTAATATAGTCGGCTGTTTTCCTTTTTGTTATTTAAATTTATGTCGTCTGGTAACTTTATATACTTTAGACCGTGTTATAATGTTAAGGTTTTTTGCAAGTTATGAAGTGTGGTTATGAAGTTTGTACATTTAATTTTCTCAAAATTAGGGACAGCCTAAAAAGGTTTTGACCTTTAATAGAATCTGAACAAAATGGGTTATTGTGATGAAATAAATATTAATTTAAACTACTGGAAAATAACTAAAGATTGAAATGCACAGCATAACTGCCAGGTCCAATGGGGACAAGTTAGGTTCTTGTGTCTTAAACTTTATCATTTGTGATGCACATGTTTTGCAGGAGTGAATTGCCTAGCTTATGATGAAGCCATAATGGCACAGCAGGATCGAATTCAGCAAGAGGTGAGCTATCACAGTAATGTCTTCAAATATTAGACAAAGCACTATTACAATAAGACTAGCAATTTAGATGATGCTGAACAACTACTTTTCTGATTTTACAGTGAGTGTGCATTCCCCCTGCTGGAACATTTGCACACTGATAAATAAATAAATAGTTTATGTATTCATTTTAGTTTCTGAAAATAGAAAATAAAAAGTTTTATGTTTTGTTGAATGCATACAATCTAATGCATGTATTTTTATACACCATAAAATGAGAAATTTTTGTGCTTTTCCTTTTTTAAATATTTGCCTATTCAAAGTGTGTTCAGGAATCATAAATCTCATAATAAAAAACACAAAATGCTTGAATTATTTGCCATTTACATTCTGTTCGTTTTAAGCAGGGTCAGCCCTAACCAATTTGACGGCAATAGTACAATTTCAGATGACGCCCCCTTGCATTGCAGTAAATTTCCCTGCTGTGTACATATACTTCACTGCAGTTTAAAAAATAGAAACAAATACTAAAAAATGAACTGAACACATGAAATATAATATAAATAGCCTACTTAAACTATTAGATTTAAATACTCCCAAAATAAAAAGTGTAAACAAGTGACTTTACCTTTTAAACAGAATGTAAATAAAGCACTGTGCTAAATAAGATTTTGGGTGTTTTTCCTCCTCTTCCCTATTTTTCCTCCCCTGAGGCAACGTTTTTGAGCGCTTGAGCATTTGCCTATACTGCCTATACCACATGCCGACCCTGGTTTTAAGAGCCTGTCCTAGTCTTTACAGGTGCAAAACGCTACGCTTTAACTAGTTGAGCAGTTTATTTGTGAGATGATACAAACTGGAGAAGCTTCAGTGATCTCAGACAGGCTAGAAATCCACCGTGGTGTGGACAAGGTTGATCTGCAATGAGTGTACAAGGATTGTGTACACGACTCCAGGATGCGCATCGGAATCATATTTGGAACCTGCTGCAGCAAATGCAATTAGCAAGTGACGTAATTAGCAAGTGTTTTGCCTGACAATTATTTCACAGGATATGTCATCTGTGGTGATTTGTGAACATATATAGCGCCCACTAGGTGGCGATTCTGTACATATAAAAAAATGTATAAGTGAAGGAGAGTCTGAGACACACTAGACGAGAGTTGAGTAATAAACGAGTTATTTGAGAAAAGCATGTAGTGATCCTTGGCTTCGTTAGGACGTCACATGCGACCATAGATTGTAAAGTCCCCCTACTGCGATAAATTTTACGTTCAGCTTTTCCCATGTTACAAATCAAACTCTTTACTTACTCAAACCCTAAAGTAAGTTCCTATGACCCCATCCTAACTTAAAATCTCGGTTGTCAACGTGCAAATTGGGCAATGACACTTGGCTCCGATGGTGGTGCTGAGTACCGCAACCACCATGAAGTATTATACGAATAAGAAAACATCCCTGCGTCATTCTGGTGTAGCCTGACTGCATATCTGCAGCAAGGAGTCCTTGGAACAGTTGGCTATTATGAGGCTATGTGTTTACCACGTATTTGTGTTGCACCCATGTAGTGACTTCTTTTTGGCCAATCGGTGAGCTCATCAACTGACCCCTCAGCGGCATGCATCTTTAGACAATAACTTGGATCAAGTATTTAATACAAGATGCTGGACACTCAAAACTAACTCACCAATTTTTGGCAACTGGAAACTGTCCAACTGAACGTCTGTCCCAAAAGGAACTTTCCAGTAAACATATTTTGTTTGACTTTGACTCCTTTTACAAGGATGTTTTTACACGCTTGTATACATCTAGATTGATGCTACCTCATACTGTCACAACATCATGACTGGAGCTTTCGGGGAAAATGTCATCAAGTGTTGTCCAGTTGGCATGTCCGCAGTGGTTGCCTATTTCCCTGGCCCCAGCCCAACGCCTTCTGCTTAAAGCAAAGCCAACAAGAGACTCTCTGTTCTGCCTCATCCAACCTATGGGCTTTTGATGACCTTTCTCCTAACATTGATGGACCCATTCCTGGACAAGTTAGTTCAAGTAGTATGGTCTTCTTTTCCTCCTCTGCCCATATGCCGCATCACGCCTCAAGGAAGTTTGGACAACCTGGGGAAAGTGTAATTTACGTTCCCATATCTTTGTAGACTGCAAAGTGCATTTTACACTATTTAGAACAGTAACCTGAAACATTTAATTCTCTTGTCATGAAAATAGAGATAGAAGCTGGCATAGTTCGAAAGAAAGTAATGCTGGTTGAAAGGAGTTAAAACATTTATCTCATTCACGTACATGCATTTTTCTATCTTGTTTCTATTTGTTGGGCAAACATTCAAAATGAGCAGGGGTTAAATCTTTGTTGCCTCACTGGATCTCTCGCAGGGACTATTGGATATAATTCACCAAGCTATCTCAAACCTAAAGGTTAATGAATTTAATGTATTGATCAGAACCAGTGGTGGCTCGAGAATTTAGATCTTTTTATATGAATCTTGCTCTTCTGAATTGGCTCATATGATCTTGTGGGAGGAAAATAAGCAACTCATCTTCTTTTTCTTTTTTTAAAACAGATAGCCACCACTAACCCTTTAGTGTCTGACAGACAGGATCTCTCTGTGCTTAAGGGAGAATATGCTGCAGAGGACAACATTTACCAGCTCAAGATACAGGTCTTCACAGTTCCACACATTATTTAGCCAGAGCCACAACCTCCTGCAAATGGTTATTCGTTCTTGTTCACAGGACCTTCACAAAAAGTATTCATGCATTCGAAAGACACGGCCAGATGGAAATTGTTTCTACAGAGCTTTTGGTTTTGCACATTTGGAGTCACTATTGGAGGACAGCAAAGAGCTACAGAGGTATGCAATGTAGATATGGCAGAGCAAATGCCTTCGTAATTATTGCCTTTGTCTTGAAAGGGAAACAAAAAGTCAAGATATTACTGTCATAATCTCTATGAATTGATTCTGTGTAAACTGCTTCCCTGTCTATCAATCCTTCTCAACTGATGCTCTGTAGGTTTAAAGCGGTGGCCTCACAGAGCAAATTGGACCTTGTAAACCAGGGCTTCACAGAGTTCACAATTGAGGACTTTCACAACACTGTAAGTTTTAATTATCATCATGGTCCAGTCAAGTCTTTTATCTCAGCTCAGAGCTACAATTCCGTTGTGATTTAATGCAGATGCTAAAACCAATGCTTGGTTGAGTTAGGAGACACTTTGAATTGTGCGCATGTAAAGGCAGGGGTCCTTCTAGCAATTTTGGACCCACTGACAGAAAATAATTTTGGGCCCATGTTCCTGCGAAACCACGCAAAAAAATATTTGCTTATTGCTCATTCCATTGTGTGTATCAGATCCTGTGTGATGAGCCTGTTACAGGTCAGCAAGTCTTTATTGTGACTTCAAATGTTCTCTTATTATTTCTCTAGTTTATTATTTCGACTGTATAAATCATATCGCTTAAGTGTAGATTTTTCTTTGACTTCTAAAGTCAGATTTTATATTCCACTTTTAATTAATTAAAATAAAAGATATAATTAAATTTATACTTTTAATGATGCAAACTTTACCTTTTATAACTTAGAGTTTTGCTCTTAATATCTCATTGTTTAGATTTTATAAATCATAAATGTAACGTTGCCATAATTTAAAATTTCAAAGTCAAAAATGTCTTAATTATTAATTTAAAGTTATATTACATTTTTACAGTCAAATATTATAATTTGGCAAAAATTGTGCATAATGAACTTTTTAGAACTTTCTGCCACGTTTTGTAATCCTATATTATTTTTTGGGTAGTTCAAAAAGGTTTGAGGAAAATTAACGTTGGCTTTCTTCCCTGCCCACTAACCAGTCAGATTAACTTCCTGTTTCTATCTAGAGCAATCAGACTGTTTGGGGGGGTAGGAAAAAATGGACCCATTTTCTTCTTTTCTTGACATTTTGTGAATTCTGACATGCCGGTGGGTTTTGCTCAGAAGAAGAAGGGTGTAAGCACAGCAGGTGGCGCTATGGCATAATATAGGACTTTTTGATATTTGCAATTTAGATAATAAATGTGGCCTTTAAAATAAACAAAATTATTAAACACCATAATTGTTTCTTTTAAAGTAATTGAAATTTAAGGCTCTATATAGGCTATTATCTTATTGTTTTAAATGGATTTTAGGAGCAATAGTATGAAGTAACATTCATACACACACACACACACGCACACACACACACACTCTGATGGGCACCTTTAAGATGATTGAAACTCTAAAAACCCAATAAATGCATTGTAAATACATTCTATTCAACCAATGGAAGTTGAAGCGTGTTCATTGTAAAACCTGCGTTGACGTATCAGAAGCAAATACTTTATTTGCATCTAATTATTTTTTACCTCATTGTTTAGCTTTCTGCTTCGTTTGATTTCTCTCATCAGTTTATGGACCTGATTGATATGTGTGAAAAGCAGCCATCTCTTGGAGAAGTGCTGAATTCCTTCAATGACCAGAGTGTGTCTGACTACATAGTGGTGTACCTGAGGCTCCTCACGTCTGGGTTCCTCCAGCGCGAGCATGGGTTCTTTCAGCACTTCATCGAGGGTGGTCGCTCTGTCAAAGAGTTTTGCCAACAGGTAGTTACAAGCTTCTTAATTCCTCATTGCTGTTTGCACCTGAGCGACGTATCTCTCTTTAATCTACTCAAAAAATGTACATTTTTTATTTCCATTGTATTTATTTTAATATCCATTGTGTAATTAATTATTATAAATTCAAAAAGACTGTGGCGATGATGCAAAGCTCAGTTGGTACTAATGGGCCAAGAAAATGATACCACCAGCAGCCTGAACCAGTGATGAGGGGTGTAACATTTTTCGTGAAACAAAAATGCCATGATATCCATTGTTGCTAGGTGGCGATATGTCCACGATACGAGAACAGCCATTGAATCTCAAAAGATGAGCAACCAAGTTTATATTTTCCGGATTTACAAAAGTCTTTACAAGTTATAGTTAATGGAGAACTGAATATTAGTAATATATGTTCAACATCGAAATAGACGATGCCTCAGGTCTGCCCCCTTGCAGCACTTTGGCTCTCTGATATCGCAAGCAAGGTTCTTGTCTATCGCAAGCTTTGAACTCTTGTGGTCCAATCGGCGATCATCTAGTCATGCCTTCCACTAATGAGGTATTCTGGCAAGAAAATCAAAGCAAGAGCTCACCAAAGGTTCAAAAGATAGTGAGGTATATTAAAGAGACGGCGAGGGCGCTCACTATGGTTTGTGCTTTTTAACACTTGAAATGCTTGTGCTTTCCACTTTTTAGCCGTCGACTTTGGTTTTAGCGCTTTTGATTTCCAAATCTGGGTTCAATTATATTTCGAAAATACGCAATACATGTGTACCTATTAAAGTGGCCAGTGAATGCAAACTGTTTTTCGTTGAAACAATGGTTACATTTTTCATAAATTTGACCGCCAGTGGCAAAATCTTACATTTTTGAGAACTTTAAATCTAGCAAAATGAACTTAATGACCTAACGTTTGTTGTGAAATATGACTGTAACATTTGAGTTGCCCAAAACTAAACATGAATGGCAAAAAGCTTAATATCTAAATGTGCTTCTATTCACTATTCTTAAAATTTGTGTATTTTGTAGGAGGTGGAGCCCATGTCAAAAGAAAGCGACCACATTCATATCATTGCCTTGGCCCAGGCTCTCAATGTGCCTGTGTTGGTTGAATACATGGACAGAGGCGAGGGTGGAACGGTGAACAATCATATCTTTCCCGAAGGAAGCGAGCCACGAATCTTCCTGCTCTACCGCCCAGGCCACTATGACATCCTGTACAAGTGATTTTTCTCCATTGTTACACACTCTGTGGTTCATTGTGAAGACAGCGTACCAGTTCTACGGCCTCGTTGAGCCATATGTACACATGAATGGACTGAACTATGGAAGTTTTGTCATATATTTACAAATATTTCTCTTCAGTTTTCCAATCAAACCATTTTTGTACAGGGAGAAGCCTACAGAGCAGTTAATTACATAAGTGACACTACACAATATGGCAGCATTAGGGTTGTACAGTAGCTATATCTGGTGTGTAAATGTTATCAAATTGCATTTATTGGGTTCCTTTGTTTCATTGCCTTCATGAGTTTTATTAAAGGGATGTGTGTATCTAATCTGACTGATGGGAATTTTTTAAATCTATATCCATACAATAGTTCCAACATGTAACTTACAGCCCAGATGAACAGCCCAGGGTTATCATGCTGTCTTAAAAAGTCTTACAAGTTAAAAAAAAATGTGTCATTCTAGCTCTTAATTTTCCAATACACTTCAGATCTAGTGGGCTTGAGACAGATTTCCCAGTATGCTGTGCATTTTATAAAGTAAAATCATAAAAATTAATAAAGATGTGTTATGGTAAAAATATACCTTCTCAATTGATAATAATCACTGGAGACCGTTTGAGAGAGAACACAGCAAATGCGGCTATTTATTGCAAAGATTTAACAGTATCAACGCATTTCCTACACACGTGACTCTAACATGGAGGAAGAACGTGGTTTAGCGCATATTAAGAGTCTATTAAAAATATAAAAAAACGCCAGAAGAGAAAAGAGGAAAAAGGATATATAGAGATAGAAAAGAAAGAAAGAGAAAGAAAAAGAGAGAAACAAAGAGACTCCCAAGAGAGTCAAGTCCCAGCGTGATCAGCGCAAGAGAGAGAGCACCGCACTTATCCCCAAGGGCGGGACGTGTATGACGTGTGCCCTTAAAACTTTCTCAAATTACATTTCTCAATATGACCACTAGATAGAGACATTACATAGGAAAATTCCCATCACAGATGGTTGCCATAGCAAAGACACAGTAATTTTAGTCATTTAAAAAGGTTTAAAATTATGTAACGTTCATTTCCATGTAACAAATACACATGTTGTACAAAAAATTAAAAACACAAAAAAAAATGCTAGTTTTACATGAAAAAATGTTAACAGTTACGTTTCACACCGGATTCACTCATGAGACAAACCACTTTATAAAATAGAATTTTTAAATTATTAAGAAATCCATTGTTAATCACAAAAATGCTAGTTTTAAAGGTTGTAAATGTTGACTAATAACAATAATTTCAGGTAACGAGATTTTGTTCTACCTTTCTTTGATCAATAGTTTATATTTGTATATAACTTGCATGCAATATTCTTATAGTTTATTTGTTGTATAAACATAAGCAGAAGGGTCTGATATTTGATTCTTAATGGTCATAAAGTTTTACAGTGCGAAACCCTGGATTGAGGAAATTACAGTATAATCAAGAGCATGAGGGATATGTGAGCCATTCCACCAAATCAGTGCCATTGGCTTAGTTTTCTTTTTTTACTGGACTAGTTTCCCAATGGGTTTTGGTCCATTTTAGGTAACCTATTTCAATGTTTTATTAGATTTAAGATCAAAAGATGGGTGCTGTGTTTTTCTTGTTACTCTATATAAGGTAACAGGACTATATATACAAGTAACAGGGCTGAGTTTTTAGCAGATATAAGCTAAATAGTCACATGATTATAGAACCAGGATTCAGCAAATTCAGTTATTTACCAAATATCTGTATTTTTACACTACACTGATCAAAAATGACTCCAAAATATAATCACAAAATCACCAAATATGTAAATAAGAAATTGAGAGAACATACCTTTCTTTTTTTCCCATAGCTTTCGAAAGATCCAAGTGATTCAACTTCCTGTTGAAAAACTGATATGAAAATTTCCCCATGACTAAATTTTTTTTATCCAAGAAGGTATAGTATAGAGTGTAAATAAATGTATTTGAAGAAAACAATAGAGTTCTTTTTAAAAAGATCTTAAGATCTTAGTGTTGCATCAGAGACTGGGAGCAAACTTTTTTCTCAGTGTTTAATGTGGATTTTAATCAATATTTGAAATGTTTTAGCTTAAATTAGAAAAAAGAATATTATGTAGTACACTTTGTTTAGTAATAAAATGTATTTAAGAACCAATTGTAATGCTATTTTATACATAAAATGTCCCAAGAACAGAAATGGCACCCATTCGGTGGAACGGCTCATGTAGAACGTATACAACAGATTATTTAAAAATGAGAACTAATTAGATTCTGAATCATTTAGTGGAATGTCTCTAAAGAACTAAAGATATTTGTGTGTGTGTGTGTGTGTGTGTGTGTGTGTGTGTGTTTATATTGTAGGGTATTTAAAGATCCCAAATGAATAAAAGGCAACTTTAAACCATGACATTGTTTTAATTGTATGTTTCACAATGACACTTTTCAAAAGAAAAATGAGGACAATTAACTATACACCAAATCGTTTTTTTACCGGTTTGCTATGTATAATACATCAAATAAGAACAGCTTACAGTAAATAAACTGACATTTATACAAAAGAAGACAGCAAAACAAGCAAAAAGGCACACTTGCTTCCAATCTGAAAACAAATACAGATACATTCAGTCCTTTTTATACAGCAAACAACTATATTTCACCCTCGCTTCCTGTGTCCTCACCCCAGGCACCTGCACTTGTTTCTAACAGAACATTTAAAGGCACCCAATGGTCCATAAAGCAGCATTCTCTTTCCCTCCAGAGAAGCGTTCACTACCTCAAAAAGGCAAAGAAGTCTAGTAGCAATCGTCTCAGAAGTCGTCATGTCAGCTCGTGAGATGATGCGTGTAGTACAGTGCATCGCCTTTTACTAAAAACTCACAAAATGTATACATGGCAACATAATAACTTTGGTCTTCTCCGACGTTTTTACCCATAAAAAGCACGTTTATATTCACACGTTTGTAGACATAAACGTTATGTTTGCCTGAGAATAGCGTGGCAAGTACTTTAAAGCAAACGGAGTGTGAAATCAAACAGTAAAACACTGGATTAAAATGCCACATTTCCAGTTATGACAGAACGAAACCTCTAGCGTCAACAATGTACATATTTTGCAAATCGTACAAATAAAACTTGACACATTCAAAAGAGACAAAAATAGCAAAGAGCGCAATCAAATCAAGGATGTAGATGTTGAGTATTCTCTGATGCGGGCGTATATTCTGTGTGTGTGTGTGCATATTAACACACATAAATAAATAAATAGCAGTGCAGAGACACTCCCCCTGCTGGATGTAATGAGAAGTAGATGCACACGTGCGTTCTTTGGCGGTAAAACTGCCGAGTTTAATACTAGTGCAGCTTCAAGTACAACTGTAGTGTTTTCTGACTGCATTCCTGGAAACTTCCTTCAGTACAACTTCAATCCTATGATGTAAAGCACCATATTTCAGTAATGGCTATAGCCCATGCCGAGGCTCTCCCGAAGCCCCCTGAGCTGCTCCTCTCCCAGCCGGATCTTGTCATCGAGTTGCCTTTGCTCCACCAGTAGAGCGGCTTTCATCTTGATGAAGTGAGCATAGTCACGCATCTGCTCTGGGGTGAGGCAGCAGCTGAGGACCCGTCCCACCGCCTGCTCCCTCCGGTCCACATGCTCCTTCAGCTCCTGAGCTTCGCTCATCTGGACCAGCAGCTGTTTCTTCTTCTCCAGCAGCTGAAGCTGTACAGAGGGATGGAGGAAAAGGCATTTTATATTTGTCACAGTTTGGAAACACAGTTTTCTATGGTCCAAACAACCGCCAAATGGTTGCCAGGTACTCAACTTGGTGCATTGTGAGCTTTGGGGGTAGGTGTTTATACCACCGGCTCTTGGTTCTATGGCAGAATAAACATATCACCTTTGGTAATGTGGCTAAACTGCTTAAAATCTGACTGGGTGCTGGTATCACTCTTAAAATAATATTTCCAGCATATTTGTTCACCCTGTCCAACTTTCCATCTCTCTTTCTTTACATTTTCCCTTTTTCACTATTGACATTGTAGATTCACAAAACAATGAATAAACACATCTAAAATAATCTTGGAAACAAAAAAAATCCTCAATGTATTCACCTTTCGCTTGATTGAAAGTGCAGCAAACCCTTAGCTGTCTCTCAATAGCCGCGTTTCCATCCAACAATTCTTAAGCACTTTTTGAAAAATAGCATAAAAAAAACTGGAAGGAAATGGCAGGATGTGCATACATTTTGAAAAGGCACATAGAAAAGATGTGCACAAATGAGTGGGATAAACTTTTTATCCGATAAGAAAAAATTGTCAATCTACCACGTAAACGCATTTACCGAATAAATCCCGGGCATGACCATCAAAAAAAAAAAAGTCATGTGTTTTTACTTCTGGGGAAGCATTAATATGAACGATGCATTTTCATTGCACAACATCTGAAATTGTTTCGGTCACTCCAAATTCCGAAGGGTGTCATTAAAGTGGTTGCGTTCCCAAAGAGCTTCCCCCTCCTCCAAAATCAAGATGACATGACTGCGTTTCCCCTACGTGTTCTAAGACGCAAGAGTTATTATAAATGAAACAAGGCCTTTTCCTAACGCTACAACTTCCACGAATTTGTCAGGAAGTGACGATTTTGTTTTCTTGGGAGTTAGTGGATGGAAATGGTTCTATATTCGCAAATATTTCACGCAATATTCCAGTTTTGCGATGCACTATGTCCCAAATCGTGCAGCTCCAATGTACTGTGTTGAAGTTTGAGTACATCGATGTGGAAAAACAATTATTGACACTGAAATCGATTAAACTTGGGTGAGGAGAGAAGAAGTTTGTTGTGTTCGTTCTTATTCCCCTTTTTCTTTCTCTTGTCCATAGAGAAATAGAGCAGACAAAGTGCAGCGCCAAATGACGCAACGGCAGAAACGCTCAACTACTAAACAGGTCAATCACGTAGCCTACGGCCCTCGTCTACGTGCGGAAAGTTACAGTGGAGGGATTTATGATTTTCACAGTAGATTATTCCTTCTATAGCTCCTTCCTTACCCTCTCTTGGTGTCCAGCCTCTGGGTCCAAACAGTCCAGAGCACTTTCCACCCGGATCAGTCTTCCAGAGAGCGACAGTAGAAGATTGGTCACCTTGTCCAGGTCCCCGATAAACATGCGATACTTGTCGACCTCATTGGGCTTGCAGATGGCTAACACCAGCCTCTCCACCTCTTCTCCCAGCTGAGTGTTTGCCCGAATGTCCTCTTGCAGCCCCCGCTGAGCATCCCGCAGTACACAAAGCTTCTTCCCAAGGCTCTCCATTAGCTGCTTCTGTACATGAGAAGGAGAACATGTATTATTCCTTCAATTAATTATATTTGATGCTGCTTTTATTCAAAGATGCAGTTCATTCAAAAGTGCAGTACTGCGCAAAGTTGTGACCACCCTCTCTCTTAAAAACAGCCATGGCTCTTCTAGATTCACTTTCACATAGTCTTTGAAGGTACTTGGTTGGTAGGTTGTTCTAAACATCTTGAAAGCCCAATCTCCGTATCTGGGAGAGACCTTGTAACTACAGTATAACTACCTTGTGTCTTGTTGCTGTGCCATGACAAGAAACTTGTCCTTTTGAACCTAAACTCTGTTGTAGAGTTTGGCTGTTCCTCGCCGTCAACGTGTGAGAGAGCGACGGCATATGTTTGGCAGCATTGGCAGAGAGTTCAAGTACAAAGATTACTCAAAGAAACGCAAAGTGCCACACCAAACCAAACAAAAACACGAAAAAGTTAAAGCTGGTATTCAGTAGTACCCTCACAATGAATATCCCCAGTCTTAAGGCCTCTACACACCGTATTTTTGATTCCAAGTTATGTTGTGAAAACATACATCGATGGAAAACCATGGGCGTCAGCGGGAGTTTAAACACCTGAGCGAACGGACTGGTTTATCGCAAGAACGACCAATGAAAGCTGACACATTGATGACGTGATTAGGACCTAAAAGAGCGACTCTGTGGTGCTCATCCAGCATTTTCATAGCTACTTCACACAGAAAACAAGATGGTGGCCGAGAAGAAATCAAAGTATTTCTTTGTCGAGCACTTTACACCATTCGTAGATGATCAAAGGGAGCTGATTGACAAATGCCACCAAGATTACAAACTTGTGGATTTATGGCACAGAGTGCATTTGTTGTACCGCAAACGTCATCTTCAGATGAAGACACTGTGTAGAAGCCTTTACTCGACTTCCTCTAACTTCCCCTCTCCAAATGCAATGATATCAGTCCTTTTGTACGGGGTTTCCCTGAGAATCCCAATTGGGCCGAACCAATCACAGAGTAAAACTTAATAGGAAAATTACCCTTCTTTATTAACTATACCATTACAACAAATGCTACCAAAATCTAAAAAAACCCACACATTTCAACTCAATATTCTTAGGTCAAACACCTTAGGAAAGGTAAGGGGCCAGCTGCTTTCCCAGAACAATGTATGCTTGTCAATGCTAAAATATGAATATACAGTTTTTGTATCCAACTCTTTTTTTTTTTATTAATATTAAATAATTATAAACATCATTGTCCTTCATGAGGTAAAGCTCCCCCTTCTGGAAGAGAGAAAAAACAGGGGATGAGGTTCTGCAGAGGCATCATCACTCTCTAACACAGCTGTTACATAACTGGTTTTAAAAAAGACGTATGAAATGATGATCATTGGCACCCTTATGGTATATTTGGTTGATCATAATCGTACAAAATCCCTGCCTATGTGCAAATGCACCTATGACCATTTCTGCTAGTTTTAAATTGTATAGAAACACCAAATATATCATTTTGATTTTATAGCATTTTTTATATCTAGCTAAATTTTCACCTCCACACACAAAACCCAATAATGATGGTCTGGAAAAGGTCTTAGACAATAGTTTTCATATTTGGATTGGGTTCTGACATACACTCAACTGTGGAACCCTAAAGATGTGTGCCTTTCCAAATCATGAAGAACCATCAATCAAGGCTCTTGCATAAAAGTGTGCAGCATAATGAATATTTTGACAATTACTGAGATGTTTAAAATGCAGAAAATCAAATTCCTCCACTCAAAATGGTTTTAATATCACACACATTCAACCAAAAGTTTACACAAATGCACTGTAACAACCTTATAATTGAGTTCTTGCTCCTCCTCTTTTCTCTCTGAGATCTCTCTGATCTTGGCGAGAAGCAGCGGGTTGTCCACAGATGTGTCATAACAGGTCGACCGTGAGCCTTGCCCTGTGATCGCTCCCAGTCTCGAGGGCCTGGGAAAGACACCAGGAATTCAGAGAAGCACAATGATGGAGGAAACAGTGGAAGCATAATTAAAACAGAATGAAGTTTATATTAAACATGACTAGCTTTTACAGAAAACACAATAAATCACCCTTTAAAAGACTAAATTGTTTGCTTTTTAATTGGTCAATCGATAAATCACAATGTAAATATGGAGTAAAAGTAAAAGTACCTTTCATGCGGTACGTAACAGAAAGAAAACTTATTGAAAAGATGCAGTTTGAAACTAAAACGTGATGGTGCTCTGTGTATCTAGTTATTGCTTTTAAAACGAGAGTTGGTTCTGGGTTGTTTAAATGGATAGCCGTGTAAACAAATCTGTTATGTACCTATATTTGCCTATTTCCCACAGCCGCAGTTCTAAGAATGAAAAAGAGGCTCAGGTGGGAAGAAACCAGCAAATAGAGTAGAGAGAAACAACCAAGGCATTGATGACAAATCTGAAACTATTGCTTAGATATTTAGTCATTACGTTGAAAATTGGGCTGAAATAAGTTTCCCACGGTCTGTTTTATTGAACGCTACATCACCAGAATAGAAAGTAATGTTAAATATATTACATTATTGGTCAGATAATGAATGACTGACAACAACGCATTCCAACAGCGTCGTGCAACAACAGAAAAACATCACTTTCACTTTTCTTCATTTTTTTTCATATTGTTTCTGGGTTTCTCTCCACTGAAGTCTCTCTTTCATTTTTAAATTGGCAGTCAAGTGAAATACAGAATATTTAAGTGTGCCATCACTACATTCTGCAAGAAAGCTCTATTTTTTCTGTGAGGAATCTGATGTTAGGAGTTTGAGGTTTGAGGTTATAAGATTTTCTCTAGCAGACGTCATTATTTGGAAATCTGGGTGGCCAATAGGCAATATTTGTGTGCCATTGGGTGTAAAATAATACTTATTGTAGTGACACCAAATTTTGACAGATTCTATATTGCCACAATTGATGTGTTGAGGCGGAATCAATCCTTACTATTCAAAGAGCCAGATGTTATTGTGGTGTTTGACCTCTATAGTCCCAACTCTGTTCTTTGTGATGGTGATTGACCGTACATTTTGACAGTACTCCAATAAAAAAAAAAAAACTGGCTCCCTAACTACCGCTCGCAGTTACTAATCACGCAAACAACAGGTTTGGAATAACGAGTTGCTGAACAAATCGAAACTGTGTCATTGAACAACATCTGAAATATTGTTTTGGTCATTCTAAAATTCCTCGCCGGTGATCAAAGTGGTTTGGGCTTAGAATTGTCTTTAGGGCCTGTTTTACCAAAGAGCAGTCACCCGGCTCCAAAAGCAAGGTGACATGACTGCGCATATTGCGTTTTGTTTGCATGTTGTAAGACGCAAGCAAGTTATTTAGAATAAAAAATGCCTTCTCCTAACACAGCTTCTTCCTTTTTTTTTTAACCTTGTCCTGTCCCGCTCAAAAGCCATCACATGGGGGAGTAAATGCTTTGCTGAGTTGGACAGGTTTGCTTTCTCCAGGGGAGTAAAACACCTGGTGTGGTGTTTTCTCCTCTGGGTTGGAGCATTTAATGTATGTAAATATTTTTTAGTTGTGGTTCCATTTTCTTTTTGATATTTGGCACCAGTGTACAGGTAATGTGTAAAAGAATCCCAAGATTTTGGTCAATGTTATGATTTAGTTAACTGTACATTCACCCGGCATTTCCTCTTCCTCTGTATGAACGTGTATGAGAGAGTAAGTAGAGTAGCTTTGGATGTCTTAGCTTATTTAATACATTCATTTATTTTCCAGCTTATTCCCTTTCAGGGTCACAGCGTTCTGCCGGTCTCTATCTCCAGTGCACATTGTCACATTGGTACACCCTGGACAGGTCGCCAGTCCATCACAGGGCGCTCACACATTCACACCTCAGGGGAATTTTAGATCATTCCATTAACCTAACCACATGTTTTTGGGATTGTGGGGGAAACCCAAGCAAGCACGAGGAGAACATGCAAACTCCTTCCAGGAAGGCCACAGGCTACGCACTGGGCCACCAACTGGCTACCCACTGCGCCACCTTGCCGCCCTTATTTAAGACATTCTAATTTAATTTCACATCACATTGTCTTGCAATTGAAGGAGCTTTGGCTTAATTGATCTTGTTGCCGAGCTCTATTAGATTCAGGAACAAACCTCCTCCTGTGGGGTTTGATTTGTTTTCTCAATTAACAACAATCAACACCAAAGTGTACCCTCGAGTTTTACGCTTGCTTGACTGTTGTAAGTGGCTTAAGATAAAAACATCTAAATGCATAAATGTAAGACATTTGTACCTGTCTAAGCTCCCTCCAGTGATCGGGAAACCTCCTCTCCAACTCTCTCCACCCATCTCTGTATTTACATTGAGTGGAAACAACTCTCCAATCAGGTTCTTCCTTGAGTCACCATACTCATCTTCGAGAATGGACTCCACCAGTGAGCACCTCGACCCCTTCATGTTTCTCCCAGGCTGAGGAACTTCCTCTGGCGAGTGGTCAATATCCGTTTCCAGAACTAGAACTGGTCGAGCAAAACCCCGCATCTCCATGTTGTTATCAGTTTCCTTCCTAACCATATCTGCAGCCAACTCTTGCTCATAGATCTCATCTATATCAGTCTCCAGAGGAAGGTTTGCCCTCTCCACACCGGCAGGGCTGTGGCGGGAAGTGAAGTGGTTTTTCTGAGCAGTCCCGGGAAAGTTGCCTATTTGATGGGACGGAAGGTGGAGGTTGTTCATGGAGAAGTAGGATTCTGGTGATTTGATGTTCTCGGGTGCTTCAGGGGACCTGGTAGTGCCTGTTGCAGGGGGGTTATGGCTGAATCTGTTCCACTCTACCCGAGAGTCAGGAAAGCTGGGCTTCACCAATGGTACTCTAGCTTCTTCCAACATTGCAGTAGGTGGGAAAGGTTTCCTGTAGCAACAATAAATAACTTGGTTATGGTCTCCTACTTAATTGGTACCCAACTTGTTTGCATCACTCCTCATGCACACGGTATATTTGAGAGTCATCAACGTAGTGGTGACACCTTCCATAGCCAGACCACAATCCTTACACACCGATCCTACAATAAGCTCACCAAAAAGCCTACGAATACAGTGATTTACAGTCAAATGCTGAAGAACATCAAACACGTCATATTTTACCATCCTAATGCTTTATTTCTATGTTTTTGGACATTACCTTCTGCATGCTTCAGGCTGTGCCATAAGTTCTTGCTGAACAGTGATGCCTCTCTCTCGTGGTGGCAGAGCGACGGGTATAAATGCTCGACGTGAGAAAGCAGGGCTTGGTGGAGCAATGGAGTGATCCTGCGTGTTGCAAAGTTCACTGGGAGGAAGACTGTAAGAGCGCTGGCGGCTGGTTTCTGGGACACTAGGTGGACAGGGAGGGCATGGATTTGGTGGGGGCCGAGGGGGAGAAGAAGTTGGAGATTGGTGTACTGGCACTGTGGAGAAGAGACTATGGTGAGATGCCCTCCTCTTGTGAAACTCCTCCCACTTTGGGGGAGGTGGACGAGGCGGTGGAGGCCCTCTTTTCTTTTTGACCTGCCCATCACATGCTGCATTTTCATCGAGGTCACTGAGAGTGGACGCCCGCATTCTGCTCACGCTGGGACCGGAAGTGTGATTTTGAAAACGGTGTATCTCCACACAGAGGTTGTTTTCTGACATGGCACGATTTCTAAGTGGTGAAAATAGATGTTCCTCACGGTGTTCTGCTGAAACGCTGTGGCCTGTTTGATGCATGAAGTCAGCACCCTCTGCTGGCCTGCATTCCCTCCTACATCTTGAGGAGTCTCTGTGGAGGAAAACCAAGATTTCACAGGCTACATGTCAACATTTCAAAACAAAATCTTTTAAAACTAGTCTAATCTGAAGGATTGGGAAATCAAATATAAAAGAACATAACAGAGAAAAACAATTTTTCCTTGAACCATCCACATTTGTCCTAATCCCAGTTAACAACATAAATCTTACCTCTCTGTGAAACTGAAGTTCCTGCTTATTTTTCTTGTTTGTTCTTTTTTCTCTACAAACTCAGCCGGCTGGAAAACATTTGGCAATTTGGTCAATTCAACACATAATACAACAAAAAGTAAAATGATGTGCAAAGCTTTTTTGTATGGAGGAATCTGAATTTGAACTTTCAAAATGAAAAAAATTTAACCTTTTTCTCTGAGTGCAAAAAAAGTTTTACTTTTATTTGTTGTCAACTGAAATATTTTGAGGCCAGTGCTCGCTTGATGTGCTTGAGGCTGGGATACAGATAATCTTTTTTGACACCTTGGTAAGCGCAGGAAAGGCGACTGGCAGGAGCTTAGAATGTCCTCTCTGTCCCAGAAGAACTAGCCCTCAATGTAGCGCTGTACCTTGTTTCTCTCGACCATGTCTTCACAATCATATAATTACCTCTCTAAAAAATGACCTATTATATAAAAAATAAAATAAATAAAATAAAAATAGAACCAAAAACGATACGAATCCAAACAAACTCTAGAGCTGATCATTTGTGGTGAGAACATGCTCTAAGTCTGATCCAAAATAAAAATGAATATGACAAAAACATGCTTTTTGAACGAATACAGTCACCGTATCCGCTTGACATTATGGGTTGGCATGTGTTTACAAATCAGTGTTTATCGAGACAGCTTGTGTTCAGATTTGGAGAAGTTTATAATCTGAACATCATTTGCAACATGCTGCCCTGCAATGGACTGGCGACCTGTCCAGGGTGTACCTCCGCCTCTCGCCCAATGTGCGCTGGAGATAGGCACTGGCAGACCCCCTTGACCCCAAGGGAATAAGCGAGTTTGAAAATGAATAAATGAATGAATTTGCAATTTTGCAAGGGTCAAAATCTAGCAGCGAATTCAGGCTTTCTGTTCTCTGTTGTTTACTTCCGTATGCACGTTCACTCTAACCAATCGAAAAGCAGTCGAAGAAACACGTACGATGACATATGTAACCAATTAGGGGCCCGGCATGTAGTCACATGGCTGCGTTAAATCTGCAGGATTAAACAAAACAAAAAAAAAAAAGAGTAGTGAAAGTACCCTAAGTCAGTGCAAAAATGCAAGTTAAAGAATCTGAACTTTGTTGTATATTTGTGTTGATCAACCAATCAGCTTGATGTAGCACAGAGGTAGAAATAAAGGAGAAAATTATCACAGAGCTCTTTGTGGACCCACAGAGCTGTATCAAAAATCTTTTTTAGTCAAGATGAATAAAATAATCTTTCTTGATTGATGTTGAATCTGTAGGACACATATTTAAAATGGGGAGAAAGGAGGCGTAGAACTGCATCAGCAGACGCTCATAGGAGATAACATCATGACACAATGCACTGTTTATAAATGTAAATATTGACAGAAATGTACTGTTAGTGGTTTAAAAAAATCCATACAGTGGTACCCTGAGATACGAATGCTTCGAGTTACGGAATGTTCGAGATACGAAAGGTCTCGAGGGAAATTTTTTGCACAAACAGTTCTGCTTTATTATCCGTTTGTTAAGTCTGACGTCACGCTGTGCATCCGTGTCCTGGCGCTCCCATCTCCCAGTGCAAAACACTTTAAATCAGTTTTAAATCAAGCCCAACATCATGTATAGATTACCAATAATGTTTTATAACAAATGTTAGAGTCAAGGTGTTGTAAAAGAAATAACGTTTATAACGTGGAAAGTGCTGTTCTGTAGCGCAAGATAGAGAAACCCTGTGACGCGTTCTCAGAAGCTCTCTCCAGTACGCTCGGTACTGACTCCGCCTGTGCTTGAAACCGTGTTTGTGTTCGTAAATCGTGAAATATCTCGAGAAAGTTAACTTTCATACGTAGTGCCGTAATATTTTCTGCCACACGTTCAACCTCCACCGACACATTACTTCACACAAGGTAAGGTTTCACATTTGTGAACATATTACATATTTTGCTTGTGTTTTGTTATCATTTATTACATTAACAATGTGTAGATTTAAGGATTGAAGAAAGTTACTTGATTTTTCTCTGGTTTTCATTTTTTTTAATCAACTTAATCTGTTGTTTCAGAGAGCTGTTGCACAGATTTGGCGTTTCACATGTAAAACTTGCTTCGAGACATTCTATATATAAAAATAACATTAAGGAAGATTGTGAAGAAAGAGACAAATGGGATCTTATATGGCGAAAGCAATAACTAATTATTTTAACACAATATTTGTCGTACTTCTTAAATATGTCACTGGGGGCTTTCCTGTAACAAAATCACTGGAAAACAGTCTTCTCTAGCAACTTGCATCTGAATACGGATTGATGGTGAAAAAGTGAAATACATTTGACTTGGGAATTTAGACACAGGTCGCTTTTGAAAAAATCTGACTGTCATGAACAAATTGGAAACAAGACATATTTACAAAAAAAAAAGAATTGGGTTGTATTGGGCTTGAGTCGACCCCTATGAGCCCGAAACACCTGCTAGAAACCCCTCTTATGCAACAGCTTCTTTTGAAGTGAGTTTCATATGCGAGTTAATCTAATATAACACATGAAAGTAAACTCTAAATAAGCTTAACAAGAGTTTCACATCTCTAGGTTGATGTTTATAATTTATAAATCACAATGATAACACATTCACACACCACCGGCACGGCTTCTCTTGATTCACTGTTAACGCCTTTATTTTGGCAGACCTCCTGTATATGAAACATTCTCAATTCCTGTTACAGACAATGGACAATGGTAAAATTCCAGTCTTACCTCATCTGGGGTGCAGATCCTGGGCTTGTAGGGTGGATTTCTTTCATAGCTATCAAGCCGATTGTGCTGAGTAGTCACAGGGTGGAAAGCGGAGCAAGACTTCTGGAAGTTGAAACGTTCAGTTGGTTGCAGTGAGGAAGGAATCCGAGGAGTGGGTGGCTGCTTCCGGTAGGCATCGTGAGATGTTGAGTGAGGAACCACATTAGTGGTCATACTGGGTTCAGATTGAATCGTCTTAGACTCCCATTCTTGTTCTCTCTGTAGCAACATCTGCCTTTCCTCCCAGTCCTTTACCCTTTGCTGCTCTTTCTCCTGCTCTTTCCTTAGTCTTTCCTTTTCGAGTTCTTGTTCTCGAAGCCTTTCCTGTTCCATAAGTCTTTCCTGCTCTTTTTCTTTCTCCTTCTCTCGCTCAATGAGTCTCTGCCTCATTCTTTCATGATCTTGTTGCATACTAACGAGTTGTCTCCCAGTATCCAAGGAGTTTACGCAGGGCACTTCTTGATATGAGAACCTCCTGCGACCTAGGTTGGTGGGTATCTCATGAGGTTCAGGCGAAACTGGGTGGTTCAGTCTACTTGGCTTGTCTAATCTCTGGTTTCGACTTGTCAGGTTTGATAAATTTGTCACAGACTGACTCAACTTTCTGCTAGTCTCTTCAAAAAACCTCCTGCGGTCTGCAAATGGAGGGATGTCAGACTCATCTGAACGTCCCAAACGACCACTCGAGGAATTAATCCTCGCTCTAGTGGATGACACTTTTCCAGACCAATTCTGTGCAGGGGGCTCCTTTCTTGTACTTTCGGATTGCTCACTTTCTGGTTGAAGCTTGTGTTCTGGTGTCCAACGCCATCGTCGTGGTTTCCCTGCGGGGGCCACTTCCTCCACCACATGTACACATGCTTGTCTGCCATATTGAAGCATTTGGGTTTGATTCTGTGAGGTTTGGTAGCAAATAGCCCTTGTGCTAGATTGTTCTTCAGCTTTCATGGCATTAAGTTGTTGAGGTGCCTGTTTGGATGGTTGTATAGGTACAGCCGGAGAACTAGTGGGGGGATGTTGGAAGGTTTGAGGTCTTTGTTTGTGGTAATCCGGAAGGGGTTCTATTTCTGTGTTGAGTTCTGCAACCTCTTCTTCCACCGTCTCCTCGCCACAAGGGTTTCTACTCTGCAGCTGTGCCTTCTTCCTCTGTATCTCATTTCTTAAGTTGGTAGCAAAACGCTCACTTCTTCGACGTGATTTAGAAGTACGAAACTGACGTTTTGCTGGGTACTTTGAGACACTCCCATCACCCATTGTCCCTTCTCCATTTTGATTTGTGTAAACATCCATGCACCCAGCAGCACTTATAGTTCCAAAGTTGTTCTCAATGTTCTGGGAGTATGTGCTCAAGAATCCATTTCCCAGGGGATTTCTAGACACACTGACAGGATGTCCCCATGAATTCTGGCCAGTATCGAGAGAATCCTCCTCCGGCCTGGAATCCTCAACTTCAGAGGTTGTCATCGAACCTGGTGTGGAACTTCTGCTGATTCCCCACTTGCATTGTGCTGAATTTGAAACAGAATCGCTCAGATAAATAGGAGATTGTGACCACTGACATGTCGGAGATGCGCAGTGGTCCCTTTTCTCACTAGACAAGTCCATCAGATGCAACTGAGCAGAAAGAACTTTCTCAGGACCAGCATGCCTCTGAAAATCTTGTTCAGGGTGGAGGGTTGGTTCACTATTCCTTTGTGTACACCCACCCAAAGAAGGAGAAGATGTTGCGTCCAGAGATTTTTCCATGGTTTCTTTGTCATTGTCACTTACTTTGTTCTCTATCGCTGTGTGTGAGTTGAAGGTACAGTAAGGCTGAACACCACACCCTTTATGTTCTTGCTCAATGCCTTGTGTTCCGTTCAAATAAACATTGCAAGTGAAAACATCCTGGATTTGGGGTGGATCTTCGTCCACGTGACTAGATACACTTGGGATACCTAGAGGAGCCGACACACAGCGTTTATCTGTTGGTTGACCTCTACTGGCCCTAAAGCTCTCCTTCCTCATGGGTGGCTGTGGTGGTGTACAATGTTCCTCCTCGCAGCTATATGACGATGGTCGGACATTGGCTTCAGTCCTGTCTGACAGTATCTTGGACCGTTTGCACACTTCCTGCTGGTTTCCATTGCCCGTAGGGACAGGCTGTTGGCTTCCTTCTGGAAACCTGCAGGAAGTACTCAAACCCTGAAGGAAGCCGTCCATCGAGTGGGTCTCCTCAGGCTTGACAGAGACAGTGTAGTCAGATGTGTTGGAGCTGGCTGAAAAGGAACTGTAAGCGGAGTCACGTTTGTTGTTGAAGATGACAGGATCAATTGGAGAGAGCTGGCTGTCATAGTAACCCGGATTAGCTGGATTCTCCAGACTCTCCATGCTGCCTATTGAGCTGCTGCGGTCTGTGCTGTAGTGCCTAGAGATATGGCCCCACTGCATGCACAGCTCACTGCAAAAAACAAAGACAAGGTGAAACAGAGCTTACATTTTTAAAACGTACCATAGACAAAGTAATTATTTACACATGCATCTACCACCCTAGTATTCTTGCAATCGTGATGGATACGGACATCGTGGAGCTACTGGAGATGAGTGATTGTGATTCTAATATGTGTTCGTAATATTTACTAGGAAAATATTATCCTTTACTCACATTTTAAACAAGATTATAAAATTAACTCTATCACTCGGTGCAAAACAGATGACAATGCAAACATCAACACTGCCCCCTAGTGGATGGATGCCTTCTTAGCTTTGTGGTCCCAAAATGTTTAATGATAGTTCATTATATAAAAAGTTATAACAGTTGGTTAAAGTTACACAATATCAAGGTACGTATTGTATCGTGAGCAGAGCGTCATTACACCCCAACACTCATTACCAGACCAATCTATACCATTTTTTCCTGTCATTTTATCATCATTTAGGATTTCTATTGTGCCACAGGTAATTTGATTATTTTCCTTCAGTGCAGAGACATTAAAGAATGAATCCCCCAAAACAAAGTTGTCGTTAAAAATTAGTCTCTCGAGTCAAAAGTGTTTTTGTCCTAAATCCTTTTTTGTGTGTTTTTGGTCACTTTACTGGTGATCTGTAAAGAATGTCTGAGTCATATGTCTGAAAATAGTGCTGCCATCCGGTTAGACACATGTTGACATAAGATGTGAGATCACCAGCTTCCTCTCTGATTGTTTTCCTTGTAAAATTTGCTGGAAGCAAAAGTCCCTAGTTCAACAATGAGGTCCATCTCGCTCCCACACAAAGATATGTTAAAGCTACTATAATTCAAATGTGAACCCTGAGCAATGTGTTTACTTCAATGCAATATCTTAAAAGTAGCTCCCATCCCAACCTGTTGTCACCTCCAGAGTGCCACGGTACACTGAGAGGAGTGAAGTGGAGCTGCATAGCCGGGGGGCCATCTGAAGGCTCACCAGTGCCCGTAGTGGCAGGTGCCTCTGTCAGCTTTGCAAGGTGCCAAGAGTGAGGACGTATCACTGGCACGCTGCGCCTGCTCAAGAGACAAGACTCCATGTTAGCAAGAAAGTGTTTCATTGTTAAAATTGTTTGTCAATACATTACAATGTTCCCAGGCTTCAAACGAAACCCAGTATTCAAGAGATTTACAAAAGTAAGATGTTTGTATTTGGTATCTGGAAATCCTTCCAGATTACTGAAAAGGCTGATTAAGGGTCTCCTCAACACATCTACCGTAAACAAATGGCCAATTATTTTACAAAATAGCAACATTCATGGAGCAAGGCCCAGATTTCATGTACATCCCATCAGTTTTATTGTCTGGAGTGTAGTAGTCACAAACATTCCAGATGGCAGAGAAGACCCTGAGGGAACAATGGTTTTTAAGGGATTAGATGTTCAAATGACAGTAACTCTCTATTTGCTTGGGAGAATGGAATAGAAGCAACAGAGAAGTGCAAAAAGTAAAGTATTTTATAAAATAAAGAGGAGAAACTAGTTTAGAGATAAACCAAGATCAAGCATTTCTTTTATATAAATTAAACTGAAATAGGACTAAAGGCGATGTAGAACCTGGACAGGTAACCAGTCCAATGCATGGCTGTAAAGATGGTTTAATGGTTTGAATTTAAATAATATTTTTCTGCTTTCAAACCTATTTTACTTGTTATTAAATTTTGTGCTGTTTCTCCTTTAGAGCATATTTTAGGAGCTATCGTGCACACCAATTTGTACTTAATTTGTTTGCCAATTTAACATTAACTTTATTATTATTATATGTTACATATTACCACTGACCTGACATACTTTATAAAGAAACAATACAAACATAAATTCCCCTTTCAGGGCAATTTCCTTATTCCTAAGGTATTACATCACAAATACAACAATTAGCAAACAGGCTAATGAAGCCAACGGAAATGTAGACCACATTAGTTCCATTTCAAAAACCCCAAATAGATGAGTCATGTTTGATTTTTATTCTAATGCAATAGAAATTCTTTTGATTCAAGATTTCACAAGATGGCTCTTATCAAGGACTGAAGGCTTAGCAAAAACAACACACAGTAGCCGTTTGTCACGAATCATTTATGGCTGAAAGCGGGTTTCTTCAGATAATCATCTCACAGGGGAAAACTTTTGGATCAACTACAATCTGAGAAATATTTTCTGGCGAAACAAAACACAGAACAGAGAAGTGGGTGTTTTTGTCCAGAGAAACAAATCAAAGAATTGCTGAAACCCCGGTTTGACCCCTGCTTAAGGTTTTCCACACAATATGAAAATCTTCATCTGATACTCACAACACTTGGCTCAAGTCCAGATGTTCTCCCAGTAACACAAACACTCAAAGAGGAATCCAATCCAAAGTTCAGCTTCAGGTTCAAGGTGAAGGTCAGATCAAACCATCAGTGTCAAAGGACAACCCGCTGAGAGTGGTCAGACCTTATCAGGACCCTAACGGCTTCAGCTCTCAAATGAGTGAAGGCTCGCGGTCATTTAGGCGTAATGAGGCAGCCTGAGGCTCGGACCAGATTCCTACTTCAGGAAAAAATTAACAGTTAAACCCTCCCCTCACTTCCCCTCTCAAACACCATCTCTCTCTCTCTTTCAATGTCCCAAGTCAAAACTCAAGAACCAAGCATTCAGTCCACTAAGTGGCATATTCTGCCTCTCTCTCACTCAACCTCCCACTCACTCTCTCTAATGACATTAGGGGGAGAGGAAGCGGCGGTCAGACGGAGAGGAAACTATGTTTGGGGGAGATAAAGAGGCAAGCCACCGCTAAAATAATACCTAGCATTCTCTCCTATTATTGTTTGAATGGGGGGAAAAATGTGAGGGCCACTTCCTGTCTCCCTGGGAGAGCAGTCAATTTCAGCCCGCAGTGGAGAGAGAGAGAGAGAGAGAGAGAGAGAGAGAGAGAGAGAGAGAGAGAGAGAGAGAGAGAGTGTATGTGGGAAAAAGGCACTATGACTAAATCACTGAAACTGTGCCTTGGTTCTAGGGCATGGTGCCAGGTGTGTATTCTTTCTCTTTTGAATTCTGCAGACGGCTCACAAATGTAAAGCGCATCTGAGAGATGGGCATTTTGTTATTTCAGCAACTGCCTGAGAGAGCAAACCAAATGAAGCTGAACGCACAACAGTTGTGCTTGAAAAACAGCTTTTCCTGCTCTAATCAGAAGGACTGATGAAAGTCAGAATGGGGTCACGCTGATTAACAGCCACAACACTGACAATACAAGAAACAACCCAACAACCGTGTGGAGGACAATGTCTAACGGCACTCAAAGTCCCACTAATGGCTTCCTTGGGTTAAATCGTTAGCCTAGTCACATTCTTAAACGGACAGTTTCTTCTAATATCCAAATATTTATTCACATATAGATTATATGGCGTGTAATAGGTGTATTCTATAAGTATGGTATGTTTTCGGTAAATCCTTTGCATAGTAAAAACAAGGGTATCTGCAGGTTTGTGGGACTTTTTATGACATTTTATTATCAAGCAGACATGTTGGGGCATGTTACAGCTTGGGCTTTTTGAGGGTTTTTACTACTTTACAATTTGCTCTAATAGATGGCTGGTCTCAAAATGCAATAAACACCATAACATTTTTTTTTTTGCCAAATCTAAAGTGTATTGTGTTCACATTTTTCAAAAATCACAACACTTGTCGCGTTATGCACAATACTTTTTTTTTTTTTTTACAAACCACAATAAGTGCCACTCAAGTTTTTTCTCAAACCGAGAAAACTCCATTAAATAAAGCACTGCGCAAAGAAGATGCAGTGCTGAGGAGGTGGAAAATGGCGGCCATCATCATTTCATTTTGTTCCAAAAACAGCATCAGTACATTCCCCTGTCGATAAAATCCAGCAGAAATGTCCCAAAGTCACCAGGAGGTCAAAAGAGAGACTGCAGGACGTGGCTCACTTGATCAAGCAGGGGATAACTCTGCTTGTGGAACCAGCTACTTGATTCACTTGAGCCCTTTGATTATGAACCAAAAAACAACTTTATTTTTACCAAATATATTACTTTTTTGTGTCAAAACTTTGAAAAAACAAAATCCAAATCACAGGTCTTGTACTTCCATGGATTATCTCTTATTTTAACCACTAGATGGCACTGATTTTAGTTCAGTAAACTTAAAAGATGATCTGACATTTTTTTACATTTTTCAACTTATGCAAATTATGTGTCATTACTCCGGTAATATCCAAAACATAAAAACAACATTTTTAAAACCTAAATATTAGACTTATTAATATGACATATTAGAATCAAAATTAAACAATAGGTGGATAGTTACAATAGTTGCATCATTCTAACCTAATACAAAACACACTGGCACACGTACCAGTGCGTGCAGGGTTAATCAGAGGGATTACATTTTTTGCAAATTTATTTATCTTTTATATTATTTTGTAAGCATTTGTGAAATGCTGCACTTTAAAAATAAATGTTAATTTGTATTTGTAAAAAATGTATCACATTTTTCATTGTATCGACTAATCGACTTGATTTTTAATTTTTATTTGATGCCAAGCAAAATTATTATTTTTATGATTTATTTAGTATTTTTGTATACTGTTTACCATAACCAAATTGTCAAAAAAGATGAGTGAAATATAGATTTTAAAAGATAATTGTATAATATTTAACAATGAGATCCCACTCTGAATCCTTGCCCCCCCCCCCCAAATCTAATTTCCATGAGAGCATTTAAAAGGAAAAAAAATTATCAAGTATGTTCCACTGCCAAAAGCACAATTCTTTGTATGTACTAGAATATACAATGCAATCAAAATTACGTTGCTCACTGTCCTGTCCAGCTTCACTTTTGGCCTCTATTCAGTCATAGAATCATGAGTTATAATCATAGATATCGGTCCATATTCCTGACCGTCCACAATATGAACATGTTTAAAAGAAGAAGAGAAGCTACTGGAGATCTCCTGCTGATCGCCAAAAGGGGAAAGCTTTTGCCAAGCAGATTTCAGAACCCTCTAGAAAACAACTTTCTGAGCAGCACTATGATGTGACTCATTCCAAATATTTAACATTGAAATATTGTTGTTTAAAATGGAGTTGTATTTTGAAACACTGACGCTTTGCCCACTATCGACTGTTTCATGCTGTAATTTATCCAAGAGGGAGTGCACCGAGAGCCTGCAGCTGTATTATTTTTCAGACAAAACAACACTGGTCTCTCTTTTACAACCTAAAACTCAGATTAAAACTTTTGAAACACCATACTTGCACTTTATTTAAAGCTAAATTAAAAATGTGTTTTAATGGCCTTACAATGAGTCTAAATATTCACATTCATCAGAATTCTGATATTTCTGAGTATTCAAAAGGTACTTTGTTTCTCAAGCCATAGCAAAATAAATTCTCTGTGCATTACCCTGAACAAACAGAAATTCCTTTGCCATGGACTCCAAAGAACAGTACATACATTCTTCACCCAACAAGAGGACCTACTTTTAGGTCAGAGCACAAGAAGCAAGCAAACCGGGATGCAGCGTATTTTTTTGCAACCATAAATTTGAGGTTACCGCTGCTGGAATGTTACTAAAAAATTCCCTTAACCCAGAGTTTAAAAAAACATTCACTTTGGGTTGATCCCTTAAAAACCACCACTTCAAACAATTCTGTTTACAGAGTTTCTGCAAAGCTAAACTGACCTAAAATGCTTTAATGCTTTATAGAAATGGAGGTTGTAGGAAGTCAGCAATGCTATTTGCTCTGATGAACTGTCCTCTCTCTCTCTCTTGTTTTCAGCAGAGTGTTAAAACATCAAGGTGAATCTATTTTTGGTCATGTCAGCAGCAGCCTCCATCCGTGTATTATCTATAGTCACTTATTCCCAAGTAGTGTCACTAGAACCTGCTAAAAATGGTCAAAAGCAATGGTGGACAACACACTTTCTCACAGGTTGCCTCAGTTGTTATCATGCCATTTGCACCTACTGGCCATTTCCACCCAGCATGAATCGAGGAGTAAATGCAGGGCTTATGAGAGGAGTAGCTGGTCTCACTACTGTTCTGTACACCTTTCGTTTGATTCTTGTTGACACTTTTCTGTCACACAACACCCCTGACACTTTTGTCCATCCACTCCAACCTGCCTGCACTCACCTCTTCACCTCTTTTCCACACTCCCCGTCACACTGGACTGTTGACCCTAAATACCTAAACTCCTGTGACTTCTTTACCTCAGCCCCCTGTAACCTCATTGTTCTACCCCCCAATCCCCCCCCCACGTTCAAACACATGTATTCTGTCTTACTGCGACTGACTTTCATTCCTTTTCATTCTAGAGCTAGCCTCCAACTTTCCAGGTGTTCCTCCACCTGCTCTCTGCTCTCACTACAGATCACAATGTCATCTGCAAACATCATTGTCCATGGAGATTCCTGCCTGACCTCATCTGTCAACCTGTCAATTACCATAGCAAACAAGAACGGACTCAAAGCTGATGTAGCCCCACCTCCACCTTGATCTCCTCTGTCTAACCTATAGCACATCTCAATGCTGTCATACTCCTCTCATACATATCCTGAACTACTCTAACATACTTCCCTGCCACTCCTGACATCCCCATACAGGACCATAGATCCTCTCTCAGCACCTTGTCATATGCTCCTTCTGACCATCTCTGTATTTTTCCATTAACATTCTCAGGGAAAATATTGCATAATTAGTGCTCTTTCTAGGCATGAAGCCATACTGCTGCTTAAAAATATCCACTTCCCTTCTTAGCCTAGCTTCCGCTACTCTTTCCTAAAGTTTTATTGTGTGGCTCATCAACTAGATCATTAATTAGCGATAATGAAATTAGTAGTCAACTGTTAACCATTAGTTGGCCTGCTCACGTCACTGAGGAGCACGACTACAACATGCACAAATACACAAAGATGCACACGCCCTATTTCTTCCAAAGTGTGGAAGTATTTGACATTAAACGCCTCTAAGAAGATGGTAATCTGCAAGCCAAGCTTTCATGCCATGGAAGTACCACGGTCATGCGCCAACATGTTTCAAAAAGGAAACATGCTGCAGATGGCGAAACATCTCTTTCTCATGTAAAAGTTGTATAGTTTAATTGTATAAAACGTTAATTGTTTGATAATTTTGTTTAATAATGTTAATTTGTATAATTGTATTAAACAAAATTTTGTATTAAACAAAATATTTTGAATACTTACTGTTCAAAAACATACTTTGTCTTTCATTTAAGGTTTAAAACACCAAAATTAGACATCAGCAAAGTCTATATGTGGCTTTTGCATTTTTAATCTTTTTTTTATACACAAACAATACCCTGATTTATGCTTTCTTGTAATTATAAGTAAAACGTCAAATTAAACAAGCGTTTAGCTTTAATCAGATCAATCGCCCAAAATAATCGTTAGTTACAGTTACCAATAGTTCAGGGAATAATCCAAGGGCACACAACTCTTCACTTTCAACCCTTGCTATTAGCATTGTTTGTTCTCTCATTGCCCCTACCCAAAAACCCTGCTTGAGACATTCAGGCTGCATTCCAACTAATCACCGAGGCTTTTAGCAGTAGGTCCACAATGATCACCGTAGTCCAGGAAGGGAGCAGTCATGAGCCGGCTGCACCAGCACAATAGCTTGTTTGTTGTTTTGGATTCTCTTTTGCTCTGATTTTAAGCTACTTTTTGAAGGAAAGAATGCCCATCAAAAGGAATCTTGGCCTAAAAGCATATCAGCCACATCAAACCAGCAGAAAGATGATCATGAACCTACTGCCCTTCAATCTCAAGAATATAAAGTCTACAAACGGAGAGTCTGCTGAATCAATAACAAACCAGCCTTGAATTTTCAACAACAGATGTTGAAACAGATGCACGGCACAGAACACAGCAGTTTGCAAGGCTTTGCTGTCTGATCAATGTTAACAACAAAGTTTATTTACTCTTTCAGTTAATCTAACTGATGACCTGCATGATGTCCACATGTCCAGCAGATCAGAGCTGTTTAACTGAACATTTCACCATGAGGAGACATGCTGAACTCTGGAAAAGCACCCTGGGCTACTGAGTACATTACATTGAAAAGGTAATTCCCAAAGGCCCAAACTGACTGCAATAGATTTCTAAAGACTGTTCTTCATGCACACTGAAAAGGATGTATCGAGGGGAAAAGAAGTATTTGACACCCTGCTCATTTAGTCACTCAGACCGCACAGTTTTTTTGTGAGCAAGATCATAGAGACAGTCCAAAGAATTTGAGGGACATGATCCAAACCCTAACAGTTCCTCACATTCCAAATTATGAAGTCTCTTGAAAATGGTCAGATATCAGATATTGCTTGTTGCACTGTGACCAATGGTTATTTAGAAAACATAGTTAAGAAGCAAAAAAAGTTGCTGAACAAAACAGACGAAATATATTAATGACAACCGCATCTGAGTCATTGCCCCCAGGTGGCAGAAATTAGTAAATATTTATAAACTTAAAATTTTTTGGGTATTTGTTTTAGCCAAGTTTCTTGTCACATTAGTCAAAACTGGTAACATGGCTGAGTTATTACAACTTCCTGTTTATAGCAAAATATCGAATTTCAATTGCAGTAGAGTGCACATAGTAAAGTTAAAAAAAAAAACGTCGCAACTTAACATCTCAAATGATAAAAGAAATCGAGTTTGAAGGTGACCAGATATAAATCTCTAGCAGGAGTTTGTTAAAGTACAAGGCCTGGAACTTTCAATGTACTTCAAACTGACTCTAAAATAGCAGGATATAAATGCAGAAAACGTAATATTCCATGTTGACACTGTATAGATTTGTTCAGACATTGATTCTTAATACGACTGGCAATCTTGATTCCAATCGGACATTGCATAGTTGAGTTATTAGTAACTTCTTATTCATCTAAAAATATTGAGAGTTTTGACAGCCACCATTTCTAGAGGTTTTTCCAAGATAGCAGATTTCCTGGGGATTTTGGGAATGCAATCCATAATACTTATGTAGTCTTGGTACCCTACACATGTGTGCCATGGATTTCATTTGTGTCAGACAAACTGAGAGTGCAACATAAGCTGAAATGCATTACGTGGGGCTATAAAGCCATTTTGCCACACCTATTTTTTGAACTACATAAATTCACCAATTTTTTTTTCAAATGTGTGTGTGAAATTTGGTGACTTTTTGAGTATATTTAGACCCTCAAAATATACCGAAAGCCACAAAACAATAATGCTCTGAGGAAGTAAAATAGGGTTTTTTTCACAGCATCAACGTTTTGATTTTTGTTTCAGTCAAAAAATAAAAGAAGTGTTAATCCTTTATTTTCAACTATTAACATAAATGAATGCAGTGAATACCAAACGAGAAATCTAACTAATTTATCCAACTCCAGTTGCATAAATGGAGCCTAAATGTTCAAGAAACCTCTACCATGCTTCACTCTTGCCTGCAGGCCTTCGACAAAGAAGCTGCCTTCAGCTGACATCAGGTTTTATTTGGCTGCACCCTTTAACATAAAGAAATATTTTGAATAATGTTGTTCTGAGATATAACAAACAGGAAGTTTGACAACAAGGCTCTATAAATCAAGGTTCTGGGAATCTCTCGCTCTCTCTCCTAATTTGAACTTTAAAAGGGCCACTTGGCTCCTGGGGCCCCTTTCTTTCCCCTGCCCCATCTCAATTTGTTTGCCGTCAACCTTTTCAGTGTTCTATAGCATTTTCTGTTATGCCGTCTTAAACCTTGGTTCCAGAGTCTTCTATAATGTGTCATCACTTAATTTCAGTAACAACCTCTTTCATTAATTGTTTCACCCTAATTTCCCCAGACAGTATATGGGTGTACTCGAGTCCTACTGGGTTCAGAGATGATTACATTACTGGACACCCCTTTGTTATCAATAGGCAATTGGTATCTTAGTTCTTGCATCTTTCTTTTCTGTGCACTGTTTTCAAAAGAATTGAAATATCAGTTTGCTTCGAAATCTTTGTCTGTGAGAGACCTTGTTGATGCTAAATTCCTACCTTGTGTCTTGTTGCTGTGATAAATCTGGCTATGACAAGAAACTGCCTTTCTGAACCTCACCGGTTTGGCTATTCCTCATTTATTTTAAGCCTCCTTTACAGCTTTTCATGACTGGGGTTCAACCTATGTGTGACATCGATGATCATTCGCACCTTTGTGCACAAAAAATACGTATCACTATAATTCTACAAAATACCTGACTTTGTGCAAGTGTTCTTTTAAGAAGTGGGGCTGGTATGAAGGCAAAAGGTAGTCACACCAATTATTGATTTGATTTAGATTTTCCTTTTGTTCAACCACTTTATATTTTGTAAATATTTCTAAAAATGCAAGATTTTTTTACACCTGCCTAAAGCTGTTGAGTAGTACTGCAGTATAACATGCAACCATCCAAATCCCAACTAACAACAGACCAGATCTGCATCCTGAGAAAAAAAGCAACTATTGAGGCTTATGGTGTTATTGTTACGTGCATGTCTAGCAAAGCACAAGAGCAAACCTTTATTGAGTTGTAGACTACAAAGACAGAGGTTGTCAAAGATGGCTTCTGTGAAAATTGTTGTTTGTCTTTTTATCATAATCATGTTATGCGTTTAAAGTGATTCTGGGTTGTGGAAATTTTGGAGGGCAGCAAGGTCCTTGAGTGTTGTTCCTAATATGTGGAAAGTCAGGGGGGGGGGGTGCGATGGTGATCTCAGGAATGTAAAGAATGTCCATTGTTTTGGCATCGAGTCTCCTTTGTTCTTTCTTACCCTGAGAGTACTTTTCAAGAAACTTCCTGAGTTTTCAGTCTTTATCCTTCAAAACACTTCTTCAAGGCTTCTTCAAACTAAAGGCCATAACTTCAGTGAAGTCCAACAGGAGATATTCCTAGAGAGACACTTTATTTCCTCAAGGGAATTGAGGTGAATACAGGTTTACTATCTGCATTTGGATTCTTCTTACAGTGGAATAAAGCCATTAGTTCCTGTAATGTGTACTGCACGTGATTGCCTTTGGTGATCGGGAAACGGTAATTCTGTACGACAGAATGATTTCATTAGCACTTACTTACGGCTGCTTTCACACCAATGGTTCGGTTCATTCGGTCCAGACCAGGGGCAACACCTGATACATTGTAAAAGTTCTCTACCATGTTTGGTCTCTTTCACATTATACCAATGTCGCTGAAACCAAACTACTTTAACAAACTGGGTAGAGAGAGGTAGAAGGATGGGAAATGACTATCCAAACCATGTAGCCCTCAATTGCGCATATATCCACTATACCACGGGGCCAGACTGCCATGCTTTTTAAATGGAAATATTATTAACTACCATATCTGTCTTGAAGTGACATTGTTCTACTATTAACCGATCTTTCGAAAATTGCAGGGTGAGCTGCCATAATACCATCAACTAACACTGTATTTGAAACACAAATGTTGCCATCCCATAATGATACGTGCAACTTATTAACGTAAACCTGTTTAGAAATGTTTATTAACTTTTTTATTGCCATAACTTTTTTCTGTTTTGGCAAAATTAACGATTTGCTGTGCTAAATCTTACTGTTACACATATTTTGGCAAAATGCTTTGAATAAAAACCCCTCCAGGGGTTTTTAAAAACCCCTTCTTTTCAATTTGATAAAGGATTTTTTTTACCTTTTATCATAATCTTGCACCTTAAACATTAGTCAACATTAACATGTTGATAGATTGT
This sequence comes from Danionella cerebrum, assembly GCA_007224835.1. Taxonomy (NCBI): domain Eukaryota; kingdom Metazoa; phylum Chordata; class Actinopteri; order Cypriniformes; family Danionidae; genus Danionella; species Danionella cerebrum. The sequence continues at coordinate 367,029 of SRMA01026110.1, read as the reverse complement.
TAGTTTTTAGGTAGCACAGATTTATTGATTTTGGCTGTTTTTGCCCCAATGACTTTATAACGACCTTTTTGATTGCTAAGCAATGAGACCAACTGAAAGGTTTTGGCAATTACAGGGTAAAAATCCAGGATTTCAAAAAGAGTAGTTTTGATAAGACCTGAGGTAGATAAAGAAATTTGTCGAAAAAATAAAACACCAATATGTTAATTTTTCCACCTCTAGGTGGCGCTTGTAAACAAATCAAACGTAAAACCCAACATTTGATCTAAATTTGTACAAATAGACATGTAGAACTAAATGTGAACAAATTCACAAGTGGAACATATCTACATCAGGAACTAAAGGATGTTGAAGCTTAATGTACATGAGGAACTAAAGGATGTTGAAGCTCTATAAGTGAAAATAACCGCATAAAGTAATTCTGGAACACTCTGCTACTGAAAAGTCAAGTATGGCTTGAAATTACATGAAATTTCGAATTTTGAAAATACAAATCTTGTATAATAATTGAATCAGCCCAAATGTGCAAAATTACCACATATTTTGTCAATCCAGTCATATGTGAAACGACAGCTACACTTCCCTCCCTCACGTGGCTTTCCTGTAGAGACCTTCCCTTCCTCTCAGCAAGTATGTGTGTAAATCAGAACATCTTCAGCAGATATATTCATAATCCAAATATGGCCTGTGTTTCAGACTAAGCTTGAGTCAGGAACCAACTACGCATTTGAAAACAGTTCTTCCGCCCCTGACAATAGACATTTGCTGCACATAAACATCTCAGTCCAGTGGTTCCCAGCCCGATCTGAACACAGCTATAATGGTCAGCGTGTGTAACAGGAAGTGGGAGTTGGAATTAGGAGAACCCAGACATCCAAAAGGTTCAGAAGCAAGATGATCTTCGTGGGATGATGGGCACATCAGGTTTAGATAACCTCAAAAGATCAACTGCAGTAAACAGTTATGCAATTCAGGGGCTGAGGACACAAACATTGAATTGATTTGTACAAGAACTGTGCATTCCGCGCAGCTGCTGCTGAACAATAGAGAGTGTGTGTGCAGGAAAATAATAAAGTGTGTTTATGGACACAGCACACCAAAAACATCCTTTTACTGTACCTTCCCATTCACAAAGGACACATGTATACGCACACGTTCTCAAAAACCCGTATGCCTCAGCAAAATCCCTGTGTGATCCAATGAGGCTTGAAAAGGGATATAGTAAAGTTTATTTTCAGATTTGACACAGATACTAAAAAGCATGAAATTATACTTGCATTATTCTTCAGTTGGCAAAAGAAAGAGTTTGTTTTCCCTTTTAGTTTGACTTGTTTGGTCCAGTGAAAAAGCAACTACCGAACTAAAAATGATTACGACAAAAACAATGTGACCAATGCGTGGCCCATATCATGTGACATGGATGGATATTCAACTAGAGCGGATCTGGGGGATCATTGTGGTGTGAAGGACGACTAAATCTGCAGACGACGGCAATGTGTCAGCTGGTCCCCTTGGTCTGGAGCAAATTAAACAAACTATATTACCAAGTCTATATTACAAATAACGGATGTTGAATGTTACACATGTTTAGTTCTGGCTCTATTTACGAAAGAATGGGCCCCTCTCAGGATAATTCTTTGATAGAACAGCAATGGTGCAGTTCAGTCGTGAAAATTTCTCCCCACTTAAAATTCCATTAATGTTACATGAAGGTATATGTGATGGCACGGTAAAAACCACAGTGGGGGCAGTAGATGGTCAGGCAGAGAGTGTATAGAGACCACCAACTTTCTGCCGTCAATAGCAACAGACCAATATTGTTTTCGTCAACGATGGCGAAAGTATTCATTTCCTTTTCTTATGATGATAACGAGTCAATGACGCGCTAAATATGTCTCTGCAAGTTTTTGTTAACAAGATGATATGAAAATGTTAATGGGTGGGCGGTCAACACTCAAATACACGACATTGTGATTGGTCGCGGTAATCAAGTGTTCTGAAAGTTGAGGCTCGCGGGCCACTTGCGAGTTCTTAGGAGGTATCAACTTGTGACAGCAAAGTTTAGTGTTACTGCCACCCTCATTTTTACCAATTCAAAAGTTAAATTTATAAAAAAAAAAAATTAAGTAAAAACTTATCAAATAACAACATTTTTGTCAATTAAGACCTAAATAAAATGCTTGATTTACGTGGAAATGTTTTGGACATTCATCGATTAAAATGTGACGAAAGCTAATACATTTTGAAATATTTTAACTAATACAATTGTCATCTGAAAGATTAAGACTAAATGGGTGCCAAAACATTGCTAAGACGTGGTCTTCAACTTTAGCTTAACGAACTGGGTTTTATGGCTGAGCAGCTACATCCAAGCCATGCATCACCAAGTGAAATGCCAAATGTAGTGTCAAATGTAGTACATTCACTATTTATCCGTCTCCATTTGGAAATATTATTGATATATAGTCTCAGTTTTGATTTTACCAGGAAAGGCAAACTGGCAGTGTTCTGCCAACTGTGAATTTTGGGTGAGGGGCCTAAGCAAGCTCCTGACAAAAAATACATCACACCACAACAACCCATCACTCATGGATTGGTTCCTCAGTTCGAATGAACAGAACTTGAAACAAACTTTGATGTTGGCTTGCTAAACTGCCATTTAAAAGTAGTTTTATTAACAAAATGGAATGATTACCTTTGTAGTCACATCATAAAAAGGTCATCATCCCAATATGAGTAATATAAGCCCCCCATTTTCCTTAGCTGAGATAGGGGTCATTGATGTTCCCTAAGTCACTATAAGTTATGTAAACCAACCCTCATATTTTTATCATTTGCCAAAGCTGAGATAGAGCTCAGAATATTTCGTTGCTAGGGTAAACAGTTTGGTTTCTAGGGAATTGTCAGTGATGCCATAAAAAAATACATTTGTTCCTATGATTAGCATATACAAACCCCTATTTCTCAACAATGTTTAAAATTGAAGATATTTTAAGCCATTATAAGACAATGCTAAATATTTAACCCCTTTTGGAGCAAGGGGTTCAAATATTTTTACACAGTGGAGTTTTGCAAAGTTTGACCCCATGTCCTAGGAAAAATTCTCCGCATTCTCAGATATTTCCCAGATTTCATTAAGTGGTACTGGTCTGAAAAGATGTAGCAACCAGAGTTAGACCAGTTTGTGATTTCTAAACAAAATTTGGTTGTTGTATTTCAAACAGTCTTGGAGAAGATGCATTTGGATGCAATGTTTTGTCTGCGTTAAGAATGTCTGACAACCAAACATAATAAAAATGGGATGACAGTGCATATTTGTTTAAAAGTAAACCAAACACTTTTGGCAATAGTATAAAAATTACTTTAACATTGTTATCTTGAATTTCAATCTAAAACTATTGTACACAACGTCGATTGTACACAAAGTTTCCCAAACCTCTTTTAGGGTTTAATTCGATACAGTCAGAATTAAACCATCCGTAAAGATAGACTTTGCTCAAAACTGAAGCCTGCCACTGAACACAGGTTCAGAGTAGTCACAAGTTCCTTGGCCTTTAAACGAAAGTGGAAATAAGTCTTGCGTGATGCATGTGACCTTTACTGACATCCAAATATCCACACACACAACTCAAAACACACCCAACAACGAGAATTCTCTTCAGCAGAGGCCATGAAAGACCGCTTCTTTTGGTTTTTTAAACCAAAAAGCAACACAATTTTACAAGAAATATCTTCTGAACTGTTGAAAATCACATCCAAAACCTTTAAATCACATCCTTAGTCTGAAAACAAAACCACCCATTAAGAATTTACCCTTGTAAGAATAACTCTCGTATGACTTTATAAAAGATTAATCATCTGTAATTTAGGGCACCATTTCTCATCGTCAGTCCCAGTATGATTTAAAACATGCTGGCAGCTGTACTGGCCTTAAATGACACCATCGTGCGGATGCTCCATGGACTGCTAGGCATGAATAAACAGGCGTTCAACCCATCAGCTTTTCACAAAAACAGGCTGCATTCTAAAAGACAACATATACAGCGATAGTCGAACCATATTAAGCAATCACATCTGATCCCATAATAAACCTCCGGCAGAGCCCTGAAGCATAGAAAACCACAGCCAGAGAGAACCAAGAGCCTCGGTTAGAGTTCTGACTTACCTCCAAATAAATGAAAGAGGAAAGAAGAGAGATTTCCATCCCTTTCCCTCTCCCTCTGATTCTGTAACCAGCGTCAGCAGAGCTCATATTTGGAAAGCTTGAGGTTTAAAGTTCAGACTTTTCTCCAGCTAAAGGCATGTGTGAAGAGAGACATTCCCAAACGACCTATGGCTTAAGGGCACTCAAGTCGGTCCTGTTTTGCAGTGGAAGATCTCGTGAGAATTGGTGCATTTGGAGAATCCTTTGAGTAAAAGGTCTGGGCTACAATAAACAGCATAATGAGAAGGTTTCTTTACGATGGACAAAATAATTAATGGATGTTCTGGGAATCAACTTTCCTTGAATGCTAATATTATGTCACAAAAGTAAGGTAATAAATACATCATAAACTGCTGAAAAAGATAAGATAAAAGCTAGAACTTGAATTTTATGAAAATTATTTCAAAAGTCCATGTCTAAAATTTCAGTCCACTCCTTGTGAAACTCCCTAAAAATGCACATTTTTGAAAGGAGTGTTACTTACAGTCCCCACAAGGCTTCGGTTCTCTTAAGTCACACACAGAAAAAAAGAAATGTTGTTATTATTAGCCATTAAAATTTTCCTGATGAGAAATAAAGAAAAAACCCCAACAATATGTCTACAGTTTGGTACTGAAATGCTGAAACGACAATAACTGCAGCACAGTAAAACATGAATTTATTTCAGTACCGCAACCTTTGTTTTATTTGAATAACAAATATTTCATTTCTGATCAAAGGAACACTGGTCAATTGGTACATTGTGCAGATATAAGTTGAGTAAATTTTCTTTTAAATTGAGAATGTAATTATTAAAAAAATATGCTTGACAACCACAACCATTTTCCCTACTGGGTTTACAACTCTGTCTGGGTGAAGGGGGCGTGACAGAGTGGAAAGGGTACATCAAGGCTGCAGTTCTCATGAATTCACACATAGGGATGAGAGAAATGTGATCATAGATTATAGACATAAGTTTTCCTGGTGATAATAAAAAAAATAAAAAAAAAACTTGGCTAATGCTAATAACAATACATCTACCGTTTGGTACCAAAACACTAAAATGGGGTAAAAGCTGACTATAGTAACTGCACCACAGTAAAACATGAGTTTTATTTCAGTACCGCAATTTGTTTGAAGAACTACTATTATGGTATAAACATTAACTGACTCTTTGATGTTTTAATTCGGTCGGTGTGTGAGAGAGCCTGTGGTCACCGGAGATTTAAGCCCAAAACTCCTTGTGAAGTTACCAATTGCCATTGCCAGAGATTCAAGATATCAAAAAAAAATCACCAGCGAGCTTCGAAACACCAACAGTCACACTAAAAGGCTACGGTCGTACTAACTGCTTGATAAACAAAACTGTAATAAATTGTCTTAAAAACAGAGCTTTCACAGGCGCAGTTGGTAGCACTGTGGGTTTCCTCTGGGTACTCTGGTTTTCTCCACAATCCCAAAAACATGCGGTTAGGTTAATTGAATAACCTTAATTCCCCTTAGGTGTGAATGTGTGAGTGAATGTTGCCCTGCGATGGACTGGTGACCTGTCCAGGGTGTACCCCCTCCTCTCGCCCAATGTGCGATGGAGATAGGGACCGGCAGACCCCCGTGACCCCGTGAAAGGGAATAAGCGAGTTGGAAAATGAATAAATGAATTAGGTAGAACTTTATTTTGTCACATACACTGTTACATACAGTGAAATTGAACCCCCCTGGTTCAAAAAGGTGCGACAGGCCATTGTTGAGAGGTAGGATTTAAGAAATAAACCGAGAAATGGGTATACAGCGGGTGAGGTCCTTCACAGAGTGCAATGTGGTGCATGTAAAAAGAAAGCCATTTGCAACCAAGTACATACAGACATAAAAAAGAGAACAAAAAAAACATTGCAGGGGGAGGTAGGGTCAGAATAACCTGAATTCCAGTCATAACAACAGGTTAAAACTAATGTAAATCAAAACCAAAAAAACAGATTGCTCGCTTAAAAGTTTTTTTTTTGCAAGAAATACCAGTATCTCCACCATTTCTGGCTTTCAACATGAAGGTGGCATGTCACCACATTTCTCTCATTACTAAACACTCTTTCCAAAGGTGAGCTGGTGGCAGGAATACAAAGATTTGTTGTGCGCAAGGTGAGCTCTGATTGGTTAACATCTATCTCCCGCTCAGCTAAGCTGTAATCGACCGGTGCGCTGCGGCAGCTCTACTTGGTGTACTTATTAAAATCATGCGCACAAGAACATATTTCAAAATAAATGAACAGATAAAATTGCAGCGATTTATTGCACAGCCTAATAATCAACCACAACCATTTTTCCCACTTAGTGTGCTACTCAGTCTCAGTAAAGGGGGCGGGGTTTGGTGGAAAGGTGACATCATCGCATGCCCTCTATATATAAATACAACAAAATTGGCAAGACTGTTTAAGATTTTTAGGATTCTGGAGTTTTAGAACATGAGAAAAAGAGGACTGGATTAATAAGTGAGAGAAGAGATGGAAGATGAAACAGGGAGGAGTGTGGGACGCAGTTCACTCAGCTGTCTGCTAGTCACTAAAGCAATGAGGCCTCAACACACTGGAATGTGCTGGACTCAGCCGACTGCCGGAACGTCCAGTCCAGACTCAACAACAACACACAAAGTTACACACTGAGCACTTCATTTGCTCAACAACATTCGTCAAATATGTGAATGTGTTCAAGTGCACCTCTGAGTTTCACCACAGTGAGGCAGTAGCACACGACACATTCAGCCCACAAAAAGAGTGAGCGGTCAGACCTGGACACAATTGTTTAATTACATTTGGAATAATCCAGATATAAGATATTATCCTAGATCTGAGGGAGTCAAGCAGGGTGGGTCAGTCAGTTTTGTCAGTGGTGGGTGACAAAACCCTCTTGTCTGCCAAACTGCGCTGACGTCAACCCTCATCCCGCCAGCTAAAATAAACAGCAGACACACAGTCAGAAGCTACTGTGAAGTCAACCACTGTTCAGAAGATGTGCCTAACCAGTTCAAATCCACTAAAGTGTGATCTTTACCATTTTTTAAAACTATACATTCAGTACATTTTGTTGACAAACCCATAATCGTAGTCTACTGTTAGTAGCATTCTCTCCGAAACTCCTAACAAGCTGAGCTCTGAGAGGAAATTCATCAAGCTCACAAGACATTCCTTATTATCTGAGAAAATGAACAGATTTCAGTCAGAAAATTCAAACAATGATGAATGATTGTGTTTCACACATCAATAGACGAACTGCTGTTTAAAGAGCCACGGTACACAGGATGTAAATAATATGATATTTTCAGTGACTTACATGCGTTAAACAGTATTAAGGAAACATATTATTAAAACTGGGTACTTTTTATCTTTCATTCATGATTTCTGATTTCCTGTTTGAAGAGAAATTTCTCAGTATGTGACATATTTTGTCCTTATTCTATCCTTAAGTTGTAAGACCGTGCTGTAGTTTGGAGTCCAGAATGGTTTGCAATTGTTTGTGTCCGCGGTGCAAGAAGCGATGCATGGCTTTCCCCGTAATAAACTCTGGCATCAAGTGGTTGTTTGGCCACCAAAAACCAACACTTAGTAATTATGGATTTGTGGTAAGCATTTTCCTCTAGAAAGCTACGAGAACCCCTCCCTGCCTCCCTCTCGCTCTCTCTCTCAATCAATTAATCAAACAGCAAAAAGTCCCCAAACAAGAAACACACAAAGTCCTATACAAGGAGCAGTACATTGTTTGGACAGACTTGCGCTACCACTCACCTTTACAATATCAAATAATAATTTTGCGCTTTCTCACAGCTGTTCTGTAACGGACAGTAATGGACAGTAACTATAATCTAATTACCATTTTGAAAAGAATAACGCGTTTAATTACTGCTTTTCAAAATAAGTCATTTAATTACAGTAACTAATAACTTATCAAAAGCCAAGCCACACCAACATCCCAACCAAGAAATGAGTAGTATGACCAAAAATTGGCATCACTGTATTTTGTATCAGTGTTGTGGTATTTGACAGTACTTTTTTTCTTAAATGACTAAGAATTTAGAGAAGAGTTACAACAGTACATTTGCTTAGAATCATACTTTCAGGTGTTTTCTGTAATGTGTGGTTGGTTAGCATAACCGCTAATATTGCTGCGTCAACATTTATCAAGCAGCAGTGATTGTTGGTGATTGGGCCGATGGCTTTGTCCATCTCACTGTTTCACATTGGACAGAGCTGATGCCAAAATTGCTTGACACAGTTCCAAACACACTTGCATTCATGCAGAGCTGCAGCTCTGACAGCCTGGACAGCATAATTCACTTGATCAGTTGTAATTAGCGAAGGGTCCAGCTTTGCAGAGCTCTAGGAATTGAGTCAAAGTTTCCAACGAGTCCAAGAGAACAAAACAGTCACTTCCTAATAAACTGGCACCAAATATCACAAGAAAAATTGAAGTTGCTCAATTAGAGAAGGCGTTTTTTCTTTTATATTAACTTAGTTGCGTATTAGAACACATAGACGAAATGAAATGTGCTGTCACGTCATCTTGCTTTTGGAGGCGGGAGACTGCTCTTTGGTAATGCAGACGTTCAAGGAAGTTCTGGGAGGTGAACATTGGTGATCCGTGGGTTGTCTCTTAACCCCGGCTCGTGTCGGGTAACGATATTGTCACTTTATTTTATTAATCAAAAAATGTTATAAAAAAAAAAATCCATGTATGTTCCACGTGCAATTATATGATCGCGAATACGTTGCTGAGAGAGACGAAATTCTTCTGGGACTTTCCTGCGCTTGCCAAGATGTTAAAATGATTCTCTGTATCCCAGCCGTGAGCGCACATTCAGCTCTGCTGACAGGGTACTGGAGTCCAGGAGAAATAGATTAAACCCTGGTACAGTGGATGCCATTCTTATTTAGCACATCGAACGTAAAAATGCTACTCTTTGATAAATGATAAAAAATGTTTAGCCTAGATTACAAACTACTTTGTAAATGTTTAAAATGTGCATCATTATCTTGTTATTAAAACTATCTGATTTATCGTTCAATCATAATCATGTGTTGTTGTCAGTTTACAAGGCGATGTTTCAAAGCACTTTTAGGCTGAAATAAATACTGGTTTCCTTTAAATTACAATGCCTAGTATGTTTGTTATAATGATCGCGGGTAGTAAAAACAGATACAGTGGTGTGGGGCGGGCCAAATAATTTCAAAAAAAGGGGCCCACAGGTCAGAAAAATACACACATCACTAGTATGCGTATCTTGGCGTTTCCATCCAGGTTTTTATGCAATATTCCAAAATGCGCATGAAAAAAGGTAGATGGAAAGACAGCTATTGTAAGATTCATTGACACACCATGAACTGAGATTTGTTTGAATTTGTGTGCATGAATATTTTGTGTTGATAAAGGCAAAAGTTTAAACACTGAATTCTGACACAATAACAAAATGAATACGAAAAAAAAAACACTTTTTAAATTTTTTATGAGAGAAATAAGAATTTGATGAAACAATATGCAAAATTTTTGGCTCTTTGTTGTCTTTTTATACTGCATCGCTTCCTATACAAAACACACCAGTACACAGAAGTATTCAATCCACCAATCAGATTTCAACATGGCTATGACCAAGAGCAATTCAAGATTCAGGAAGAAGTTACAAGAAATTTAAAACTCTGATAAGGTTTTATTTATATATATATATATATATATATATATATATATATATATATATATATATATATATATATATATATATATATATATATATATATATATATATATATTAGGGGTGTAACGGTTCACGGTATGTATTGTGTACAAACGGACATGGTTTGTCTAGGTATATGTTCTGTATATATGCGTTTTATGTAAAAACTACAAACGGGACAACAGGAACTGTAACAGACTTACATTGTATGTTCAGGTAGGTATTCTTCTTATTTTTCTCACTCCTCAATCTTTCCCCCTCACCTTACCCCATCCCTTATACACTCCCCCTTTCAGTCCAAGGCCACCTTGTCCTGACGCAATTAATATAAACTGGCCCGTTGTAAAGACAACTAATAAATGTTTACATACATACAATGCTCCAATCCAGAGGAGAAATCACAGCACCAGGTGTTTTACTCCCCTGGAGATAACAAAACTGTCCAACTCAGCGAAGCATCCACTCTCCCATGTAATGGCTTTTGAGCGGGACAGCACACGGTGAAAAAAAAAAAAATAAAAAAATAAAATAAAACTATGATCAGTGAGAGTTTAGTTAATTTTACATTTATCCATATGCTTTAGCAAGTTTCATTTTTCCCCATTTGGAGAAATCGAACAGATTTCTGTCAAAGAGAAAGAACAACTCATTGACATAAAGTGATGATGGATAGAACTATTTATTAACAAGATTTTTAAGCCTTCAAAGAAAAGGCTGAAGAAGAAGCACAATAAGGTCTTGCAGATCCCTTTCTAGGCCAGACATTAACTTCTAAAATATCTCTGAATGAACTGAGGGTTTGAGTTCACATGCATCAGCCTCAAAAGCTTAATGAATTGGAGAACCTCAAAGCAGGGAGGACAACAAGGTGTTCCCAGGCCAATTGGGAGATGAATCTCATTTGGAATCTCTACAGGGTGTCCTATATCTTCCTAAGAACACCTCACCCAGTGAAGCACCCATGAAGCATCCTAATGCATATATGCAAGGATATGAAGGTAGATTAACAGTAAATTTCACCACGATACATTGGTACATTTCTGCAGAAGCTGCACGAACCATCGGCCAATTCTCTTTATTTTACAGCCCAGTAAATCTGTATTGAAATTCTCATCGCAAAAGTAGAGTAATAGTCAGCCACAAACACAGTCAATGTGATCACACTTTTGGTAACTGTCCAGGTGTATCTATGAATGAGCTTACCTCCGGACAACGATCTTCAGAACCCTGTAAGAACCTTTAATGAGGATCAGTGCTTCCTGTCTGGAGCCGTATAGAGCAGACCCGTTGATGTTCACCAGTTCATCTCCAACTCTCAACTTCTTGCACTGAGCTGCTTTACCACCCTCTTCAATCTATAGGAGAGAGGGTTTAGGAATAGGTTTGAATATCTGTAATATTTTCACACAAAAATTGATCTCCAACAGAGCAGCGTTGAAAAATCCATCAGCATGCAGACTCATAAAAGTTCAAATAAGTTGCCTGCAAGCACTGTTGACCACAGTAAGAAATATACGGATTGAAAAAATATAATATACTATACAGTAGTGGTCAAGGCACACCAAGGGTCATTCTTCTGTGGCTTAAACTTGGTCTTTCCAGTCAATAACTAAATTGACAACTGCTTCCACTGAATCAAAAAGTACAAGATGACACCACTGGATGGAGTATCCATAGCAACCAGACCCTAGCAACCAATTTGACAGGTCTGTTTCTCAGCTTAGGAAAGGCATAGAGACATGATGGGGGGGGGTTAGTCAAAGTGTTACGAGGAACATTATATTATGTCAGTGGCTCCTCCATATCAACCAAACTGTTTACCACAACAACCAATTTGTTATATCTCTCTCTCACTTGGGCCATTATATTGTATATACTGACTCTTCCATAGCAACCCGATTTTTTACCTCAGCAACCAATTTGGCATATCTCCATCTCAGATTCTGAAAATCGTAGAGACATGGGGTTTGGTTTATTACACTTGCAGGGACATGGGCAACATATTTTTCCACTAAGCCCTCCAGAGCAATCAGATTACCTTAGCAACCAATTTTCTCAGCTTATCCAAATTATAAAGACATGGAGTGACGTGGTTTGTTACACATTGTGATAATGGTGACATTTAAAATATAGTTTTAAACAGCAATAGTACAAGCCAACATCGAAGTTTGTGTGCAAACTTTAACCATCTAGTTACTCTTTGCCATTACAATACAGCAATACAGTCATGGGAGTAAATGAAATGCATAAATGCAAATGTTCCAGTGATGCATTTAAATAGACCCCAAGATATTACACCATTAATGCGGTCAAGTTGAATCATTGCAACAAACACAAAATGTTTTTCCCCACACCATTAAAACAGAATATCTAGTTTCCAGAATGAATACAAGAGTGTTTTTATCAAAACTTTAAACTAACGTCAAGAGACTTGTGTCAGCTGTGCCTCATCCCCAAAAAAAAAAAAAAAGAATCCCACTCCCAAAAATAGGGATATTCAGTGTTCTTACCCAGTTACAAGCTCAGTTACAGTCCGGCCTCTCTAGTGTCACATTTCCACTGAATTTCAGTAATGGCATGACTCGGCTTTGTATCTATACTCATCACGGTCCGCCTTTATGTTTCCACAGACTTCCAGCTCTGAGAGGGCTTGTTTTAAACGAAAGGAATCAATAACATTAACATAAAAACAAGACTGTTTCAGGATTTAATTTTGGGAAACATGTTCTCAAACATTGCGATGGACTGGCGAACTGTCCTGGGTGTACCCCCGCCTTTCACCCGATGTGAGCTGGAGACAGGCACCAGCAGACCCCCGTGACCCCGAAAGGGAATAAGCGAATGTTCTCAAACACTTGTGGACATTTTGTTCCGACATAATAGAAACACCAAAGTAACGGTTTGTATTCTAGATTAAACGGACATGGATGTTTCGGGTTGGAGTGTGTTTGCAGTGAGTATTGAGGTTTTTAATCAAATACAGAACCTGGCCCAGGGTGCATTAATAAGATAATGATGTTGCCAGATTAAAAGGCTCAGTGGGATACAACACATGTCAGGATATGGGTAACCTTCATACTTAACATAAAATTGATGGAATAGTTCATTTGGAGCACTTGTAGGGATGGTTGTGTATGGTCTTATGATGAATTATAGAATATCTGTAGGAAAGCTTTTAAAGAGACCAAAAGAAGAATAAAACTCTAGTAAGATTCTATTTCAACCAATGTGTTTTTAAAAGACCATATATATTATATTATCTTTATTTTGGATTTTAAGCTTCATAAACCATTATTTTATACATCATAATTGGAACACATGTATTTTAATAACAATTTCGTAGGCTGTATAATGCACTATAGTGCTTTTACACTCTGGATGTGTTAGTTCCAAGCAACTACACGCGTTCAGAGTTTAATGATACAGCATCTATTTTTTGCCACATATGTTTAAGAACGTCAGCAAATGTGGTCCCTTATTAAAAATACCTTAGGATTCAAAGTTAAGCTCTTAAGCTCCCCATGAACAGCCACCAATGCTGCTGCAGTTTAGTGCCTGCATCTACCAGTACAGTGGACTTCATATATTTGAAACGATTCGGAAAAACTATTTTAGAGGAGAGGACCTTTAATTGTTCCCACATATTTTTGAGGAATTATTTCCTTAATGTTACATTTGTCTTCAGAAAAACTGTGTAGAGACAGCAAAAATGTACACCAGTAATGCCCCCCCCCCCCCCATTAAAATGTACATTAATGACAAGATTGGGTTCATCTAGTGGGGGTTTATTGGATTTTTGGATCAGTTTTGATTGATCATGACTGCTAATGGTCAGTGGCTATAGTGATATCACCATATATTACATAAACCATTATATCATATATCTGACATTTCGTGTGAGATCATTTTAAGAAAATTTTAAAGGAGATAAAACATAATAAATTAACTGCCATGTACCAGTGAGCTCCAATTCTACCACTTAAGCTGGATTTATAGTCTCCGTGAAGCATTTCAAATTCCTCTGTGCACAACCAGTCCATGCTAGCACGTCATAAATGTTAGTCAGCGGTGTAGTTTGTATTATGCTATAGCTTTTTCACTCACATATATTTTGAGTACATTGATGTAGAAAAACAACTATTTTCACTTCAATCCTCAACTGGAGGAGGGAGAAGATGTTTGTTGGGTATTCTTTTTATTCTTATTACAAGGCCTACGGCCCCGGTCCAAGTGCCTCAGTTTACACATTCACATGAGGTTGAGTGAAGCCAAGATGCAGGGATTACCCAAAAATTGGTCCGTTTTAAAATAACCAAAATTATAATTTTTTTTTTAAAGATTATTTTTTTATTTTTTTTATTTGCGAAAGAACAGTGGAGAGTGACTAGAAATGAGAAAAGAGAATGGGGCAGGATGGGAAAGACGACAGGTTTGGGATTCCAACCTAAGTCAGCGCTGTGCAATCGTGCATATGTGTCCTGTGTTTGTCAAATTTTATATCCCAAGTTCATAAATAGCTCTGTAAATCACACACAAAAAATGTGTATACTTTTTTACAGAATTAATAATGATGACATGTTAAATTATGAGTTTTGTTAATATATTTACATATTATAAACCTATATGGAGTGATGCACTAGCTGATCCTAGTGATCCCCCCATGATCATTTTTCCCACATTAGTATACATCCAAAGCTGAGAGGTAAATCCAATAAACCCCCCATGTGTGAGCAAATGGAACCGGCCTACGGCGTGTTGTTCTCCAGATGCAGGAAAAGAGTGATGTTGCCTACTCTTCCATTAGTTCATAAAAAGCTAAACAAACCCAGCCATTTTCCACTCTAAAGAACAACCTCCTGCACAAACTCCACTGGAAAAACCCTGGTAACCCAGCTTTATTTTATAGCAGGAAATGTAACAATATTGCACATATTCGCATAGTTGGCAGGCATAAGAGAGTACCCTCTTGGCAATAAAGCAAACTATTACATGCACGGTCAAACTGCCTAACCTGCCAAAGTACTAAAAACCTTCTACAACTCCGAGCGAGAAGGATTGGGAAAACAAAATAAAAGGGGAAAGAGGATAAAAGAGTGTTCACCCGCTGTCCTCCACTAAATCTGTTTAACTGGTACCTGGGGCCATGATGTAATGGTACTTCAACCTTGAACACTCATTCCCAGATATTGGTGCAATATTTAGCAAACCTATAGTAAGAAACTTAAACTGTTGGTGTCAGCCTAAGGTCCTTGGTGAAATTCTCTCTCGGTGAAAGTCCCTTTCTCCCACTCTTCCCCTGAGCTCATGTTCTCCTTGGAAGCTTGATAAAAATAAAACCAACCACACCTATGTTCCATTAGACTTGTGTGTGAGAAACTGTATGGTACGAGCGCTTGTTTGGCTTGGGCACGGGCACAGACTCGCTCCCTGGCGATGTTAAATTAAGGTTCACAAAGGGAGCTTTATGGAGAGTTGAACACTGCTACGTGACAAATCCCTTTCGGCTTCTCCATTCCTTTCATCTCCCTCAGGAGTGACCACTCCTTACATGGCATGCAAAGAATAAGAATTTCCATAGCCATTCTTCAAACGGGACCTGGTGGAGGTGAATGTAAGGGGGAACGGTCTGTGTTTATAAAGCCTCGCAAACAAATATCACTGCTGTGACTTCTTTACAGTCCCCCAAGTTGAAACTACAAGAGGTGACAAATGGCTCAAATTGCAAGAAAGGGATACATATGATTACAATCCCATAGAAACAGTTTTCGGAAACCATTCCCAATTCTGCGGTCAGTGTACCGAAAGATGCATTTGCTCTTACAGACCACAGGAGTGATGAGTGATGAAGCAAGCTCAGCCACTGCAATGTGTTTGCTACATGCAGCAGAAAAGGCATATGTGCATTAAGCTGTTCACCACACGAGAAAGTATTAAATGACCTCATTGTTATCCCACATAGTTCATTAACTGTATGTATGTATGTTTATACATGTATGTATGTGTGTAGGTATGTACAAACTGCTAAAACTGTACTGCACAAACTATAACATGGTATGTTCATGTAGGTATTCTTCCCACTCGTGAACCTTTCCTCCTCACTTACATCTCTTATCCACAACTTCCTTTCCTTTCCTTTTAACACCCTCCTGTCCTGGCTTTTGAGCAGGACAGGATAAGGTAGAAAAAAAAGAACGTATTAAATGACCAAGTACATACTTTTTATATTTACACCATTTTGAACATGGCTACCCAATGAGAAGATATGTCACAATGTCAGTTTAATCACTAGGTTGTGTTTTTGGAGGAAAGAAGTCTGTTCTACTCCCTGTATCTAAAATGTCATCCATGCTAAGTTCCATTTGTCCAACTTCCACCTACCCGTTAGTCCTTCTCTTTCCCTCTATTCCTAACAACTAGCGAAAATATATCAATCAGGGCACCCCTACGACATGATATATGTCTGACCAATAGTTCTGAAGGAGCAGCAAATCCATCTCTCCTGGCTTTTATACATTTAACATTATTCAACCAAAATGGACTGAACGCCACTACGAGTATATTAGTAATCACTTGTATAAAGGCCTTTACACACTGATCTGCAATGAGATTCGCATGAAGACAATGTCGCTCCCTGCCTGAAGATGGGGTTTACTGCTACAACAGATGCACTCCGAGATACACGGGGAAACAGGAAAGGAGAATACACTGACAGAAAACAAAATCGAAGAACACATTTGATATTTCAGAAGAGCAGTTTGACATTTCGTTCAGATGTGTGATTCCCCATTGGTGACCATGGTTTTCATTCGAGGTCTGCTGTCGCACGAAACTTCAAACTGAACATTTGGATTGGTGTGTAGAGGTCTAAATGCACAACATAACTGCCAGGCCCGAGTTTTGTTTTCTCTGTTTTTCCTCCTCACTCATGCAATCATCCTGCGTGTAATGTCCTTGTTTCCTCTTCTGCCGATCACTATCCGTCTCTGATCTGTACTTTCCATTTATACCCAGTCACTTACTTTCCTTTGAGGTCAGTGCTATGGTTCATGTCCCTGACTCTCCATGATCGGTTCCTGCTATCTTGGATTACACAGGAGCTCTGCACCACCTCTCCTGGGTTTCCTCCACATTCATTTATCTGCTGCTCTTCTGTGAACTCGTAGTATCTCAGGGTACTCTTCTTGATTTCCCTGAAGATGTTGCTGGTTCAGATCATATATCAAACCAGAGTTTCGTTCCATTTAAGGGACGTTATTATTTTAACAGCTCTAATTGTGCATGTAAATAAAATGTGTATGGGTCTTAATCTTGTGCTCCCTCTGTCTTTCCAGCCATCATGACAATAATATATTATATCAATATAAAAAGCTAGACTGTTCACAATAGACGTTTTGAAAGATCTACTTCCAAACAAGGTTTTGAATTAACAAAAAAATTATTTGTTTTGTGGTAAAAATGAACAGAAGGGCTCAAACGATCAAAGCAAACTCGTACACACCACAATAACCTTCCACAGTTCACCACATTACCAAATTCTAGAAATGTCAAGTTTTTAAGAATGGTATTTGGATGACATTTTAAAGTGACAGACGAGTAGGAAAAATATATATAAATATAGTGAATAGGATTCAGCCACTTCCATAACAAGTGTTTGGAGTGTATAATTGTTTTAAATATTTAATTTTTTTCAAGAAATATGATGCTTTAGGATGGTTATTGTTTCACAGCCAGCCTTGAGACTTATTTTATAAATGTCAAATTTTGTTCCAAACGCAAACATGAGGCCGCATGTACCCCGTCAAATCTAGGGCAAATTCTCAACAGTAGATATGGATTGGAGCCAAACATTTTTGTTATATCTGTTATTTATGAATATGTGTAAAACAAAAAGAAAACATATAACATTTTCAATCATCTGCCATCTTTGGAAAACAACTGATCATAAGGGTCAGATTATTTTCCACATATACAGCAGAGTTTTATTATTATTTTCAATGGCCAGAATCCAAAGAGACTCGCTCGACTGCCTGGAGGTAGGTGTAGTAGAGTTGGTGGGTTGGGCGTTATCAAGTGTATTCAAGTGAAAAGACTTCAAAGAATTAAACTTGAAAGACTTGCTATGTGTTGTGATTTATGTAGTAAATATCCCTCGTTCTGTTCATGCTCCCTTTTCACGTCAGGCTGATCCTGATGGGCAACAAATGAATTTTCATGGTCAGATATATTTGAAACAAATGATAACCTTAGGCTTGCCAGCTGTCAGGAACACAACAGGATCATGGCATAATAACAATTACCCTATAGCGTATAGGTCCCACATATCATTGAGATGAAGATCTCTTGTTGTAACTCGAAAGTATTCTTTCAATTATCTTTATTCAAACACAATGAAGTGAAGTGATTTTGGCTCATATCTTTATCTGGGGAACCAGTGCACTTGATAAGGGACATGGAGACCTAAATAATTGAGGATGTCTGACAAGAATGAGACGAGAGAATAATAAAACAAATCCTTTTACAGTAAGAACTCAAAGATAAATCATAAAACATTTGAAAATGTTGAAACTGTGCTCATGTTCACTTCCACTGTAAATCACAGCATACCTCACAATATTTCAAGTTATGAAAGTCCACTGGCTTCCTGAATCTTCCCAGTTCTCCTCAATCTCCAAATTGACGATGAACATGTTTCTATGTTTAGTTATTATTATTATTTCTCTCTGCTTTCAAATGCATGCAAACAAACTCCCCACAACATTCTCAACTGCCTTTAGATTTACCTATTGGTAAACAATGATAAAGGTTTACCTTGTGTGTAAAAGCCTCAGGGACCAGATCAGTTCTTTTATCCATTTTAGTCAGAGCTTCAAACCGATCTTCAGGGAGCAGAGTCCATATGGACCACGGGCCTGTGCAGCAGTGAAGAATGGGCTCCCTGTCTCCCTCTCCCAGCATCAGCACTGCCGGCATGAGCTCAGCCCCTCTACCGCTCTATAAATAACAGGGCGTCACTCTCTGCCACTCTGGCTCAATGCCGGCCACTATGGCACAGCTGGCAAGAAGTGTGGCTGTCTAGAAACCAGAATGGTTTCACCAAGCGTTGCCAATCCCACAATGGGGGGAAAGAGCATAGTGAACATATTCCCCTTTTTACAGGAAACAGCGGGTGAACATGGAACAGGTTCAAAAGAGTTCAGAATTGACAAGTTAAGCTGATTTTAAAAACACAAACTTAAATACAGTTACAAAACAAGCAAATTTTGAGGTGGATAGAGCCTTCCAAGAACACTACTCTTAAACAAGTGTTGACTTATCGATGCACGTAATGGTTCCCCCAAGAACACAGAACTGAAAAAAAGACATACGCTTTATCATTATGAACTGTGTGTCACCAAAACATAATATAAACAGTTCCTTCCACCATTGTTTAAAAAAATTAAAGGCCTCTGCATGGGAAAGGATATATTATCTTGAATTGGAGCCGTGGGGGGAAGCATTGAAAGGTACAGGACTGGGTGTGAGAATGTGAGTATTCCAAGGGCTAAGAAGTTCTGGGAATATGAGGTTTGGCTCTCTTTTGCTGTGGAATCATTGTGGAAAAATCTGCTGGAGTGAAAAAGAGAGCCATTTGTATGTGTAGGAATAAATATAAACCAAATGGGTGCAGCCATTGAGGAGCACAGAGAAGGGACTGTTCTTTATGTCTACTTCAGGTTTCTTTGAAAAGTCAAGAGTGAGGAAATGGAAATGAATGTAGGCTTTAAAAGTAAAGAAAATGCACATAAGTCTTCAAATTAAGCAAAAAAAAAAGTAACATTTCGTTGTAGAAAGGATTGGCAACAGAAAAACATTTGTTGATGTAGTACTTCTGTGTTTATTGAAAAGATACAGTACTCTGCAAAGGTCTTCTCCTTAAGGCCTCTACACATCTATGTGAATTTTGAGTGACAATGCGCCTCGATCGAAAACCATGGGCACCAACAGGACATAACACATCTGGCCAAACGAGTGGTATCAACGAAAAAGAGTTTCCACCGCCATATCGGATCCATTTTTTACAAGGAGAACGACCAAAGAAAGCTGGCTGTTTTGGTGAGTAAAAGAGCCACTCGGTGGCGATAATCCCACATTTTCATAACGACTTCGTACATGAAACGAGAAACAAATAGCACACCATAAATCCACCAAAACAGCTCCCTGTGATCAGCCACCAACAGTATAAACGCTCAAAATCCATGATTTTTTCTATGTGGCACGGAGTGCATTTGTTGTACTGCAAACTCCATCTTCACAATCTCTGTGTGAGTTACCTTTTTCAGACATGTCACCTATACTCTACTATCCCTTTAAGACCTTTTGCTCTTGCCTGCGGTGCATCCTTTACGGTGTATCGCCGATCTCAATCACTGAGTTCTGTGTTAGACTCATGTGCTGGCACCCAAGCCGGATCTCAACTTGCAGTCTCTTACCTGATGACGCTCACCTGTTGGATTGATTGGGCACAAAGGTTCCTCCACGAGATCACCAAAGCCCTTGTCAGAATTTTTGATCCGAAATGTTTTAAAAATCATGGGCGCCAATGGGTGCTCACATATCTGACCAAACGAGTAGTGCCAATGACAAAGAGTCAATTCCGACCAGTGTCTAGAGGCCTTCAAAGATGTCATGTGTTGAACTATGAATAATATCTCCAAATTCGGAAACTTTGGTAATCTGAAAGCTCTAAAATCTAGACTGCACTGTGAAAATGTCTCTCGGATGTTTTTAAAACAAAACTGTTACATATTGTATCATTGAATATGAACTGAGATAAATATTTCCCTTCATCTATTCTAGTATAATGTGAAACCCAAGACCTTAGGTGAACTAAAAACATGGGATGTATTTATCATTAGGCATATTTTCTTTCCTGAAACATAATGTTTCCAACTGTCTCGCTGCATACCAATTTGTTCCCCTGCAAGTGTTTATGCATACTTAATGTGAAAATGACTACCAAAATCTAGTGGGAGGACACAAATATTCCCTGATGATAATACTCTATACATGTGGAGCCAGAGAGCACCATCTTAAACTTTGGCTTTCAGTCTACACCAATAAAGTTTGTAAATAGAGTCATTTGGTCACTTTGGAAACCTTGCACTGTCCACAATTCACAGCTAGACTACACAATACAAAGCCTAACCGTTGCCATTGACTCCCCAATCACTTTTATTCAGTAAACCCAACATGTTTTTTTGTTTAATTTGCTCTTGTCCACAGAAGAAATTGCTTTAGAAGCAGAAAGCTCCACTTTAAATGTTTTCAGCACACAGTAATAAAATCTGTTTTAAGGTCCAGATTTTGGTAATGGACAAAGACATGATCAGTCTTTAAATAGAAGTCAACTAATTTCAACAGAGAGATAGAATTACAACAGCCCCTACCAAGTTAATAGGATAGGCGCCCCCACACCTTTGAGACACCTCCCCAAAAATAAATATTAATTAATTAATTCATTCATTCATTCAGTTTCTTTCCCACTTGTTCCCTTTTGGGGTCAGGGTCATCAAAAATGATGTGCACAACAGAGTAAGATAAACTTTTTATCTGATAAAAAAATAGGCATAAAGTATGATGGAAATGCATTTACCAAATAAATCACAATGTAATGCAATGGCAATGCGTTTTCCTGTCTGAACTGGGGCTTGATGGGGCGGCATTGATTTCCTTGCCCAACAAGTTCAAGTAAGTTATCAAATATGAAAAAATGTCTTCCCCTAAGGCGCCCACTTGAATTTTTCTGTTGATAATTGGCAGAGTTTATCAGGAAGTGACGATTTGGTTTTCTTAGACTTTATTGGATTTCGAACTATTTTATGAGGTATTCCAGTTTTGCCCATAAATTTAATTTGCATCTTTGGATTGAAACATGGCTACAGTCAAGCTCTCACTGGACACAGTCGTTGTATCAGAGAAGATCTGCAAAAAAAGTACAAAGTAAAGGTAAACTGTTTGCTGGGCATCTTGAAGGCATGTGATAGGCGCTGGAGATAGGCACTAGCAGACCCCCATGACCACGAAAGGCAATAAGCGGGTTGGTAAATGAATGAATGAATGATGCAAGCAGCGACTATTCTTTCTAGCCAATCAGTAAGCTCCACAACTGACTAGTCAGCAATCAACAGGATGTTTCATGCCCCCCCCCCAATCAGAGCAAAGGATCACATTGGACATCTTGCAAAATGGTACCAAAGTGGGTACAGAACTCAGTGGATATGCCCCCAAAGGTATTGCAACTCGAGTTGTGCCATTAGGAAACAGGTCAGTGGAAAAAGATTACAAAAATGGAGATCTTTTGTATCGAAAGCTAGTCAGTGCGTGCGTTCAAGCATCCAGGCTAGCCATGCAGCTCATAAAAGAAAGAAGAATGAGTTTGTGAGCTCTGTATAACCCCCTCCTCTGCGACACTGCCTTTGTCTACTGTTGGAAAGCATTTGAGCCTCTGCTTGACAACAAAACCCAACTGACTGATTGGCACATGCATTATTCCAGCAGAACGCATTTTATCTATCCCACGACATACACAAACTCAGTTTATCTGGAGCTAAGAAAACACCCCAGAGTTACAGCAAGGCACAAGCAAAGCTCCCCCACCAAGAACAAAGCACTTATCAGAACATTTTCCTTCAGTATCTGGAGGTCACCGTTGCAGGCTGGGACACTCCTGTTCTTGAGCCGCACTGATCTTATAGACAGGGAGGAGAAGGGAATAAGGCATCCGGATCACAGGAAGCAAGATTTTTCTCCAAGTAAGACCTTGGAATGCAGGCAAACTTGGAAGATTGACAAACTTGGATGGATTTGAGGTTGGAGTGGGTGAGAATATGGTCAGTGGCTCCAGCTCCTTCATTTATAAGGAGAGAGAGAGAGAGAGAGAGATGAGTGGGGGTGGAGGACACAGGCAGGGAGAGAAAAGGTGGGTGAGAGGGTGACAAAGGCTTCATTCAAAGCTCGGGCTGGGGAAAATGGAGAGAGCACTACCTCAGTGTGCTGAGCTATGAGTGCAGCCCGCCTGACTCTAAAGTTCCATTGTGATCCCAGACTTTTAAAGGTGTGACACACAAGCATGGGTCAGCATTGCAACTGAATCAACAGCCAACGACCTACATTCACGCAAGACAGACTTGATGAAGAGAACCGCGGGAACAGATTAGATATGAATAGAGTATAGCAGCAAACAAACAACCAAGAGCAAAAGATAGAAATCTCCATAATGAAGTGTGTCACAACATTCACGTGTTTCAGGAATGGTCAGTGAAGTTTGATTGTTTTCACAGACTGCCAAATGCTTCTTAAATCATTACAATTGCTTAAAGCTAAGAACACCTGATGTGAAAGTTAATAACAGGAAATATAATTCTTGTTTCATGATTACATTGTCAGTCCCTCCAGGATTTCGCGGGATTGTTGCAGCCTAAAATGCCAGATTTTGTGGCAGCCTTTTCAAAAGTTGCGATTTTTTGACAATGTTTTTCAACACCATTGCATTACATTATGATTTCACAAACATGTTATGAATTTTTTTAAGTGTTCTTTCCTTTTATTTTCTCTATTATCTTATACCCTCACGGCTTTCTGCACGCTCTGATCACATGCAGATCTGACAGCAGACAACCGCTGCTTCCTCAGGAGGCTGTAGCGCAGGTTCAATTAAGAAAAAAAATCATGTTGTCCCCGGAAACAGGAAAGAAGAAGAAGAGCAGACAAAAGAATACAACAACAGAGAAGAAATATTAAAAAAAAAACATGTGGAGAAAAATCATGGATTTTGAGAAGTTAATACTGTTGGCGACTGACAACAGGGAGCTGTTTGACAAAAGCTATAAAGACTACAAAATTGTGGGGAAAAGACTTGTGGCATATGGTGCGTAGAGCATCTGTTGTACCGCAAACGCCATCTTCAGGCAGTTACCGTCAATGCATCAATATTTCTTCAAACCTAAGGAAGTTTTGCTGAAAAGCCATCGGATCAGTCTATAGAGGCCTTAAAAGTTAGGAACAGCTATTATACGCAATTTCTTATTTCTCCTTTTGTGTTTGAATATAAGAGTTTTAGAACAAGTGAAGTAAATAATAAATAATTTCTTGAAGAATGATAGAAAAATCAGGCAGAGGATGAACGGAATATACATTAAAGCACTGAACTGAATATTGCAACTTGGAATAGATCGAACATAAATAGTAAAAGTAATTTTAAAGCATCTGCATGATTGTACTTGCTAACTAATTAAAGACAGAAAGCTCTACGATTAAATTACCAAACACATGAGCGCTCACATCAAAGGAAAGACCACATGACCTTCCAGCCATATTAAAAACACAATACACACTCAAAGTATTCATTACACCACTGATCAGATCTCTGACAACCAGATCAACCGCAGGCTTTCAGGTTTAGTAACTTGATGAAACTCTTCATTCGGCACAGCATCACCCACTCACTCAAATAACTATTCTTCAGACGATCAGGACAACATACATCAGCCCCCGGTGGACGTTTCCACAAACATCCCAAAGAGATCAATCACAATTTAGACGTGTACTGGAAAAACCTCCACCTTTTGATGTGTCTCCAGAAACACCAGTGTGTGTGCTCTCATAACAAGCTCTCGCTCCTCCAGAGGTGAGAAGCCATTGTTGAAGTGCAGCCAAGAAGAAGCCTCCTGATGAGCAGACGTTGTCTTTGTTTTACCAAAGTTCAATGAGAGGAAAATGAAAGCAACATCAGACCACTTTCCAGAGCACTTGGCAATCAATTACTTTACTGAATTAGGTTGTGTATTTGCAGAGCGTTTCTTTGTAGGACAGACCAATCCAAAACCAGATTCTGGAAATCTGAAATGGATGACATCACCTTATTGTTCCAGGCTTGGTCTTTAGAACCTGTGGTGCAAATACTTTGACAAAAGCCTAGTTCCCAAAAAGACAACTCCATAACCTCTGGACCATAGTTGACATGGTTTGATCCATCACTGTCACAGCAGACATGAGAGGCGGAGTGTCATGATGGCTCAATTTAAGACCTGCCATCCTCCAGTTTCCTGTCGTTTATGAATGGGCCATAGAGAGCCTTTTGAGGTCTTAATGTGCGTGAAGTGACCTTGTACTCTGCTTAGCCCATTCCACACATAAGAACCCCCTCCCCCATACTCACCTCCCTGGGAGCAAAAAGGACTTTGGAGTGGTTTTTGATGGCTGGTTCGGCCCAAATGTTGGATTCAAGGTTGGCAGACAAGCTTTTGGTGGGGTGTTTGATGTGGCCAGATCCCCGGAAGAACACAGATGAAGTCTGAAAACTGACTCCTGGTTTTCATTTACCACATGTCCTCAAAAAAAAAAATCCTAAAAGGACTGCAAGTTTTGATTTAAGTGAACAGCATTGAAGATAAACTGGATGTAAGATAATCAACCTAAATACAACGACTGACAAAGGTTATCGTTTCGAAAATAATTAAACACGACATTTTAGAATCACACAGAGAAAAAAGCAATTGAGTTGATAAGCTCCTCCTACTTTAACTCAATCAGCCAAGATTCAATCTCAATTGTTCCTGCAACAAAGAAAGCCCAAAGAGCGGAGACTAAACTGCAGCCTTAATGGGGAATCACAATTGTTTTCAACAAGTTTTAATACGACCCAAGATATTTTAGGGACAAAGGGATATGGATTCATTACAATTGATACAAAAGGGGCTTAAAAGCCCTATTCGGACAGGATTGCTTTTACAGGGGGTGGTTCGAGAATTTTCTCAGATTGTGTTTTTAGTTTCGTACGAATCTGCAATGTCCTTTTTTCTCTTCTCATGACCTCTATAAAAATTCCAGCACAGAAGACCAACTGTTTTTCAGCAAACTTGGTCCTCCTCTGAGAAATCTAACCCCGTACCTAATCATATTTACGTTTAAATATAGGCATTTTAACGTAATTTCATTGTATTTTAAAAGTGATGGTCTGAACAATCAACAGGTGGTTACCAAAAACAACACTGTTCCTCAACTGCAACGTATAAATACATTTTAAAAAAAAATTTTAAATTTTTTTTTGTTGCTCTTTTGGACGAGGTTATAAAAGCTTGTGACAGAAAAGCATGACAACATCCTGTTGATGGCCTACTCAAAACGAACAATGGAAGTGATTGCGTTCTGTTGACACCAGTACTGGTCTCATGATGGTCTGTGTTCTGGTTCCAACTAATGAAGGAAGGAGATTAAAATTTGAATAATTACAGGGCTCTAGACTAACTTTTTGCACTGGTTGCACTGGTGCGCCTAAATTTTTTTCTTAGGTGCACCAGCACAAGAGTTAGGTGCACCCAAATTTTCAACTGCATCACATTTAACACCGCATTTCCACAAGTTCACTTTTTTTTAGTTATCTATTCATTTATTTTTTTTAAATCACTGTCCATAGACAATATTGACTTGTAAATGATTAACTAACAACCTGGTCAATATAAAGTTCTTTATTTGAAGCACAATTCCACAAGAAAGGTAACTAAAACTTACTGAAAAGGTGTTTAAAGTGCTTTACTGAGCTGAAATTTAAACTTTAAAATGATTTTGGTCCCTAAGAGCAGCAAATACAAATAAAAACGATAATACCATTTACTACCCAGATCAAGAGTTTATAATGCAGCCTATTTATTTATTTTTTCATTTTTAAGTGTCAGAATATTATGGTTAATGCAGTAACGAGACGGTAGGCATATTATTGACATAGGCTCCATGACATGACATGGTTTACCTTGGGCATGAGCATGCTCGACCTCACTGTGTTCAATATTATATTCATCGGTCTTCCTTTACGACTGTACACAATGATGCATTCCTTTGTGGCGATATATGTGCCTCCGTCGATCAGGAATTCCATGTACGCACTGTTCACAATTTGCACAGACGTCTTTTATTTTTCAATGTCTCTGCGATGACTCCTATAAATTGGGTGCGCGCGACATCATTGCTGTACGTCGGGTTTACGTTCAAGCCATTTTTCTTCATAAGAATTATTTCGGACTTGAATTTAGTGAAGGGTAGTTCTTCTTTTGCAATATTGTAGGCAACGTAAAACTTAATTATCATCTCGGCCTCGTCTGATCTGTTTGCAGCTGCCTGCCGCTGTAAAGGTACGTTCACATCGAACGCGGTTCGCGCGGTAAGCGCGGAGGGTTTCCATGTTAAGTCAATGCAAAGACGCGTTTGCGCGCGTCTGAGGCTTCAGCGGCGCGGTAAACGCGAATTGAGCGGCGCGCTTGCCGCGATAGGCGCGTATTGAGCCGCATGAATGGGTGATACGCGTGTTGTGAGCCGCGCGCAGGAGGCGGACCGGCCGTAGACGGAGTTTCGTTTTTTTTTTCCCCTCGAACGACGGGTCGCACCGGTGCAACCTTTGATTTTTTAGTCGCACCATTGAGAAATTAGATCGCATATGCGACCAAATTGGTCGCACTCTAGAGCCCTGAATTATAGTCGTAACAACAGATAATCACAATTTGCCATGTTTGTATCCAAAGATGCTAATTAAATTTATGCACAAAAACTCGAATGTTGCATAAAATATTTGTTGTGCAATAAAATCGCAACATTTGTTAGTTCATTATTTCCGCCCCATTGCACCCCAGTTCTGACAGAAAAACGCATTAAGATTAGGGGTGTAACGGTACGCTAAAATCGTATTCGGTTCGGTACAGTGTCTTAGAGAGCTCGGTTCGGTTAATTTTCGGTACAAAACAATAAGAACTTACATAATCTTTATTTTGAAAAGCTGCCAATACACAATAGAATTCTTGCATAAAATAAATAAAAGTGACACATTTGGGTGATATTTTAAATAAATTGCACTCTTTATAAAGAAAAACATATGAAATGCAAATGTGAATACAAAAATGAAATGCTGCAACTAGTTAGGACCTGAAAACTTTTGAAAAGATTAACCTATCCACATTTTCTGAAGAGAACACAGATCTGGTTGCAGTCACAATATCTCCAGCAGTAGAAAATGTTAATGTGTTGCCTGCCACATACCCGATTTTAACAGAGAAGCCAAAGTGTTTTCAAACAGGTGACCGTAGTGAGGTGGGGGGGGGGGTCTTCAAGTTTTGGCTTCTCTTTCGCTGTTGCCATGATGTCATTTCTCACAGCTACCCGTGCAGCTCTACTGTGCGTCACTCAATAACGTCCGTGTGGAAACTCGCCTAGGAACAATGTTCCGCTGCGCTTAATATCGCGCTAATAATAAATTTATATTATTTAATAATAAAAAAATACCGAAACGGTACGCAAGTGTACCGAACCGAACAGGCCGTACCGAAACGGTTCAATACATCCCCGTGAACCGTTACACCCCTAATTAAGATTTATTCTGTAAATTTGTTTATGTCTATTTTTTCTTACAGAATAAAACGTTTATCATTCTCAATCCCAATTTTTTTATACAATATTCCAAAATGCGCATAAAAGTAGGTGGTTTAAAACACAGCCAATGATACTCAAAACATGCACACGTGCATTACACCAAATATGACTAGTGTTGAATGAACACTATGTTATCAACTTCTGTGAATTTACCACGTAAAAGGCTTCTATACATTAACATTTTCACAAGATGACCATAAAATATCTCACGATTGTCTCACGATTAAAGCTATATTCTATTTCACCACTCGATCTCTCATAGCTCTTTTAGGAGCCCCATGTGGAAACCCTACTCAGAGTTTGTGATGGAGAGGCTCAGGCAATAAGACCCCAATATCTCTCCCACCATCAAAGCCTCACTGCCCAAGGCAAAAGGCAATGGGAGCCAGGCTCACATTCCTGTCACATATCAGATCCTTCCCACATCCATGAGCAGCAGCAGACTTCACCACCATCAACACATTAAACAAACAGCCTTTTATCAAACCATTTAAGGACTAAAATGTTTAACCCATTAAACCTATTCCAATAACAACGGACAAAGGAATCATTACCTCTCAGGACAGAAGAGCTCCACACAGCCGTCCAAAATGTGATATGACTAACTTTGATAAGACACACACGGCCCAGAAACAGAAGTGAGTGGTTACTGAATAACAGAAATAGGGAAGTACTCCAACTTTATTTTAGACAAATGGCTCTATATAAAGTATAAAAATACTAGAGACATAATATAATAGTGATACCCTTACCCTGTTTTTTTAAAAACCCAATATGTATTAGGGCTTGGTAAAAAATATAGATTCTCTGGTTTTAAAAAACCTTCAGAAATCCTGAATCGATTCTTGATGCGTTTGCTTCACATAAGAAGATATGAACATTCACCTCTAGTTAAAATAAAAGTTGTTTCAAATAAACAACTGTGTGCACCCTATTATTAATGTAGATGTGTATTTAAGAAATAAACTTAAGTAGAAGAGTTTCAGTTACCAGTACTTATATAAAAATATGGATGCCATGTCTGCAAAACTAACATTTTAAATGAAACATTTATAGCTAATCAATATCAAAACCATAAAAATAGCCCTAATATTTATTTTTCACAAATATAAAAAGTTTTGTTTAAAGTCTTGCCACTAGATGCCGTTATTTGTCTGGGTCAAGAAATATTAATGCAATGACGGTCCCTACCTAAAGATTGCATTTACAGTACAACCAATGTACTCAGCACCACTCGGGTAAACAGGAAAGAAGACGACAACAGAGAAGAAATCAAAGTACACCGAAAAAAATCAAGCATGTCGAGCGATTTATACTGTTGGTGGTTGATCACAGGGAGCTGTTGACAAAAATATGGAGTAAAGAGAGAATTTGTGGCCATGTTTCCTGTGCAAAGTAGTTATGAAAATGTGGGATGAGTGCCACCAAGCGACTCTTTTACATCATACTCACGTTGAACATCAAAAGAGCCAGCTTTCATTGGTTGTTCTCCTTGCAAAAAACAGATCCAATATGGCAGATCCAAGACTCTTTTTTTGTTGGCACCAGTTGTTCACTAATGGGTTTCGATCGAGGCGCGTTATGAAAAACCTCAAAATTCGGATCTGTATGAAAGTATTCTACTTTAACGGTGTTGTAAATGAAAACTATTTTCAGTAAATAAGAATGTACAATAACTGTTTTTGTTTACAACCGTTAACAATAATCGTTAACTTCCTGCTTCTTGTAACTAATACCAATAAGTGATTGGCGCAAGAGTTGGGCGATGACAAGCAATTTTGGCATCGATGATGTCCAATGTGAAACATAGCGATGGAAGATGTCGTCCTAATCACCATCACAGAGAGCATTGCTGTCTAATAAATGGTGACGCAGCTATATTAGCGGTTATGCTAACCATTCCACAAAGCACTAGAAACACCATTAGAAAGAATCAACACATTCATAGCTTTAATTCCCTACAATATTTGCATTAAAAAAATTCCAAACTGTGTTCACTTAATTTCACGCATGAGAGCTCGTTAGCATACACAGGCACAGTATGAAGCGTGTTGTTTTTTCTACATGTTTATGGTTTATTCATTAGTTTGCGAAATTATGAGACTTACAGAGAACTCTTTGGACTTTATTTATGACCCTTTCCAGTTCACGTGCCACACAGAAAACTGTATTCTTATTTGAACAACATGTCTTTCTATTTGACTTCCGACTGCCGGCCAATACCAAGCGTTGATTTAAGAAATACAAATATTAGGGGTGTAACGGTACGCTAAAATCGTATTCGGTTCGGTACAGTGTCTTAGAGAGCTCGGTTCTGTTAATTTTCGGTACAAAACAATAAGAACTTACAAAATCTTTATTTTGAAAAGCTGCCAATACACAATAGAATTCTTGCATAAAATATATAAAAGTGACACATTTGGGTGATATTTTGAATAAATTGCACTCTATAAAGAAATACACATTTTTTAAATAAAAAATGAAATACTGCAACTAGTTAGGACCTGAAAACTTTTAACACTAGCAAAAGCTTCAGCTTATACATCAAAACAAACTATTCAAGTTTTAAGTTTTTGGCTAAAAAGACTAACCTATCCACATTTTCTGAAGAGAGCACAGATCTGGTTGCAGTGACAATATCTCCAGCAGTAGAAAATGTTAGATGTGTTGCCTGCCACATACCCGATCTCCGTGGAACAATGTCGGCATACAACTTTAAATTTATCCACTCGTCTATCCCCGTTATGTATTTTAACAGAGAAGCCAAAGTGTTCCCAAACAGGAGACCGTAGTGAGGTGAGAGGGTCTTCAAGCTCTGGCTTCTCTTTCGCTGTTGCCATTTCTCGAAGCTAGTCAGCTACTCGTGCAGCTCTACTGTGCGTTACTCAATAGCGTCCGTGCGGAAACTCGCCTAGGAACAATGTTCCGCTGCGCTTAATATCGCACTAATAATAAATTTATATTATTTATTATAAAAAAAAATACCGAAACGGTACGCAAGTGTACCGAACCAAACAGGCCGCACCGAAATGGTTCAATACATCCCCGTGAACCGTTACACAACCGTTACTTCAAGTTTTCTTGAAGATAACTATGATCTGAGTTTTTTTTAGGACTGTAAAAATATTGGTTGGACAAATTGTGACAATAGTATTTACCAGTCCTTTTGTAAATACAGATTATAGTTCCTTATTTCTTCTCAGTTTTGCAGCTTTGTCACGAGGGCTCCTCTCCTCTGGCGTTTAATTAAAATAAAATGACATGAATGAATAGACATGAATGAGGAGCTTTTCCATAAAAATATTGGAAAACAGGCTAATATCTTTAAATTTAATGAAATAAATGTCACAGTCTGTTTCTCTTTCTGCAGCTGCTAGTAATTCCCTCTTTCTCATGCTCTGTCGCAAATCTTTGTCACTGCATGCGCTTGGACAGTGCGGCACTTCTAAATCAGGATTCAGAACACAATACACTGTAAATAAATAAATGTTAAAAACTGAGTGACAGCAAAGCAGTAAAAGGTGAACCACAATATAGCGCGGGTGTTGTCATTTTTTTTTCCAATATCGGAACGATAACTATTGTACATCCCTAACATTTCATCCCTGGCCTCCACGTAAAACATTTCCATCTCTTTATCCAACAGTTTCCTTCTTCAACGAGTTCCAATGACTAAAGAGGAGTGAGAACAGGAGGTTGACTGAAATACCATGTGGTCTACATAAACTACATAATCTAAATGTGCAATGTTTCCATCTTTTAACAGAAGAGGTAGAATGGTAGGCAAAAAATTTTAAAGCAGAGCGGGGGGGAGCAGTAACAATGAGGTTTTATACATGAAATCACCCTGCTTTTCCAAGACCGAAAATGTCAGTTTCAATACCTTTTCATTTAGGGGGTTTCTACATTCACAAATGTGGTTAAATACCAAGCATGTCTTCCAAACAAATGCCTTTTCAGCTCAGCTTTCAAGAGCTCACATTTGGCAGTTTAAGGAGTTTGAATCCCCCTAAAAAGTAAATGGAATCCATGTTCTAACATTCAGAACATGTTCAACACAAGGGACACTATGAGAATCTTGATGGTATTAAATCTTCATGATGTTGGCTGAGGTCATGGTGGGACTTTGTTTTCAACACATGTTGAACACCTGGGGGGAGTGTTGTGTCTAGCCTTGGGCAACAGCTCCTTATGCTTGTTATTTGAGATAAATGTCTACCGACACTACCAGAGGTTCAGCATAATGCCCTCAGGGGGGCAAAGTTGGCAGATAGGATCAGAAGGCAAAAGATTCCATGAGGTAAAAGAGACACCAAACAAGAAGGTTGTGATTTGACTCCAAATCAGATGGAAAAACAATCACAGTGATCATGACGGTGCCACAGATGCCTCATGCAAGCAGAACCAAGCAGTGAAAGCCAGCACTGAGAGTGCCCCTTTGGCAGATTTATGAAGACATCCAAATAAAGACGAAATAAAGATGCGTGAGGCAGGTAGAAAACCGACATGTAGATATTCAGGAACTGTACAAACGTGTTACAGGTTAAGTGGTTAGCAAACCCAGCAAGTGAGTAGAAAGTTCCCAGATCGGCCTCAATTCAGAGTGAAACCCTTGAAAACAAACCAGACCCGAAAACCAGATTAATCTAGTACGCCCAAACAATGAATTTAAAATCAGAACAATGGGACGTTTGAAACAGATGCACAGACACTTTCTTAAAATCCCTTTTAATGTTTTCAAAAGGTCCATAAATTCTTTTGGAGTCCCCGACAACAGTTTGGTCAAAAACACTTTGTATTGTTTTATTGCCCCTTTTGATTGCCCCTCTAATCAACTGGGGGGGGGGGGGTCTAATTGCTGAAACAAGCTTGATTGACATGTTTTGGACGATTTGAAAGAAAAGAAATCTATATTAAATGCTGCACTTTTCAGATTCATCGACCTCGCTACCTTTTGGCCATCTTGTCAAAAAACCTCCCCCTACGCAGAATCCTGTCTGGCAACTAGTAATCCTCAGACATTCCCTCAGATATCTCTTCTCACATGGTCACAGTGAAAAGTGAAGGAGTTACAGGAGTTAAATGTGAGTTTTGACTAGGGCAAGTTTATTTCTGGAAATGACGTGAAAGCAATTGTTATCATTGTACTGACTAGTTGTTATAAGAAGGAAGAGGTTGGTTAAAACAAACTGGGGATCCATCCTTTAGCAAAAGACGATTTAGAATAGCAGTTATCTGAAAAATGACGGAAACAACAAAAGGTTTCTGTGGTATGGATGAAACATAAGGTTTCTTCCTCACAGCCTCCTCTCAGAAAACACTGTTTCTCTGCATGGTCGTCAAAGTATCTTATTTTATTAACGTACATACAGCGTGCCTCTTGTCTGGGGCACTTTGAGATTCTGACACCATCCACTTTACAAAAGCCTAAATGCGTATAAAAACCTTAATCCATATACTTTGCAAAGGGCTTACTGATGTTCAAAGGTTTTCTGATTTCTGATAATTCTATGACTAATTATATATATTTAACTTTGCAGGACAGGGCTAAATATAATGCATCAAATAATCAATTTTTCTTTTAAAGTGAAAATTCTTTTAAGTGTATTTACAGACCAAGTTCAGATAATATTACAATTTTACAAATATATACCGGTAATTATGAACATCAATGAATTTTACACTAAATCTATTTTATTAAATAATTAAATTTCAAAACTGTCAAAAAGAAACAAAACATCGATTTAAAAACAATACAAACCTATAGGCCAATAAAATGTACTTTTGAAATACTCTACATTATTTTGTTATTGTTTAGAAATCACAAGTTAGCTATGATAGATAATGCTAGCTTCAGAACCAGTCCTTTAACCTCTTAAGGCCTATTTTCCAAAAATCCTATACCTTCACTTTATAAGGCATTTCTCAGCTTTTACAAGGTCTAAACTGCGAATCTTGATATCAAAATGAAGATAGGTTCTTGGGGAGTGGTGTGGATGAGTTAATTTGACAGTCAAGAACACTGGGTAAGAGTAAATGATGTTGAATTGGCCAAAAAAATTAGCTCCACCCAAAAAAAAACTACATGTTTCCTTTAATATCCCCTTATATTACTCGTAAACAAGCAAATAAACACAATCAATTGTAACCACTACATGTCAAGGACATCTGTAGCAAGTTTGGTGTCCAAACTACAAGAAACTAATATTCTGTACAGGTTTTGATTGAACAAAGTTCAGGCGTAATCCATTTCGGCAAAGTTTGGCACAATTTAGCACAATAACTGAAATATGAAAAAAATCTTGTCCAAAGCTTCAGCTACGTTTATGGTTTTCTTTTCTTGCTTACGGGACATGATTTCAGCCAAAAAACTCTTAAAGAAATGCTGTAAAGGGTGGGGGGGGGGGGGAAGCCCCTTTGCGCTGTCTCCATGCCCCATGCGTAAGCTTCTGTTCATTCCGCTTCCAGCCTTGTAACTTCCCCGTGTGCCCACCCCTCGACCGTCTGTCCAATCCGGAAGCTCTATACCTCGTTGGAAAGCTTTGAATCGGTAGAATCCAATGATATCCAGCATTTTGAGACGATCCCAGACGAATCACAGGACACGGAGCTTGAAGAAGACTGCTTTTACGCACAGGGAATGTTTCCATATTTGGTCATGTTATTCTAGGAAAAGAGATGAGGAAGAGACCCAAAATGGAGTTTTCGCAAAGTTATCGACCGGATATACCAACAAACGAACTTTTATCGCTATGTAAATAACTTTTGTTAAAAAAGGTAAGACAAGATTTACATGCTTGCTTTGTTTTTGCCAGCGGTTTTTTTTTCCGGGGAACTTTGCTCCCTGCTCTGAAATTCTTCATGCAATGTAAATGAGTTGCATATCGCTGGATTCTGCTGGTTGTTAGCTTTCATTTGATGCGATGGTTTTGGTGTTTGCGTTAATGTTGTGGATACATATCGCACATAAACCAAAACTTGGTCATAAATTATACTCTGAACATCTTGTTGTTTTTTTGCATGGCGTTAGAGCTGTGGTTAACGGATATAAAATTGAATTAGATAAGTTTTTAGATACGTTCATTGTAACATGAGAAGTTCTTCTAAAACATGTTGAAAAGGCTCAAAACAAATTCATTTATTTTTTTCAGTCAGACAAGAAAATACCAGTCTTCCCCTCATAACCCCCTCCCTACTCCCTGCTGACTCAGGGGGCAGAGTCTGGGAATGTGATCTCTAGGGGTCTTGTAGCCCTTCTAAAACATCTTCATTTAGGAAAAATAAATCAATGCTTTTTCCTGGTCAAATGCAGTGGAAGAGGAAATGGGGGAGGATGAAAAAATAATTAAAATTATACTCTGAACACCACCAGTTTCCCTTTTTAGAAGAGCTGCATGTTATCCGTTGAATCAACGAGTAAAAACCAGCCTAATATGTAGACCTTCTGGTTCGATTTTCTCCACTACAAGGAGTACTAGAAGTAGAGTTGGTTGTACTATAACTGGAAGGTTGCTATGGAAATTGTAAAGCATCTTTAGGTGTCTGGAAAAGCGATATATAAATTTAAGACCTTATTTCCTGGAGGCATGTGATGTTGTGTTCGGACCACTTTTGGACAGATGATCGGACAAGTATACCATCCAACTTCGACTGGATTTCAAAGTCCTCTCCTGTTGACATCGTGACCATGTTTGCCTGGATCACATTTTTGATTCAGACTCAGTCAGTGATGTTATGCGACACATTTTTTTTTTTTACATTGACATTCTCTATTTTACTGATATGTCAGCCACCTTTTATTTGAGCAAGCCAATCTGTGAATTGTTAATTCTCAAAATAAAGATTTAAGTATTGCTATAACATATATAATAGGGTGCACCCTGTTTGAAACAGTTGAGACAAGGTCTAAGCTATGATCTTTGACTGTGTGTATTAAGAGGTGGAAGACAGCATGGGGTATTTTGATATATATATTTATGAATTGTGGTATTAACATTGGCTCAGGGAAACCACCTACCTTGCCTCTAAGTTTAGAACTTAACATATATTATTTAACATGGAACTTTACAAAACACTTCACACTGTAGATCATTTCACAGTAATATAAAACAATTACATTTATATGTTAAGCAATTGAATAATAATTAAATATTTCACAATTTCTCTAGAGTGTTTTTTATGAAAGTGCATTAATAATGGACTATCTTAACAATGTGTAGCAATCTATGCAGATCTGGTTTGTTCATTCATTTGATAGATTATTGTCTTGTTTCAGTTAGACACGAGATTTTTCTGTTCTATGTGCAAGTCTGAAAGCATTTGGTGGTGTCTAGGCTGCTTTATATCACGTCCATTTTCTTTCCACCTAATCTGAGAAAGTCCCATCAGCACACAGCAACAATCCATGCTCCTAAACTTTCCTTTTAAACTTTGAGCTCTCTGTAATCACTTTAAATACAATCAATAGCACCAAGACGCTCGCACGGAGAGTGAGTTTGAAACTCGTCGCAAACTTCAGGCTTACTTTAGTAATGATGAGCGGCTCTCCGTGCTCCAGTCCTCCTTTCAGTGTGAATCCCCACGGCGCGCCTCCGTTCAGCTGAACGTGGATGTGCTGGAAAGACACCAACTGCTCCACGGTCTCCATCATTACTTTTGTGCTCTACGCTCCGTCTGTTCGACATACAGACCCGAGCCAACCTCATTACAAAACTCGGGGAGACTCCGAGCTCGGTGGACAGGCGGTGGGCTGGACATACATTGGATGGACTTTTCGTTGTCTGTTAGCGGAGGAAGTACTCGAGACGAAAAAGTTTGTTTGAGTGACAATAAGAACGACGAATCAGGATTGTGATTTTCTTTGCCTGGCCAATGAAATTGTAAGAGAGGCGGTATCTTAATCGCCCGCTAGATTGTCCGTTGTGGGAATGTTTTACGAAAAAAATTTGAAAGAAAGGCAAAAAAGTGGCAATATCAACTTTTCAAATAAACACAGAATAGACTAAAGCATCAAAATAAAGAATATATAAAAAAAAGAAAATAATAATCCCCAGTCATGTTCTTATGAACCCCCCAATACGTTTTTAAATAACGTTTTAATACATACATTCTGGTAATCTGAATGTATCTCATACAGATAAACAATATTATTTCAAATATGTATAAAAATACAGTTTCTTTGACAAGATACAGTAAAATGCTAGCAAAGATGTTGTGGTATATTAAGATTTCTACTTAGAATGCTCATCCAAACATCAAAAAACTGTCATGTGTTTTTTGTAATTTGGTGGTTACCATTTGTTAGTGATTATTCATGGAAATATAAAAAGAACACAGGGAAATTAATTGGTATCAGCAAAAATAAACTAAAGTATATAAAATTTTCATAGGGAAATGGTAAATATCAAATATCAAACGTCATATTTGAAAAAAAAAATACTCCATTGTCAAAGTACTCCATTTTTACTTTATATGAAAATATATATATATAAAAAACACTTTACATATTGATGCCACCATTTAAAACACAGAATGGAAGCTAAAGCAAGTGATGTTGTACAGATTCTAACAGATTTAGAATGAGGTGTTGGATTTACCAAGTGTGTTTTAGAAACCGATGATTTCTGTTTTTGAGCTTGTCAAGCTGAAGAAAGTTGGGGGAAAACCAAGCTTTCGGTTCAATGAGGTAATCAATAGATGAAGGTTGGGAGAAGATGATGAAGAGATATAGAGCTGGGTGTCCGCATAACAATGGAATTGAATAGAGAACCAGGAACAGAGCCATGTGGAACACTTCAAGTGACCAGAACAGAGCTTGCAGCGGAACAGAGTGAAAACCACACTGAATCAACCTGTGGAGGCTATCTATCAGTAAAATGTAGCTCTTGAAAATTGGTCTGACTTAATGCATCGATAAACTACTTTAAAAATTAAAACACATTGAAACTATTAAAGTGTTTCTATTTAGTTTATCTATCATTTCTAGAGCATCTCAACCCAGGAACATCTTCATGAGACACACCTGATTAAAACTCCTCTTAGTTTGATTGAAGATAGACTGGTGCACGTATTGAAGTGAGATGAAGCTAAAACTCTTGGAATCTTGTGCATGCCTGACATAGATAGACCTTTTAAAACTTTTGATGTCATGCAGCTTGGTTGCAACCTCCCACTTTTCGTCAAGATGCATAAAAGGAAGTAACCGAAAAGGCAATTCATCAACTGACCACTTAATGCTGCTACCAAAAGTAAGCAATTTCCCATTGATGCCCATGTTAAAATGCTTAGTTACACAGTAGAAGGAAAATAAACAAGTTCAAAGCTTGGTACCAAAAGACTTTGAAGTTCATATCATTACTTTTGGGAACTGTGAAGAGCTGGATTTTATTATTCTTTGTCCAATTACAATTATGCTGTAGTGAACCACTTCCATTGTTGGTTACACTTAATTTGAGTCCCCAAACCTTTTGAAATCTTTAGAAACATCTTGTACACTGCATACATAAATACAGGTTGTAAATGTAATTTTCTCAGGTTTGCAGAAGGATTATCATAATTTAACATGTGAGGTGGACATTGAATGATTACTTGACACCCATCCCTTAAAATGCAGGATTTTCCTGTATTTAAACAAGATTCTGTTTTAAATCGTTACTACAAACAAGTAATTGATACATTGATACATAATTCTGAACGAATCAACCGGAAGACCACAGATATTTGTACATATGCATTGGAACGCAACATCTATGCAACCACCATCTTGTGCCAGTGTAAGCGACATCTTCTAACTGCACTGGTTAATTTAGACAGTGATTATAATCACCATGAAGGCCTCTATACACCAATCTGAATTTTTGGCCCAAAATTCCGTGCAACTACACGCCTTGAAACCATGGGTGTCAACTGGACACCACACATCTGACCATAGTGGTACGATAAAGAACATAAAAAAGTATCACACTGCCATATCGGTTCCATTTTTCAAAAGGAGAACGACAAATGAAATCTGGCTCTTTTAATAACGAGAGTAGAAGCTCAGTGGTGTTTATCAGTGGCGTCCACATCCCTCAACAACTTTGCACAGAAAACAGGAAAAAACATAGAGCACCCAAAATCTTCTCCTTTGTCCATATTTTTGTCAAACAGCTCCCTGTGGTCAACCACCAACAGTATAAAGCGCTCAACAGCCATGATTTTTCCATTTGTACTTTGATTTCTTCTCTGTCTTCGTTTCCTTCTTCTTCCCTGTTTCCATGTTTTAGTATAAATGCCAGACATTTTACGATATAACATTAATTAAATTTTATATCTATCTTTTATACATCTACAAAACTTAAGACTTAATCTTTATTAGATTATTCAATTAACCTGACGCATACTTTTGGGATTGTGGTGGAAACTGGAGTACCCGGATGAAACCCATGAGGAGAACATGCAAACTTCCTCGAACCGGCAACCTTTTAACTGGAAGGCCACAGTGCTCAAGAATATATAAATAAATACCACGATTACATACAAAAGCGTAAAAATAAACAAATAGTAAGAAACTCTTTAGATTGAGTTTGAATTTTGCTAAAAGGCTAAACATGTCTTTCAATAACCAAAGACGCCACATGGAGGAGCTATTGTTTCATGTCCTGTACTCAAAACAAAGTTCTGTGCCTACTAAATATTAAATACTATGCATAAAGCTTTTTTTTACATTTTACCATATAATGCATTCTCGCTCTGAAAGAAGGAATCAGGATGAGCTTTCATCTTTTCAAACCGTCTCTACATCAGCACAGAGGAGAGCTGCTGATCCATTCATATCTGTGATTATTTCAATGATTTCCAGTTTTGTCTGGTAGCAGTGAGCTGCTTTAAGCAGAAATCCAAGGAACCAGAGAACGACCGATCAAAACTAGCCAAATATTTAAAACGTGTGCACCCATGATTAATGATTATCTATTTTTTCATTATCATGGTGGAATTCAAAACATGTTCATCACTGCCCACAATGCCACCCAAGCTGAGCTTTTTATAAAGTGGTAAATATTTGAGGTGCCAAAACTTAATATATTTTCATTGATGTAGTCAAAATTCACCAATAATCCACATTTCTGCTCCAACGCCTGGAAAAATGTCAATTTTAACCCCATTTAAATAAAACAATTATTTTGCAGGTACAAAGAGACCCCCTGAAATATGTAAAGGGTTTAATTGTAAGTTTAAATGGATATGCATGTCTGCTGTAAGCATAACTGTTAATGAAATGCTTTAAATGCTTAAAAATGTTCTATAGAAATGTAAGTAATCATTTTATTATGGCCAATGTTCCTCACACAAGGAAGAAGATCTTTCTTTGGCAGGTGTTTCGGTGGCAGCCCACAAATGTAGGATGTATCGCCCTTTGTAATCAAGTAAGCCCAACTATTTTGGTGTTGTTATTATTATCTTTTTTGTGTTTGTTTCTTTTTATAGTTTTTTTAGCAGTTTAGTTTTTTGTACTCATTTGGATATGTGCTTTTATATTTTACTTACTTACTTACCAATAAGCCTATTTTCCTCACAATAACAGTCATTGCCACTGAACTTGTTTAATATTTGAACTCTGATATGCCAGGGTGGTCCAAACTTTTTGTAAAGTCGATATTGATGTTTAAAATTGGGAAAACACACCCCCTTACGCATGCTCTCAAGGTCTCTACAAAACCCATCTAAAAGTTCGGTCTGTAGCTTCATGCAACCACGCGCCTCGATTGAGAACCATGGGCACCAACAGGACATCACACATCTGGCTGAAAGAGAAAAACAGTTTCGCACTGCCATATCATATTTGTTTTTTAGCAAGGAAAGCAACCATGAAAGCTGGCAAGGATAGGATATAAAAGACCCATACGGTGCCACTCATCCCATATTTTTAAAGTGAGTTTGTACAGGAAACAGTAAAGAAATAGCATTCCACAAATCCGATCTTATTCCACATTTTTTGTCAAACAGCTCCCGGTGATCAGCCACCAATTAAATAAACCACTCAACATCAATGATTTTTTTTTGGCAATGTCCACACATACCCGGGTTTTTTTTAAAACAGTTTTTTTTTCTCACACCATGTCAATGTAAAAAAAAAAAAAAAAAAAAAACACATCCATACACACACTCAAACCATCAGGTCGCAGTCAATTCATGGTGTTTTTAAAATTATTATTCAGCACTGGCTTGTGCACAAACTCGTGCGCCTCTGTTGAACAAATAGGAAACATACGCATTGAATCCTGTACATGTTATAAGGATTAGTGAAAAAAATGGCAACATATTCCTCACTTTGGCCGTCATTACGTTTTCTGTTTGTAAACACAGCAGTGACAAAGCATACGTTTTCTAATACGATTCACCTTGGCCAGTTTTTCCAAAAATGCGCCATTACAAAGTGCTGAGGTTACGTGTGGATTGACAGCGTAACAGCGGAGAAAAATACATTTTTCAAAATAACCGGGTAAGTGCGGACAGGATCTAAGTATTGTTTGATTTCTTCTCTGTTGTTGTCTTCTTCTTTCCGGTTTCCCCGTGTGGCACAAACTGTATCTGTTGTACCGCAAACATCATCTTCAGGCAGGGAGCATCATTGCGTCATTATTTCCTGGACCCAGATGAGGAGTAGCTGGAGATGCTGTGAAGCCTTTTGAAGATTTGTGTGAATCTCAATTCGGATAAGTGTGTACAGGGCCCGGGCCACAGGTTTCTAAACTTTAAAACATGAAAAATGTAAACAAAATCATATTTTAAGAAAAATATGAAAAAATAGAAAAATGACACTTGTTTGGCAAATAAAGTTTTTCAACTGAATTCAATTAATATACCAAGGCTCATTTGAAATGTGACATAATTCACTATTTTTATATTTTGCTAACCTTTCGATTTAAAACCTTAATAGAAAAGTCTAAGAATATTTTAACCCGTCATGGTTTTCAGCTTGTCACAGTTGATAGAAATCAGCATTAAAATACAAACGCTGTATTTCAATGAAAGGACTCCACTTGCCTTTTTTGATATCGTTGTATTTTTAGAAAATTGATTGTAAAAAATCAAGTGTCAAATATTGGCCCAAGGTGTGACCTGACATCTACTACCATCTTCTGGTAGAACAAAAGTAAAGCTTTTTGTATGTGCGTATTTCATGATGTGGTCAACAGTGCTGGTTGTCCACATACTATTGCTTTTATAAGTGGAAATTTGAAAAGGGACACATTTGGGCAGTAACACCTTCCTCAAATGCCGTGTACAGCCAGTCGTTTCTCTCAGTGAAGCAATTCATTTTCCAATTAGCTTTTCCATTAGCTTTTTACACTGTATCAGTCTCGATACATTCTAATTCACTCATTGCAGCATAAGCGCAGTGCTGTTAACGTATTTCTCATATGGATGGATGCACATACGTATGAGA
The DNA here is from genome assembly GCA_007224835.1 of Danionella cerebrum. Taxonomy (NCBI): domain Eukaryota; kingdom Metazoa; phylum Chordata; class Actinopteri; order Cypriniformes; family Danionidae; genus Danionella; species Danionella cerebrum. The sequence goes on along the minus strand of SRMA01026110.1, from coordinate 324,252 downwards.
CAGCTGAATGCACATGCTAGCACAAGCATCCTTACGTCCATGATCACACTTGAGCACACACGGAGTGTACGTTTATGCATGACAGCATCCACACATCAGCTCTATTCTGTACATCTAAATGCTCATTGTGACAATAATATCCCAGAATAGCTAGGCAAAAGAGCAAGATCTGATGATTCGACGCACCCCATGGATTTTTGCTGCTTGTCAAGTTGGATGTGGACCTGAATTTGTTAACTGACCCCTTCTCTGTTTCTTGGCCATTTAGTGTACATGAGCAATGGGGTCAAAATCTGCCTGTCACCATGGCAATAAAGAGCTCCATTCATGCGAGCAGCTTGTCATCTCCATAGTGATGATCTGACCCTGACAGATTACTATGCCTTAAATTCACACTTGCACGGGCAGTTATAGAGCCACATACTTCTTATATGCTGAGCCAGGAGAAATTTCCCTGCATCGCTCTTATCTCAGCTCATACGCTTATATCTGATACCACTGCATACCCCCCGCCCATCCACCCTACACATTCATTCTCTATTGGAGACATGATTTGATTTAGATACATTTATTTGTTAAAACACAATTTGTTGGCTGACACCCCACGTTATAAATATAAATGGGACAGATTCAATGGCATAAAGGATGCAGATGCATTCACCATATAATGCAATGCCAAATTGTACTAATAAATCATGTACCATGGTTATCTCGTACAGGCGCCATTTATTTGATCCCATATTGCCAGATGCTATAGGCTATTTATAATATTTAGTATTATTATAATTAAAAATAACTATTTAGCATTTAAAATGGCACATCTAGATTCGCGTGTACTTAAATATTTGAAATATCATGAAAAAGTTCCACTTTTTTATCACTTACTCCAGTCCAGCGAAAATATCCCTGAGTTAAAAATAAGGGAAGCAACATTGTGCTCTGGGGGTACCACAGGGATGAGGCACAGGCTCATCTACAGTCAAATCTTTGATAAGAACCTCCCACAGCTAGACAATGACCCCAAACAGACAGCCAAGGTGACAAAAACACATTAACCCCAAATAAAAATGTTTGGCGGAGCTGAAGTAGCAATGATGTGGCATGGTGACCACGTAGGAAGTGACTGACACTAAAAAGTGTTCTTATTACACTGCAGTTATAAGAACACATGCAGAAAGTCAGTGATTTTGTGTTGCATGAGAAACCCAGTCATGAACTAAAACAGAAACAGCTGTGTAGGAGGCTTAAAACGGTGTGATGACCAGCTAAACTGTGCTACAAACTATTTTTGTCATGGAAATATTAATGACAGCAACAAGGCACCGGGTAGATGGTTTCAAAGATGTCAGAAGATTTCAAAGCAGACTGGGTTCTAAAATGCTAAAAATGTAGATCTTTTGGAGAAGCACAAAGAAACAGACAATGATCATAGATGAGGTGGTTGACCAGGGAACATTGCGCAGCAGATACAAGACATATCAAGCTGATTTCCCTTCAAAAACAGAAGATGTGCAGCAGTGCCATCAGCTTAGAACCGAAGAAACCACCCATCTACTGCCAGAAGTGGTCTTCATGGAAGAGTTGGACCCAAAAGCCATACCACCTAGACCAAGAGACTCAAATATGCATGAAAACATAAGAGGGGTGCAGAAAAATGGCAGCAGGTGCTTTTGACAAAAATAGAAATATTTGACTGTATCGGATAGGACTTTGTTTATCGGAGGACAGGAGACCAGTACAATCATGAACGTTGCAGACGAAGTAAAGTAAGTTGTCAGGATTAATGGTAACTCAAAGCTCCACACTTGTTCATCATGCAGTACACAACCATAAACATACGATTAAAGCCAAGAACTGTGTTCAGTGTACCCTTCAGCCAAGTTTGCAACCCTCCAGCCAAGTTCCCTCAAAAACTGTACAAATGTACATTGATTTGATTTAGATTCCTCCTTTATCATACATTTGTTCATTGATCAAAATAAATAATTAACACTTCCATTTTTAAACACCTGCCAAAGACTTTTGCACAGTACTGTATCAACTCTCTTAAAAAAGGTTCTTCAGTGGTTCTTTGCAGGTTTGAAGGTACCATTCAGAACTTTTTCGATTTGAAGGACCCCTTAAGCTCTTTTTGGTTCTTTACTGGTTCTTTGAGGTACTGGTATAGCACTTTGTTAAAGAAATTGTAATGGCCTTTTTTGGTACTTGTGGTTCTAAAGTAGTTCTTTGTTGTTTTTAATGTGCTATATAAAGATGTTGGTTATATATAAGGTCATATATATCAGGCCAATGTTTATGTATTTCATACATCTGATCATTTGTTATCAATATTATTTTTGAATGTTAGAACTCAATAGCACATTTGATGGTTGGTTCTAAATAGCACCTTTAGAGATAAGAGTTTATTAGCACCAAAAAGGTTTCCCTACGACCAGACATGGTTCTATAGAACCTTTTTTTAGAGTGAATACAGTTTATTCCATTGAATATTTACACTTTTATCCCAATAGATTTTTTTTTTTCAATTAGGTTGAATTTAAGTAAGAAATCTATGTAATATTTAGCTTTCACTTTCGGTTTCTGGAAAACTTGCTCCCTCCTTCCCTAGCCCCCGAGGGTCGCACTTCATAACAAACATTGAGCTGAGCACGTGACGAGGAAGCGAGAGAAACCTTACGGAGGTCAGTAAGCGTGAGTGGCTCTCCTTTTCAACATTGACGCTTAGTAACGAAGAACCCAAAAAATGTTACTCATATCAAAATAAAGTATTATTTATTTCCTTCGAATTAGAAACAAACCTCAACCGATATCGCAGTTTCCTTTAGGGCGTCTCCAACACATTTTAATTGTAAGAACAGGTTACCGTTACTCTTTGAGTTGTTTTTAAATGTGCCGCTAACAAACAAACAAAAAATATTTAGATATAAATATGTAAATTATGCTCGTGTAACGTTCCCGAAACTGCACACGTTAGCCACTTTAGCTAACGTGCTAGCTAGCGAAACGATGAGAAGCAGCTTAAAAAACAAGGCTTCTACACAGCTGTCTTTCTAACGAACTAACAGTAGATTATTTCAAAGTATTGAGATAAACAGTAAGTATTGTTAAATAAACAATAGAATGATAAATCTAAAATATTACAAGTAATAACTTGTTTAACATTTCATTCTTAAGGTGGCAATTGGAACGTTTGAGGAGGCTGAAGATGAGTTTCAACAATGATTATTAGAAGTAATGAACAGTAATCTTGTTTCAAATGTATGTCTTGTTGCATATATTCCATTTATATACATTACAGCCACAACATTCTTCTTAAAAGCAAAAATGGGAAGAGTTTACTATCTACATTTTTGTTACACTGTCTTATGTGTTTGGGTGAGGTACTGTACATAATTTCACGTTAATGGGGATTTTCTAGCTTCAAAGGGTAGCTAATGAGTGTCAAAGATAATTGGTTTAGCATAAAATAATCTGAACCCAGCCGGAGCAGGGAGAATTGCAATGCAGTGCTCCAGCCGTTTCTGTCATCATTGATGTGCACATGGTAAAAAGAAACCAGAAACCAGTTATTTGCCTCATAAGTGGAAGAAAAGGCATTTTGAGTATGTTTGTTGATTTACTCTACTTTGGAGATAAGTTATGATTTGGTCTTTTGTTGCTGTGATTTAATCAGAAATTAACTAGTGTAGTCACTTTCCTTTTGTATGTGTGAATCTTTAAATCATATTTTGATGTTTGATTGGTAGCTAACATACAGTTGTGTTCATAAGTATATAGAAATGTATGATTTCTTGACAATTTTCCCCCACTTATTGTCAATTGAGTGTGTTTATTCTTTTTAAATCATAATAACAAAAAAACCTTCCAATTGACCCTGAAGTGTGCACACCCACTTCTTAATGTTTGTGTTCCCATAAATTAAGTCTCTTGGGGTAGTTGTCAACGAGGTTCTTCATTTTTCTTGAGCCTTCAACTCTTCTAAAGTCTTGTGCTGGGAACTACACATTTGGGCTCTCCCCAGAGTGGCTCAATGAGTTCAGGAGAACTCAAAAGCATTTCCCTCTAGTATTCTTTGATCATATGCTGCATTCATCTTCCCATCAATTTTTACAAAGTTCCCTGTGAGTTTGGAGCTCACACATCCCCAAACCTCAGTGACCCACCTCCATTTTTAACAGTGGGGATGGTGTTCCATTCATGTTGACTCCTCTTCCCGGCAAACATTCAGTGTCATAGAGACATCCTTCTAACTTCTTGTTGGTGCAAAAGCAGTTAAGACTTAAGGCCGTCTTTGGCACAGCGGATGTTTCTGTTTCACTCCAAATGTCGTTAAAATGACCTATTGCTACAATGAACTTTGTTCCAGAAGTTTCGGAGGCTTGTCTCTGAACTGTAGGGCATATTGTAAGTGGGCATTATAGTAGGAATGGGATTCTTCAGGCAACTTCACCATTCGACCCATTTATCTTCAAGTGTCTCCTTATTGTGCTCCTTGAAACAAGCACTGTTTGCATCCCTTTCAATTTTTCTGGCAGTATTAGCAGAAATATTTTTGGACTACCTGGTTTCAACCCAATCCCTCACTTTTCACTTCTTAATCGGAGTTTGAGGTCGCAGGTGAGGATTGTTACCTTGTAAACTTCTGATCAGGGTAAATTGGAAGGTTTCTGAAAGGGTGGAAAGTGCTTTTGTGTTATTCATTTTTTCTGGGGGAAAAAATGGCCAAGAAATCAGAAAATTTGCTAGGGTATGGGCACTTATGAGCACAACTGTATGTACATTTCATCTATTCATTTTATGGGATTCCTATGCAAACAGTTGCAGAGAAATGAAGAAACTACCGGAAATTAAAGGCAATAGTGTTGCATCTGTCGAGTCTCCCCTACTATTTATTATAGTTTAATTAAATGGCCATTCAATCGAGGACCAATCATAGACACATAGGAGATGTGTGTTCTTGACAAGTTTGCCATACAATGTTTGTAGATAAATCATACAACTTTTAACTATTCAGTGAAATGCAAATGGACGAAATCTGAGAGACGATATGCTTTTTGACTCTTTGCCTGTGGGTTTTGCCTTGACACGTGCAGTTTATAAATAAATTATGAAAGCATCCAAGCAGAACAGCATTTGTGAGACTTGCTGAGCCTCACTGTCGTGTTAGTAAGAACGCAAGAAGCATTGGAGCAGAGTTCAGTCAATTTGAACATTATTATGTTATTTAACTGATTACTCATCTGCCAATCGGAGCTTTCTTTCTTAAACATTTAGAAAAATAATTACATTTAGGCATGGTTGATCCTAATGAATCCTAACCTGATTGCTTGTCTTTTACAGTCTTTGAGTGATTGATGTCATAGATCACAGTATGCACCGGGGTCAGGGAGTGAAGAAAAGAACTACTCCCGAAAAGACAGAAACTCTTGAATCTTGCAATGAGGAACTCCGTACAGAGATTCAACAGCTCTTCAACAAGGTCAGAAGCTATAATCCTCCTGCTGGAGGAGAATGGACGCTGCCTGACCCAAACGAGGTGCTCTGTGATCCTCATGTGAGTCACCCACACTTGGAATCTCTGAAACACTCCCTAAACGAAGTGAAGAATCAACTCAGTGATAAAGATCTTTCGATATGGCACAAGCACACTTCTTTCACGAACCGTGCAGGAACTGTCACAGCCCACCTACGGTCCACAACCAATGCAGAGCTGTGTACTCAAGCCTGGGCCAAGTTCTATGAGATCCTAGGCACTTTTCAACTTCTCCCTGACAGTGCATTGACGAGTGGCGAGTTAAACTCCATACACCTCTGTGAAGCCCCCGGCGCCTTCATAGCAGCTCTTAATCACTTCCTCAAGACCAATGTTCTACACTGCGACTGGAACTGGGTGGCAAATACTCTAAACCCCTACTACGAAGCCAATGGAAGGAGTTCCACTATTTCTGATGACAGACTTATCGTACACACTCTGCCTTGGTGGTTCTTTGGATCTGACAACACGGGTGACATAATGCTTCAGAAGCATCTATTGGAACTGCCTAGATTTGTGAGCAATATGCGCAGTGTTGATTTAGTGACAGCAGATGGAAGCTTTGACTGTCAGGGAGACCCAGGGGAGCAAGAGAGATTAGTGGCTCCGTTGCAATATTGCGAAGCCATTTGTGCACTGCTGCTGTTAGGAGCTGGAGGCTCTTTTGTCTTAAAGATGTTCACACTGTTTGAACACTCGTCTGTCTGTCTGCTGTATCTCCTTGCATGCTGTTTCCGTTCGGTGAAAGTCTTCAAGCCAGGCACCAGCAAGTCTGGAAACTCGGAACTGTATATAGTGTGTTTGGACTATCAGGCCAAAGAACAAATTCGCCCTTTGCTCTCAAAATTAATCCGAAGTTATGGGCCAGACATGACATTTACAACATCACTCTTTCCCCATCGTTGCATTCCAGACACGTTTCTAAGGCAACACGAAGAGATATGCACTTTCTTCCATGCGTCGCAAGTTAACACAATCCAAGAAAACCTCAAGCTTTTTGAATGCATGAACTCAAGGCAACGGCAACGTTTGGAGCGGCTTCGGGAATTAGCTGGAGAGTTTTATACGAAAAGATTCAGGGTCCAGTACCTCCATCGGAAAAGCTGGGTTTGTCGAGGTGGTGTGGCTAGATGGGCAAAAGTTTGTGAGCGAAAACAAATGGGCTCTTTTATTAAGCGCAAAGAGATGGCGCTTCAAGGATGGAAGCAACGCCTTGCTCAAGGACACTATGCGCTCATAGAGAAGCATTCCACTGGGACAGAAGGATGTGACGATGTCCTTTATGGTCCTCTTGATGAGTGTAATTTGGAAGCTTGGTATGCCCTAGTGGGGGCTGCCCTACCTAAAGTTTGCAGCTCCACATTCTGTGACCAGGAAATGCTGGATTTCCTAAACGAAGCTCTGCAAGACAACCTTAGGGCCAAACATGTGCAAGATTTGCCAACATGCAGCTTCTGCAACATTAACTCTTCTGTAAGCGTCTTATCTGAGATATGCAGCCATCCGGATGTCACGTCGTGTGTGGTGCTGGCAAACCAGTCTTGGTGTGACGCCAAACTTGCAGGTAAAATCCAGCCAGAGTTCTTACCGGGACCCTCCTTTTGTGAAGTATGGAATTCTGTGCTCCACGATGGTCAAGAAGACTATCAGCTTGAGCTTCTGACCACCGTGCTGCATGCTCTAGAAAAACAGCGTCACGGAACAACTCTGGTGATTCCTCTATGTTCATCCTTGACGCGCTTGACCTCAGGCCTGGTTTTCACACTCCACCTTTGCTTCCGTTATATCACATTCCGATGCTTGTCCGCTGGGCCTCCTGCAGTTCTTGTGTGTATAGGCTTTTCACCACCTGTAGCCTATCACAGACTGCTGGACATTCTCCGGGATGTAGTGGAGAAGATGCAGGAAGTGAAGCTTGAGCTGGGGAGGCAGGTTCTGCAGTTTGTGCCTTTAGAAGAGCTTCTCCAAGGGGATTTACCTTGTTTCCTGTTTTCCTTCAACAGTGCTGTCATTCGACAGCAGCTGCATTTGCTCATGCAGCTGGACTAGAGTACAAAAATGCCTGCCCAGTGTGGCTTAATCCTCTGCAGAACTTTATAATGTCTCTCGCTCATTATCATGTCTCGTGTGCCTCAGTTATTAATAATAGATTAAATGTAGGTTGTATCACTTTCTTTTATACATGCTGTACTTGGAATCACCCTTATGATTTTTTTTTAGACGAGTGTAACTAACCATGTGTTTTTGAAAATTTTTCATTTTAATTTTTATAGAATGTTTACCTTTTTTTTAAATGTATAAAACACAAGTTTGCACATTTTGTCCGTCTTCGTTTTTGCCATTTTAAAGCAAATGTCTTATTGTTCAAAAACATACTGAATATGTTAAGAATGTGTTTATTCTACGAATGATCAACCCCCATCTTAATGTACTTAACTTTAGAGCATTTTAAAGCCTGACACCTTCATTACTTCTCTAAGCAGGTGGATTCTTTTAACGCTCATTAGTATATCCACTGTCCAGCTTAAACTTTTAGCCACAAAGGTATTTTCTCTGCAAAGACTCTGTCCACAAAACAGTGCCATTTAAAACAAAATCACTATAGAACTCATCTAAATTATATCTTGGTGCTCTCTAATCTACTTTATAGCAATACTGACATCCGAAAAATGGAAACTTGCTTCATGTCGAGTGACTTCGCCAATGTGGTGGCTCAAGTCACATGACACGATATTGCAGGTCAAAGTTCCTTTCAGCTGAACTTTTTGTCAGAGGGATCTGGAATTGCACCGGGTTGATGGGAGCTTCTGCTTTCGCATCCCTTTAAGTCAATTGAATTTTTGAAAGAGGGTCTTTATTAGGCACCATGCAGTTAGGCGCTGCACATTTAGGCCCTTAGCTTTGGCAAACATGTCCCATCAACTATGTAGAAAATTTAATTCCCATCTATTCATGAAGCTAAAGTGTCGGTTAGGGGGAGGCACTGTTTGACAAAGCTCACTCCAGTACTGCAGCTGAATGCTCCTCACCTCAGCACCCTTTGGCCCCTAATGATTAACAACTGATTGTAATAATGATTGTAACACAAACGTTGCTAACCTCAGTTTGAGTCTCCCACCACTTAAGGGTGTTCATGGACACTGTATCCATAGTTTAATCCAGTCTATGAGCCCAACACAGCTGTGTGAAGGCCTGCAGTTTTGTTCCTGGTGTCCATAGACAGTTTGTAGTGCTTGTCTACAGGGAAAAGATTGACCTGAGTAAATGGGTCAGTGCAATTAGTCTAAGTAAAATTGGAGATTTACCCCTGCCTTGTTTAGTTCGATTAAAATAGTTCATATGGGCAGGTGAGAAAGCAACATCTGGAAGGAAAAAGTGGTAAAAGACCTCTTTGAGAAGGTGGTCTCGGTATCAATCCAAATGAACTCTTGCTTTTTTTTTTTTTTAAATAAAGTCACCGTTCTTGCTTGCATCTGGTATTATGGGTTTGTGTGTATCAGTTTAAATTTATTATGGCAGCTCACGGTCAAAACATCCTTTGTGACATGCGTCATAAGCATAACACAAATTATATCGTTTGGGATCTGCCACTTAGTTCTCCCTTGTTTTCTTCCATATGTGTGCTCATTCTAACCAATCTAAAGCAGTTGTGGAACCACGTATGTGATCAGCGTTGTGTGAATGAGGGCTAAATCTGCACTATTGCAGCAATGTATCTCTTGGTCGGGACCAAATGAGAACCACAATTCAAATAATCAAATAGTTTTAGTCAATAAAATGGAGATTAATTGTTCAAAAGTCACAAGAATTTTTTTTCCCATCCATGCTCTCACAGTTGAGGTGAACACAATGAAAATAGCATTCCACAAGAGGGAAAACTTGAAAAATCTGCACGTTACTGTACATTTAGTTACATCAATGCATCGCCATGTTTGTAGGGTGATGCCACCGAATGAAATGCTAAACCATGAATGAACGAGAGACCCAAAGGCACTACCACCTTTTTCGTACCCTGATGTGGTTAATTACTTCAGTTTTTGAAATAAGCACACACGGAAGTTGTGGAAGTTCACAAGCTTTAAATGCCCTACAAACCTGCAAACGGTGAGAATTTAATCATCCTTTCCAATGTAATTGTTTAGTGTCATAATGTATGCTATTGTTGTTCAAGTAAATAAACGACCCATGTTTTAAAACAATACTTATATTTATCGAATAAGATACATAACAATGCCAATTGCCTCCTAGTGGAATCTAAGATTACAAACAAAATGGCCATCTACACCCAATCTGGCAACTTTTCCTCCAGTTATTTTTTGAAGATAGATCGTACAATTTGCTCAAGTAGGTTCTACATTCTTTCAAATGTTTTTATCTTCTGAATAGTGGATGATTGAACTGCAGAGCACATTATTCAGCTGCTGTTTCTTGTGGTCAGTTGAAAAGAGTATTGATTTCCCCAACAAGTGAAATTCCTTAAATATCGTTCTATTCTAAAGTAAACTTGTTCAATCTTTTCGTGAAAAGGGGTTTTATGTAACAGATCTGAGCTGAGGCTCTATGCTATCGGTGTAATGCATTTTTTATGTTGGCAGATGTGATTCCGGTTGAGTGATTCAACAAAAGCCTGCCACATCTGCCATCTTTTCTGACCAGTATGTGTTTATGGAAATGTCTCTGAAAATATGAAGAGGCAGCTTCTTCCGTCTCATTAAGGTAAATGTTTCTCCACGTGTCTGACAAGCGCTTCTGTTGAAGTTCTCTTCTCATGCACACTCAGGGATTACCTTGTCTGCTCATTTGTTGGAAATGAGGGACTCCGGTCTTATTAACTCTGGCGTATTTTTAGCATGGGAGGATTTCAGCACAGCAAGAGAGAGGGTTCTGTTCTCGCTTCTGCATCTGATCAGAAGATTTCCACTAATCTCTTAACACACAGCCAACTATTTCATCACGTTTTTATCTGAGGCAACACTGAAATACATTAATTACTCTAAAAATCCACTTTATCATTCCTTTACAGTGAATATTAGTGGTTCCATGTTTATATAAATCGGGAAGAAGTTGTTTTGTACAGTGTATGGGCAAAAGTATCAGCTCATCCTCTCTGTTCTCCATCATGTGTAGTTCTTAGGACTGGATATCAATAAAAGATTAAAAGTAGTAGTTACATAAAAGCACTGCAAGGCAACCGTTCTCTCGGGTCAAGTACAAAGAGGACACCAGGAACAAAACTGTAGGACAATATAAATCTATGGACGCTGTGTGCTTTAGGTCACCCATAGGTGATCAAGTGCTGGGCAGCTTAAACTCAGTGCAGAGAACAAGTGGCCAAAGGGTGCGAAGAGGTGGGACATGAGATTTACAAAGATGCTTTAAAGGTTCAGGGCTGGATATAACTAACTAACGAGAAGAAGAATTAACTTTCTCAGAATTGTCATGGTCAAAATTATTAAAGTATTGGCATCAGGCTTTAAAAACTTAAAAACAGCCAGAAATCATATTTTCTAAGAGCCCTTGCATGCACTAAAACCCTTTCTTCTAAGCACTTCATTGATTCTGGAATTAGCTAGAACCTCTTCCATGAGCACTTATGATGATTAACTGACTCTTGGTTATAAATTACTTGTCGTGTTTAAGTATGTTTATGCATGTCAGGGCTCTGGAAAAATATGTAAAAAAAAAAAGTTTTCTTGATTATTACACCCAAATGGAGAATAGTTCCTAACAATATCAGCTTACGAAATGTACGAGTTTATTTTGTACAACTATTATCACATGATATTAATCTAAAACTGAAGTTTGGGGAAAACTATGGGATGTTGGATAAACTTGGACATTTTGAATTTATATGCTACTAGTCATCAAATAGGATGATCTATGCAAAGCTTTGATTGTATCTGAAGATTGGCTTTATACTTTTCACAAAGGGTTTAACTCTATACTCTTCACTAAACAAGCTGGTGAAAATCTTTTGCCTACTGGGCCTGGCAAGTGATTACAATCCCCACACACGCTGTACGTTTTGGGGTTAGGGCACGTGTTTACCACATGGTTGCATACCCGAGAGTTCCTACACCTGTGCAATTAGCTTTCACGTGTACTTTTTCACCACAATGTCTACAGTCAATAGGCTGACCGAGATATTACAAAAGATATTCACCTGTAAGAAAGAACCTGTACTTTGGGTCAGATTGTAGTCCAACTGTAAATCTCCTCTTTCCAGTTCGAATTCCACATCCATCATTAAACATATGAACAGTTATCGGGACAATATCATGAGCAAAAGCTGGTATCGTATACATGCCTGAGAACAGTAGATTTTTCCATCACCCTTGCCCACCTCTTGTAAAAATCGACTCAGTACTACCACTGCTTTTTTGATCTTGTGGGTTATTTGGAGACTGAAGTTAATGCTCCTTAAACTAATGAATAACAACATTTCATAGTTGGTACCAGGAGTTTTTTTTTTTCCGCTGTAAAGCTGAGAACGTTTAACATGGGCATCAATGTGAATCCGTTAACTTCTGATGGCACCCCTCTTCAGTCAGTTGAGGAATTAAATCTTCAGTGAGTATTAAGCGACTAGAGGGGAAAAGGGAAGTTACTGTAAGGCTGAGTTCCAATTCTCTCACCCCTAGTCCTTGAAACGGATGTCTTTGAATCCTGACACCCTTACAAAGCCATATACGTCAACCAAAGAGTCCTGAAGGATCACCATTTTCATCACTCCTGCTAGATTTTAAAATGTTGAGTCTATTTTGTAATATTGATATTAGGCTAATAAAATAAGCTATTTTCCTTATTTAATATTTCATACAAGAATTAAATTCACCATTATATAACTTCAAAGGCAAGCCAAATAGGCGACACAATTTTGAGAACCATTGTACAGGATTCTGATGCACTGTATGTGGTTTTAAAACATAATAATTAAACATGTTGCCATAATTGTGAATCAAAGGTACTCAATTACTCTTTCCATTCAATACATTTCCTGTCGCACACACCGCTGTCGTACTGAAGATCTGCAATTTTCCCTCACAGATCCCAGCAAAATCGCGATCACGGTGACATGGATTCCACACAAAATTCATGTTTCGAAATGCAGTGGTACCTCGTGAATGCTTCACGTTATGAAAAATCCAAGATACGAAAAACACAAAGAGTTCTGGTATCCTATTGGTCAGATCATACCCATGACTCCTTCTCAGAAGCTCTCTCTCCTTCCAGACACTTTGCTTCACTCGCAAGGTAAGGTTTCACATTTGTGTACATATTACGTATTTTACATTTGTTTTATTCTGTTTACATTTATTACAATGTGTAGATTTAAGGATTGAAGAAAAGATAAGTTTTCTCAGGTTTTTCATTTTTTTACCTGTCGTTTCTGAGAGCCGTTGCACGTCTTAAGCATTTTACTTGTGAAACTTGTCAACATACAAAAAATGTGAGATACAATCACCACCCTGGAACGGATTAATTTCATATCTCAAGGTATCACTGTATATTATTGTTTTGAGATTAAAACACATGTTAGAATCGTGTCTGATGTGTAAAGGCCTTAAGATTACTTTTACTTTATACATACTAAAATACTTTATCAAAACACTAAATTGGCGTGGGCCCCAATCGCTGCTCGCAGATAAGTTACATATAATTTTTTTGTAGTCATTGTAATTCTTGACATCTGGATATTTTTACATTACTTGATTCTTAATTTTTTGGTTAATCTGAATATTTTAGATGCGTGCAAATATTTTTGTGTTGCTAATGTTAGCAAGAAGGTTCTTGATGAAAAAAAAAGTGTCATAATAATTCTTCTCTCATATTTACATGTACGGTTAACATTTACATGACGATGGGAGGCAAACCAGTGTAAATGTTGCATGCTCTGCAGAACAGAAGTGGCCACCTGCTGAGGCGAGTCCTCATTGGTTTGAAAACTGTCAGAAACATTGACAGATTCACAGCTGGAGCACGCTTTCCATAGACATGCCATTACTGGTTGTCTGTTGGAAACGTAACTTGTCAGCTTGACGTTTCCTTAAACATACATTTTCCTGAACAAGGATTTGTGCATGGTTTCCAAGTATAGCAATATACGTTTACAAATACATAAACACAATCACAAATTGCTTTGCAGCCTTTGAGATTATTCACAATCATATCTCTAGCTAAGATCTTCACATATGCCTCGCAAGCAGCATTTAATCCAATGCTCGTAATGCCTCTTTCTAATGTAACTCTCTTTTAATCTAAAGGAACGAAATGCTTTTTAAGGCCAGCTTTAAACTGATCAGAGACCTGCCAGGTTTAACCTCCATAACTCCATGCTCTCAGCACTGAGTTAGCTAGGATGTATGCCAAGCCACTGATTCATTAAAGTAAGTGTTTTATGCTGTAAAGTATTTCAATAATTCATGCGTGGCTTCTTGTGGGATGTTGGTTATTTTTGCAGACCTGCCTTTGTTGGAAAGTATCATCATTCCTGCTCAGAATAATTCCCTCACTCAAATTTGAACCGATATACAAACATGTTATTTCTTTTACTGTCTCTAAAAGTGTGCACTCCCAGGAAAATCAAGCCAAGTGTAATTTATTAAGAGCGTAAGAACGAATTCATTACAATTAGGACTTCGGCCTGCATGAGCACCCTGAATGGCACACAGACTAAGCTTTCGTTAAGTCAGCACACATCCTTTGAAAAGACTGAACCTTTTTAAGCTTTGTTGTTTAAACTCAGAGGAATTAATTAAAAACTCTGTCTTAAGTCTCCTGCCTTTCGTTCCCTATAGGGCAGACTCCTGTCTGCTGTGCATTGACTTCTGTGCTTTCTATAATAAAAGCATCCAGTTTTATCTGCTGATGCCATGTATACATTTTGGGATTTGCATCATCAAAAGAAAAGCAAGGTTCTCTAACCACCAACAGAAGGATTTAAAACTGAAAGTAACAGATTGGGTACAAGCATTTTGATAATAAAGCCAAGGGCATTTGTAGGATCAGAGATTCAGTGGTGCTTAGCCACTTACGCAACATGTCATGCATGCACAGCGACTCAAGATCTCTACACACCGATCTGAATTGAGTGTCACACAAATCTTCAGATGGCTTCTCATGTTGATGCAATGACGCTCCCTGCCTGAAGATGGCATTTATGGTACAACAGATGCACTCGGGACCAGGAAAGAAGAAGATGACAAATCGAAGAACACATAGAAAAAATAATGGTTGCCAAGCAGTTTATATTGTAGGTGGCAGATCACAGGGAGTTGTTAGCTGATTTGTGGCGCGCTATTTCTTTTTCTGTTTCCAGTGCAAAGTGCAAAGGAAATGTGGGATGAGCACTACCAAGCAGCTCTTTTACATCCTACTCACGTCATCAAAAGATCCAACTTTCATTAATCATTCACCTTGTAAAAAAACAGATTCGATATGGCAATCCAAAACCTTTTAATTCCATGGTTTTTGATTGAGGCGCATTGTCGCACAAAATTTTGGACCAAAAATTGAGAACGATGTTCCAAAAATTGAGAACTGAAGGCCTCTACACATCGCTGGAATCTTCGGATGGCTTGTCAGCAGGGTGCTCTTGGTCTGTGTCGAGGAGATATTGATGTTTTACAAAAATGTTGAGAACAGAGAGAATTGTGGTGCATAATTTAATTTGCTTTGAAAATGTGGAATGAACACCACCTAGCCGCTCTTTTACATTCTAGTCACGCAATCAAAAGTACTAGCTTTCACTGGTTGTGTTTCTTGCGAAAAATGGTCTCCAATATGGCAATCTGAAACCACTCGTTTGGTCAGAGTTCCCATTGGTTCCAAAAACTCTGGATTTAAAATTCAGATCGGTGTGTAGATGCGTTCACAAAAGCCTCTGAAAATCCCGACTTACTGGTCATCGAAGGCTTTACATTGGAGCATTTAGAACGTGCCCATAGAACTAAAAAGAAATCCATTAAACTACTCGGACTACGCATAAAGTCTTACCTCAACTCACAAAAAATTCATCTTGAATTTATCTTAAAACAGACCAAATTCAACCCCATTCCTCATTGGACAGTAAAGTTAATTCCCATAAATCTGGAACTGCCAATCATCAAAAAATTGATACCCATCCTACGTTACTTTATTTTAACATCTGAGAGCAATACCCATACCATACTCCAATTTTTACAGATGGATCAAAAACAGGAAATCTAGTGATTGGGCACTCGTAATTGGATCTCCAATTTTCCAGTTTTACCATCAGATCTGGAGCAGGATCTATCTAAAAAGATCTATCCTAAAGAAATAGCAAAAAGGAATGGGACCAACAGCACTTAAAAAACTTCTTGAAGTACGCTCACAATTAAATGCACCAAACCACAAACCAGAAACACAGAAAGAACAAATTTTACTCACAAGATGCTGCACAGGACATACAAGAATTACTCACAGTTTCCTTCTCAAAGGAGAAGTAGCTCCTGAATGCCGCCGGATCACAGGCAAACATGTCCTTGTAGAGGGCCATATGAAACCATGAGATACCAATACCAAAAGATTGACATTTTGAAATGGCAAATGGAGTCTCTTGAACTAATCTGAGAAACAAGTTATAATAAACTGAACTAAACAGTATTAGTAAACTCCGCTAGCTGTGAAATAGACCCCAGATGTTGTCTTGGCTATGAAACAAAAGCAGACTGGTCAACAAAACATAATAAAAATACATCAAGAAAATTATGTGTATGACTGCTGTGTATTATGTGTTTTTTCTAATTCTGGCACATGAACAAATTTGACCCACTTTTAGCCTGTTTTTACCCGATTTCTACTGCTAATGTTGTGTTTAACCAATAATTACATATTTGTACTACAATGAATATTGTTTTAATAAGTGAAAATAATATGTTTTGATGAATGGAAATATAATATTCCTAGTATATTTACTTAAAAGAGAATAATTGACCACATCGGGTGGCACGGTTGTTCAGTGGGTAGCACTGTGGCTTTTTGGTTTGGTTGCTGGTTCGAGGTTCACTGGTGAACTTCCCAGGAGGAGTTGTTTCCCCCACAACCCCAAAAACATGCGTCAGATTCATTTAATAGTTAAAATTCTCTTGAGGTGTGAATCTGTGAGTGAATGTGTGTGTTGCCCTGTGATGTTCCCAGGGTGTACCCCCGCCTCTCAGCCGAATTGTGCTCGAGATAAAAGATTAATTATGAAATAAATTGTGCCAACAACAAATTAGCCAACTCTGTTTTATTATTTTACAAGTTTGGCTGTTAATTGTTATGGGTGTGGCCTAGTACTGGTTTTGGTTTAACCATCTCCCCCTTTTACCAGTTGTTTTGATCTGATAGTGGAACAGTGACAAAAAGTGAACTGACTTTTAACTTCAGAAACATTGTGATCGGAATATGTCTGACATACATGATGCACTAGTTCTTGTGGTTCATGTTTGGGCGTCTTTGGATGGTTATCTGTGAACAGTATTATATTTAAAATGAATTTGCTCATGCTTTTGCTATTCATGACCACTTCCTTTACCGAAATAAACACACAACATAAAACTGTATATGGTTGGATTCTGATGACGGTTCCAATTTCTATAGATAATAGCTTTTATTGCAGCTTTGAGGTCATCTGGACCATTCACAAGCGTTTTATCGAACTACTACAGGGCATGTCTTTTGAAAGTATGTTGAGAAAAGAACTCTGTACTCTGCATCGGTCAGGGTTAATTAACTTGTTCCAGGCTGAAAGATAATTAGTCATGCTGTAATTATCCAATGGAAAGCTCTTACCTAATTGCCCACTGAGATCCAGGTTGCATTTTCTTGTGGGGGTGGTGCAGGATGCAATGTAATAATGCACAAATTTGGTAACATAATTGCTTATTCCGGTTTGTAACCAAGAATAAAAAAAATTGATTAGCTCTCTGATGGTAATAGAAATAGAAATAGAAAGTCTTTAGTCGCTTGTTGTATATCTCAAGTCTCAAGCTTGTCTCCTGAGGAAATATAGCACATTCAACAGATATTTCAAGAGTTGATGGACTTCTGGCAAAAACTCTGGACTTTGGTGTGCCCAACAGCAGAGGTGTGGACTCGAGTCAAACAACGATTCTGATTAATTTGTTAACTGGAGACTCACTTGAAAATATCACAAAAGACTTGCAGCTTGACTCGGAATTGACTACTTTGACTCGGACAGACTTGATAAAAACACAATTTATAGAAACAATTAAACTCAAATCAATCATATTCACTTTGTGGGTATGATTCCGGCAACAGTTCTGTCTCTAAGCTCTTCAGGCAGTTCCTTTGACCTCATGATTCTCATCTGCTCTGACATGCAGTGTGAGCTGTAAGCTGTGTGGCTCTCCTAATCAAGTCCAAACAGTAGAACCAATCACAGCTGGACTCAAGTGTAGAACCATCTCAAGATGATCAAAAGAAACCAACAGTACCTGTGTTAAATATATGAGTCACAGCATACTTTGGACCATGTGATATTTTAGTTTTTCTTTTTTATATTAATCTGCAAAAATTTGCTGTGTGATCAATAATTAGCCAGTAAATGGCTGCGATATCACGATTAGTGAAAATGTTATGTTGAAAATGTTATGTACTTTCTGTATCCACCGCATTCTTTTGCATTCAACTTGGGACTTGAATTGGACTTGCCCTGTTGTAACTTGGGACTTGACTTGGACTTGCCCTGCTGTGACTTGGGACTTGACTTGGCTTGCCCTGTTGTGACTTGGGACTTGACTTGGACTTGCCCTGTTGTGACTTGGGACTTGACTCAGACTTGCCCTGTTGTAACTTAGGACTTGACTCTGACTTGCCCTGTTGTAACTTGGGACTTGACTTGGACTTGCCCTGTTGTGACTTGGGACTTGACTCGGGCATGCCCTGTTGTGACTTGGGACTTGACTCGGGCATGCCCTGTTGTGACTTGGGACTTGACTCGGGCATGCCCTGTTGTATCTTGGGACTTGACTTGGACTTGCCCTGTTGTGACTTGGGACTTGACTTGAACTTGCCCTGTTGTGACTTGGGACTTGACTTGGACTTGCCCTGTTGTGACTTGGGACTTGACTCGGACTTGCCCTGTTGTGACTTAGGACTCGACTCTGACTTGCCCTGTTGTAACTTGGGACTTGACTCAGGCATGCCCTGTTGTGACTTGGGACTTGACTCGGACTTGCCCTGTTGTAACTTAGGACTTGACTCGGGCATGCCCCGTTGTGACTTGGGACTTGACTTGGACTTGCCCTGTTGTGACTTGGGACTTGACTCGGACTTGCCCTGTTGTGACTTTGGAATTGACTTGGACTTGCCCTGTTGTGACTTGGGACTTGACTCGGGCATGCCCTGTTGTGACTTTGGACTTGACTCGGGCATGCCCTGTTGTGACTTGGGACTTGACTCGGACTTGCCCTGTTGTGACTTGGGACTTGACTCTGACTTGCCCTGTTGTAACTTGGGACTTGACTCAGGCATGCCCTGTTGTGACTTGGGACTTGACTCGGACTTGCCCTGTTGTAACTTAGGACTTGACTCGGGCATGCCCCGTTGTGACTTGGGACTTGACTCGGACTTGCCCTGTTGTGACTTGGGACTTGACTCGGACTTGCCCTGTTGTGACTTTGGAATTGACTTGGACTTGCCCTGTTGTGACTTGGGACTTGACTCGGGCATGCCCTGTTGTGACTTGGGACTTGACTCAGGCATGCCCTGTTGTGACTTGGGACTTGACTCGGGCATACCCTGTTGTAACTTGGGACTTGACTTGGACTTGCCCTGTTGTGACTTGGGACTTGACTTGAACTTGCCCTGTTGTGACTTGGGACTTGACTCGGACTTGCCCTGTTGGGACTTGGTTGTGCTTTCGGCAGAGCAGTTGTTCCGGTGAAAAAGCTCCTTTTTTAAATCACTGTGTAAGCCTTCCAGGCAAAAGCTTGCTGCTAACACTTGCAGATGTTGAGTTGTATGTTTTCTAACCATTTAGCTCCTGCTCCAGGATCTCCCGGGAACAAATAGAAGCTTATCTGCATATTAATACGAGATGAATTAGTGCACACTGGAACGCAGTAATGAATGCACTATTTTTAAAAAAAGTGAAAGCTTGGTCACCTTTTTACTCACTAAAAACCCACTCTGTTAATTTTTCACTTTTAATAAACCAGTTGGTGTAAAGTAAATAGTTACAAATACTCAAATTACTATAATTGAATAGTTTTTCTCTGAAATTGTAATTAAATGAGTAGTTTTAAAAATGTATACTTTAAATTTTACTTGAGTACATTTCTGCTTCTGTATCAGTACTTTTACTGCACTACTTTTCTTCAACCTGCCTTAACTACTTTATTATTGTCTTACTTTCAGCAGTGATTGGCAGCTATCCTGTCCAATCAAATTGTGCATTAAGAATCAATACTCCAAAAATGAGAGCTAGCGAATTTAACCAATTTAATACAATCACATCAGTAAAGTCGGTTGAAATGGAAATAATTTTGCAAGAACAACTTGTTTATTTTCTTTTATCGTATCAATAGCCAGGAAACTAGTTGAGGTTTATTTTTGTAGCAGTTATTCTCTCTCTGGACAGCACAGTGGTGCAGTGGGTAGCCTTTCGAGGTTGCCGGTTTGAGGCTTGACGGTGACCTGTCCAGGGTGTACCCCCGCCTCTTGCCCAATGTGCACTGAAGATAGGCACCGGCAGACCCCCATGACCCGAAAGGGAGTAAGCGGGTTGTAAAATGAATGAATGAATCTTCTCTCTTGTGCCTCTTTTTTTCTGTCTTTCTACTGTTTTGTGCTCTCTACATCTCTGTCTCTCTTCTTGGCTCTTATTACTTTTTCTCTCCCTCTCTCTTTCCTTTTCTTTTTGTTCTCTATTTTTCTCTTACTCTCCCTTTATCTCTCTTTCTCTACTTTCACTATGCCTATGTCATTCTCTTGTACTTCTATCTATTGTTCTGTCAGTCTTTCTGTCTCTCTCACTCACTTTCTCTTTTCAATATTATCGTCTCTCTTCTCTTTCTCTCTTTTCTTTTTTTCTCTCCTCGCCTTTTCCTCAAGCTTTCATTCTCTCTCCTCATGTTATCTATATGTTAATTTTCTTTGATGCTCTCTCTCTCTCTCTCTCTTTCTCGATCTTCACATCTCCTCTATTTCTATCTTGGTTAGAAACACTGACGTGTTTCACAGAAGCTCTGACATGCTACTCATTACTCTTGAGTAGTTTTAGAAGAGCTACTTTTTAAAACAGATACTTTTACTCTACTTTCTTTACTTTTTTGGCAAATAATGGTGCTTTTACTTGAGTATGATATTCAGTACTCTTTACTCCACCGCATAAACCAAAACTTATTGACCTGAAACTTCATTGTACAAAAGTAGTTTATTCTAAAGCCAAATGAAGGCTGTCAACATTGACCTTAGCAGTTTTCATTGTTCATTGTTTCATTAGTGATGTGTGTGCGTCCATGTGTGCCTGTTGAGTGTTGAAAAAATATCTTCCATTAACACTGAGGTCATCTAGGGGTTATGAAGCACCAGATGGTTTTCAGAACAGCACCAGACTTCCGAAGCCCTTTGGAGGTCTTTGCTTTCAAGAGAGCGCACCCTGACCTGCACAAGTGTGCACCCTGTAGATGACTTCCTGTGCGTGTCTTAGCTTTGCTGAGTCTGAGGTTTCTTATGGTCAGTAATGCTGCAGGAGGTGCTTTTCCGATACTGACATCATACTCATCACAGAGAACATAAAAGTGGCAGACAGGGATAAGCTTAATCGAGCTTTTGGAGAAGATCAAGCGCATGCATGATGTGTTTGTTGCTAGGCAAAACATTGCCTCGGCTAAAAACCACATTATCCTTTAATAGTCGAATGAACACGAGTTTGCATATGTATTTGGAGGCTACATTGTCCGAATAACTGAGATGCTCTATCTGTCAGACCAGTCATTTATATGAGACCACATTTTATGTTAATTGGTGGCAGGAGGACAGTCGTTGCTGTCACTTAGCTGGATTATGAGAAATCTGGTTGTTTTCAGAAGGGATTTTGGTCGATTGTAATGACAGCTTGTAATGTTTGTAAGCCAAAGTTCAATCTCTAAAGCTTCAAAAACTGCTGTTAAAATTTTATTTAAAGGGGTCACAAGCTAATTTTTTTCAGTGAGGTCCAATAAATAAATTTAAAGAGGTATAAAAGAATGCCAAACGACCTGGAATCCCAAAGAAGTTGCCACCAAATTTTCAGTTGGTGGGTCCAGTCACTATGCTGATTAAACGGTTAGCATGATGTGACCATCCTGCATTTGTCAGGACTGAGAATGTGTTATTTTTTTAAGTGTAGATACTCTATAGTTTGCCTAATACTTTTTATAGTTTGTCCTTGTTCACCTACTGAATAGTACGGAAGTACAGCAGCTTGTCAAGTCTTTCTGCTTAAGAAACCCTGGCTTCAAAAGCCAAGATTTTGGTATTCGTCTTTTGCCTCATAGGAAAATAATGTTTACCCTAATAACCAAAATTTCTGAATTCTATTCCAGTTTTGGTAAATGATAGAGACATTGGGGTTGGTTTGAATAACGTATACTGATAAAGGCAACATTATATGTCCTTGACCTTTCCATAGCAACCAGGAAGTTTACCATAGCAACCAATTTTGGGTGTCCCTATCTAAGCTTTGGAAAATCATAGAAACATGGGGTGTGATTTATTTTACTCACAGTGGCATGGGGAACATCATATCATGTCACTAATCCCTCCATAGCATTATTGTGAAATGGGGTTTGGTTTATGTCACTCATTGTGACATTGGATTTAAGCACTTTCACAAGCCAACATCAAAGTTTGTGTGCCCTAAATGTTTCTTTGTTTCAGTCTGTTTTCCAAGTGACAATCAATGGTTAGCTTCTCAAGGTTTCTTTCAGAAATGTGTGGGGCCTATGGGCATAAGGGGGCGTTGCCCTGATTTGCTTGACTTTGTTTCCTCCACGAGGTGAGATGCAAGATCTTTACTTAGCAAGAATCAAGTTTACTTAGCTTGGTTTCTTCTGTGAAGTGACTGCCACGTTGAGCACACCTACAGAACAAACTCTCTGGATGTACGGTAGTAGCATATATAGCTCCCCATGTCAATTGGTACTGCTAGTGGGGGTTTTACCTCCGCGAGCTCCTTTTTTCCAGCATGTCTTAAACATGTGCCCTATGTTAATTCATTCAATTATGTGTTTTCACTGTGGTTATTGCATGTTTGGTGAAATACAGCATTTTGTAGTTAAATTAACGGACATTTTACTGTAAAACTAATTCCGTTTTTTTTACTGTAAATACAGAGCGCTAAGACTTTTCAGTAGAGGAGCAAACATACTATGTCGTTTTGATCTTTAAATGTTTCTTTCTCATTTTCCTCCTGCGGAAAGAGCCGTTTTAAGGTGCTCACCTGTGTCTCGTCTCCAATATTGTCTCACTGGATTACAACAGGCCTTTCAGAGGTAATAATGAAGTAGCGCATACCCTTCACTAACTGCAACTGGAAGCATCCTGGCATTCAAACTGCTGAAGCAAGGGCTGCAAGTGTGTGATTGATTGCTGAACGGCTGAAATGGACCTGCTTTATTTGGCTAATGTTACCAAAACTTGGATTATTCTTGATGTATTGAAATTCTAAGGAGGAAACTTAACTGTGCATTTAGGATAATACCCCTTGTATATAATGCATAGTTTAAACACAAACCCTTTCATCTGTTTTCCCAAGCTATTCTTCCCATTCTTCTCCCGTGCGCATTTGGAAGCTATTTTTTTGCTCGTGGAAGCATGGCTTGTAGTCTCGGATTTGCTAACATTTGAATTCATCTCCATAATCCTGCTGTGGTGCTCATGCACATCTGAATGAACGAGGATGCTGGAGCTGGTCCTGGAGATGCGCACACACACACGCGCGCGCGCATCCCTGTTGCCGCCTATTGGTGGCTGTGCGTGAACTGCAGGCTTCAGCAGATGCAGGGGGTAAAAACTGCTGGCGCTGTCCGACGACTTCCAGAGACGCGCACTTGAGCAGAGGAGTGCTTCCATAACGGGACAGTAGTTCAATCCAACTAAAAGAAACGAAGGAAACTCTAGAGATGGCGAACAAAGCAGCAGAACCCCTTTCTTTGCATCTGGCGGAACTCACGGCCAGTCAGTTTCTCGACATCTGGAATAAATTCGATGCTGACGGTAAGTGAGCGTCCCGGGACCAGCAGCGCTCCTAAACATCGAAGACTTATTCTAATGTGTTAACTTGATGTTTAAACTATTCATAATAACGTTATTAATGTTCTAATTTGTTGTAGAAGTATTGCTACAAATATCCACTGAGCCAAAAGACGGCGTACGAACCAACACGACGTTAGAAAGACGTCTCTCTGACGTTGAGGGTTTTCTGTGAATATTGATCATAAAGTACATTCTCAGTGATTGGTCCAAATTGGTTGCCTTGTTTACCTATTAAAATTTCTTTCTCGTTTCTCCTTTTTTTAATTTATTACTGTGACAAAAAAAATAAAAATCGTATTTGTCAACCCGTTGACATATATTTATTTTTTACGATTAAAAAAAACAAATATATGTTAATATCTGATTGAGTAAATCCAACTAAACGCGCAAAAGCTAGGTTGCCAGATTTTCGTACATGTTATTTTATATTATATTCTTCATATGCCTTAAAAAAATAATAAAATAATTTACTTACTTTTATTTTATATATCAGTCCCATGTGCTCGATTGTGTCTATTTGATTTCTAAAATTAAGAACATTAATTATTTTTTTTCATGTGTTTTGAACGTTGGGGTCGGTCCACAAAAAAGGGGAACGGTGAGATTATTCCATACGCTTGTTTTCTTTTATTTAAGCTTTGTGTTCAAAAGTTCCCACAGTACCCACGGTAATAGCCCAGTGTGAGAATTTCAATTGGTTCAGTCTGAAGAGTTGCGTACTGCGTGTTTATCTGGCAACACTGGTTACGCGCGACGTTAATTGGAGTAGACTCCTCATCCAATGTGCATTGCAGCTTTACGCACAAGCGTATTCTTGAATAATTCACACCAAATGAAAAAGCGCCAGTGGGATGATTGCCTGCTATCGCCCTGCATGTTAACTCCTCTTGGATAGGCGCTCGCTCGCAGTTCACTAAATTACGCCCCACAGGCTTTGTTGGCATTATTGATCCCGCGCCGGAATGGAATCTTTCCTTCCAATTGATTTGTGTGTCAGCGTTTGAGAGACTATGAAGATGAAATGTGATAGGCGGGGGTTGAGTCAGTTAGAGGTTGTGGAGAGGAGGGAGGTGTTTGAACTCGAGCCCCAAGTCTTTATCGTATCAAACTGGGTTTTGGCACGGCAGCTGGATTAGCAGGTCATCCAGCTGTTGTTCTTGCTGGAAAATGCCTATACATGCATCCATCAGATTAGATCTGCAAACATCTTACATCTTTAGGTTGTAGAATTTAGATTTCCAGTGCATGTTTGCTGAAGATTACCCAGATAACGCAAAATTTTGGTACTTTACTTAAACTACAAATATGTAGTGTGAAATAAATTATAACTACCTTCAGATTATAATTTTGCCTTCAGAACGGCCTCAATCCTTTGAGGCATATAAGGTGCTGGAAACATTCCTCAGAGAGTTTGGTTGATATTCAGGTAGGCTGTGGTAGGCTGACACGTTGCTCAATTTGTGCTAATGGGCACACCACCACCACCACCACCACCAGCCGGAACCATTGATATAATGCAGGATGGCTCCATGCTTTTATGTTGTTGATGGCAAATTCTGACCCTACCATTAGAATGTCGCAGCAAAAATGATTCAGATTCTCTCATCAGACCAGGAAACGTTCCAATCTTGGTTTCAATATCCAAATTTTGATGAGCCTGTGAATTTTAACCTTGGTTACCTGCTCTTAGCTCCATCCACCTCAAGGTTTGACGTCTTCGAACCAGTTTGACAATTCTCCTTGGACCTCTGGCTTCAACAAGGCATTTGTTCCCACAGAACTGGATATTTTATGTTTTTCAGACCCTTCTTTGTAAAACATAGAGATGCTTGTGCGGGAAAATCCGCAGTAACTGAAATTCTTAGACCAGTCACTTAAATCACCTTTCTTCCACCTTCTGAAGCATGGTTTGAATGCAGCAGATTGTCTTGACCAAATGTATTGATTTGCTGCAATGTGATTGGCTGATTAGAAAGTCATTTTAACAAGCCGGACAGGTGTACCTAATAAAGTGGCAGATAATGGTATATTTTCAAGTTACATTTCCAAAATAAAAAGGGACCACTCTTTACTAAACCATTGGGGTGGGCCATGAACAGTTGGTAGGGTCTGATGATACGAATAAATAGAGTTGCTTTGAATTAAAAAACTTTTCTGGTTTTAGAACCATTTACCAAGATCCATGACTGAATCATTCCTGTTCAAATAAACAAAACACTTATTCAAGTTGGCCTTTATTTGACGAAAATGCTTTGACATTTTTAGTATTTAAGTATCAGCTGGCATTTAT
The DNA here is from genome assembly GCA_007224835.1 of Danionella cerebrum. NCBI lineage: Eukaryota > Metazoa > Chordata > Actinopteri > Cypriniformes > Danionidae > Danionella > Danionella cerebrum. The sequence goes on along the minus strand of SRMA01026110.1, from coordinate 298,162 downwards.
GGGCTAGTCATTTATTACTTTTTTATTGATTTGGGGCGTTTTATGTTTGATCATTATCTGAAACGCATTGAGGGTCAGCTTTAAGGAAGCAAGTGCTTTACAAATAAAGTTGCATTGATTTATTGATAACCAATCCAATGACCATGATGGTAAAACGTCTTCATTAATGTAACTAGAAAAAAATAAATCAACTTGCACACATATTATTTTGGGGCTTTTTGATTTTTTTTTTTTTTTACAGACAGGACAGTGTTATGACAGGTAGAGGAGCAGGTAGAGGGGGGGGCGTTTGGGAAATAACAATGGGTTCGGGATTCAAATCCATGGAGCCAGAGTTGCTCACAGTTTTAAAGAAACTCGCCTGGTAAGTTGTTTCAAAGAACTAAGTTGGTTCTTGGAGAACTAACAACAGAAGATCTCGATTTCTTACATCCACCTGCCGTCACGTCCAGTACCTAATTAGCACTTTTCCACTGCATTGTGGAACCATTTCTAGAACTCACTTTGAGCAGGTTCTAAAAGCGACACCATCGCTCTGAACCTCCACCATGCTTCACTCTTTATTGTACCATTTTCCAGCCCTTCGGCGAGCAAAATGACTTCTGATTTTTGAGATTTAGACTCATCAGAATAGAGCACCTGCTGCCATTTTCTGGGGCAATATCCCACACGGGAGGTATGGCTTTTTGGCTGTAACTAGGATAACTAGTAACTTCTCTGGATAGTAGAAGGGAGTACTGTGTCCTACTGGTTTTTGCCAGTTCTGAGATAATTCCACTACTGGACATATTCCAGTTTCGAAAGCTAATAAGATAGAAAGTTTCTTTGCCCGACCACTGCATCTACGATCCTCAAACATTGCTCACTTTGTTGCACTTCCTGAAACCCCAGTCTACTTTGAAAACTTTTGTCTGGGAGAAACCTTGTTGATGCAGTATAACTACCTTATGTCTTGTCAAGAAACTGTTGGTAGCAGAGTTTGTCTGTTCCTCTCCAAGTTTTAAGTCTCATACACAGCTGTTTCTGTTTCGGTTCATAACTGGGTTTAAACCTAAGTGTGACATTGATGATCAATTGGTATAATTGGTGCATCATACACCTGACTGTAATTCTACAAAATCCTTATTTTTTTGCGACTGTATCAACACAGTAACATCCTAAGAGTTAAATTAACTCTACTACTCAGAGCCTATAGAAACATACGAAAACTAAAGGTACACTAATAAAAGATGGAATTTTCATTTACAGATTTGGAAAAAATGTATGAAATAAACAAATTTAAACTCATGTTGGTGGCACGGTGGACAGCACTGTAGCCTTCCAGTTAGAAGGTTGCCCATTCCCCAAAACATGCATCAGGCTAAATTGAATAATCTAAATCCCTCTTAGGTGTGAATGTGTGAGTTGTCCTGTGCTGAACTGGCAACCTGTCTCCGCCCTTCACCCCATGTGAGCTGGAGATAGGCACCAGCAGACCCCCATGACCCAGAAAAGTAAAGGGTGGGACCAAATACACTATGAGTAAAGTTAATTTAACTCTTAGGGTGTTACTGTTCATAAGAATTGTTGTTCGGTTGGAGATTTTTCGATTGTTGCTCTCTTTGCATTTTGTAACTTTGGCACAGTACTGCATATGAGTATATATATATATATACACCGTATATATATATATAGATAGATATAAACTTTAATTTGAAGTGTTTGACAGAAGCATAACCATTTTTGATTGTGTCCAGTGCACAGTTTACCTACACAGTAAAAAGAAATCTGTAAAGAGAGGGACCAAATGAGTTTATTTTTTTTCTAAATCTGTAAACAAAAATTTTGTATTTAGTATTTGCCTTTTGTTTCTGTGCCATCACTAACAAAAAATCCAGTATAAAATATTATCCAAAACTCTGCCACTGAGTTATTTTTCAGACCAAATGAGTTCAAAAAGAGCATTTTTCTGTGAACTTTCACTGTACAGCAGACGTCAATTTATTTCCAAGTCTGCAAACAAACCAGTGTAGCTTCAGGCAGTTTTAAGCTTCCTACACAGGTGTATCTGTTTATAACTGGGTTTCAACCTACGTATGATCATCAGACCCTGACTGGTATAACTGGTAAAACTATACAGAATCCCTAATGTTTTGCTGCTGTATCTATAAGAATGTGTGTGTGTTTGAGACAAAAGGCATTTTTTTTGAGAGAGAGAGAGAGAGAGAGAGAGAGAGACGCTGCTCTAAAAGAAATACGGATAAAATCTTTAGCATTTTTTGGAGTTTATCTGCAAATTTAATTAGTCCTTTAGCTGTTGAAATTAATGAGGCAGCGCTGAGACGAACAAGAGAGTGATTGTCAAGTTCGATCAGATAATATGAGCTAAACCACGGCATGTGTGTTCCGTTTCAATTCATAATGAAGTGAAAAGGCCTAAATACATTTTTCAACAGGAAACGGCTGCATTGAAGGAACCGAACTGGAAAATTTCATTCGTGAACTGGAGATTGCACGGAAAACTGCAAGTGCGGTGAGTCACACTTGGTTTTACTAGAAACCTGCAGCGCAGTTGTGCTTGTAAAGTAGTGATCGGCATGTCACACAGTTATTAATCCATACAGAACGACATGCTTAGAATAATCTAGTCTAATGCACACGCCATCTAAGCACACGCTACCATCTGGCTGATGTTTTCTAACATCAAAACACATTCCATTTTTAGAATCCAGCCACAAATGTCTTTCAGTTGATGTAAAAGCTGCTGTTTTTCATGTTTGCTTGCTTTTCAGGATACATCGAATGCGTCCTTCAAAGACAGGATGAAAGAATTCATGCAGAAGTTTGATGAGAACGGCGATGGCAAGATCGAAATGTCTGAGGTAACATTTCTAAAACAGATTTCTCCAAACACGGTCCAAGATTAGCGAAACAGCATGAATAAATACTGTGAGGGCAGATTAGGGGTTGTGAAGGAAAGGGCAAAGGTGGCATCAGGGATGATGGAAAGATTGAAGGTTGGGGGGGGGGGTAGAGTGGTAGATGAAAGGGGGAGAGATGGATGGGGGAAGGGGGGCTGTGTTCATCATGATGTTGGCATGAGGGAATGGGAAAAATGATTTGTGTTGGGAGAAAGCCTCCTCTAATGCAGGCACACAGTACGATTTGAGCGCGTGAGCTTCTTCCAATGAATGCTAGTCCGCCATGAAACTGTTCCAATTGATTGGCCTGCTATGAACGATTTCAGTTGATTTATCAGGAGGGAGCACATTTTTAAAAAGATGAGGACCATGTACAAGAGTAATGCTTTGGGGAGAGGTCTTGCAGGGTAAACAGATGACAACATTATCTGCTGTGGTGGGCAGTAACGAAGTTAATGTGATTCGTTACTGAACCTAAGTAGCTGTGTCAAGGATCTGTACTTTACTCAAGTATTTTAATTTGGAGAGAGTATCTTACTTTTTACTCAACTACATTTTGTGAAATCAGTCGTTCGTTTTTATTTATGAGTGGATAAAAACGTGAATGATCAAGCATGCGCGAGCCACCAATCAGGGTACAGTGAGCGCTCTGCTTTGAATTGTTTTGTATTCTGATTGGTGGTCTCTACTTGTCGTGAATGCAGTTCAGTGTCTGTTGAACAGCACGATTTTTTGAGACGCCCGTGCTTTACTAAATGATGGAGGAAACTCCCGAAACTAGTTTCTTTTACGTAATCTGACATAACCAGGTTATATTTACGCAGATGTATTTAATATTTTAGACATAAAAAAGTTTCTTTATTTTATCAAAATGGAACTTGCAACTATGTTAAAAAACAAACCTTAAAGCCATTTTGTTTGAAGTGAATAACAACCTGCATCTCAGCATTTATGTTTTTTTCCTTTTTATTTTATTTAAATAAAGTTTACAATAGCAGGAAGAACTGTTATCCATATGATATGGTAGGGGTTAATGTAGTCTGAACGTCAGACACCCACAGATTGTTGGCCAAACTTCCCTGAAGGTCTGGCTACATGAGACACTGAGGCTAAAACCCTGGACACCAATGGGACATCACACATCTGACCAATCTAGTGGTGCCGAAGAGTTTCTTGCTGCCATATTGGATCCGTTTTTGGCAAGGAGAACAACCCATGAATGCTGTCTCCTTGATGTCGTGAGTAGGACGTAAAAGAGCCGCTTGTTGATGCTCATTCCACAGTGTCATGGAGACTTCGTACAGGAAACAGGAAAGAAATCATACCACAAATCCTCCCTTCTCTGTCTTTCCTGTTTCCCAGTGTCACATGGAGTGCATCTGTTGTATTGCAAACGCCATCTTCAGGCAGGGACCCTCACTGCATCAATATTTCCACCGATCGAGTTGAGATTCACATAAATCCTCAGATGGCATCTGGGTCGAGGAAATACTGGTTTATACAGTGGGTTTCTGTTTGACCAAAATGTAGAAAGAAGAGACGATATGTGGTGCCTTATTTCTCTTTCCTGTTTCCTATACAAAGTCAAGTATGGGATGAGCGCCACCGGGTGGCTCTTTAAAAACCTACTCACTTCATCAACAGGGAGCCAGTTTTCATTGGATGTTCTTCTTGCGAAAAATGGATCCGATACAGCAGTGCAAACTTCTTTTTGGTTGGCACCACTTGCTTGGTCAGATGCGTGAGCTCCCATTGGCGCCGATGGTTTTTGATCAGGATGTGTTGTCGCATGACCGAAAATCTCTGATCGGTGTGTAGAGGCCTTTAGCCCATTGTTGCACATTCAAATGAGGAGTGTTTGTGAATGCAGGTGCAGGGCTGTGTGGCCCTTTGTTCCTAGGAAAGTCTGGAGGTACACGTCAAAACAAAGTCCATCAGGGTGACCAAAGAGACCTAAAAATGTAGGAAACCCACGTAAGTGCGGCAAGCACTTAGAAACTCCTCCCAGGAAGTTCACCAGCGAACCTCGAACCAGCAACCTTCTATCTGAAAGGCCACAGTTCAACCCACTGCACCACCGTATTGCTGCAATGATATCATAATATGGAACAATGTGCCCTTATTTAGCGAGACTTGTGTATGGCACGTGAAATATTAACTTAATTACGTTAATGAAATGTATATTTTTAAGACACCTGGAGTGATTTAGCTACACTATTTAGCTACAGAATACAACTATGTAGGGGTGTCCCAATTCATATTTGTATATTTTCAACTCGTCCTCTGAGCCCTGGATTATGGGGTAAGTTAAAGACATGAATAAACATATATTTTCCAGCCATCTTTTTGAAGATTCATAATCATGCACGAATGTGTTCAAGTAATCCAAATACGGCTCCATAAACGTGAACAGTGTTCATTTTTGCCTTGCTTTTGGGAATACAACCACTTTATTACAGGTAGGTAACCAACCCAGTCACAAAACATGATTTGATACTGTAACACTTGCTAATCTCAGAGGTCAGATGTGACTTGTAGATGTTATTATCTTGCTACCTCAAAGCATAATGTTTCCAACTCCATGCTTGACAGCAGTCGAGTTCATAAGCAGTATCCGCCAAACTGTTTGATTTTGGTCTCAACAATTTCTCATTTCTCCTTTGAATCACTCAGATGTTCTGCAAAGTTATGATGGACATGTTTTAAAGGGGGGGGGGGACTTTCACTATTTCAGTGAAGTTTGTTGCCAGTTGACTGTGAAGTTTAACAGCTGTTTTGTGTTTGTTTCTTTTGTATAAAATCTCACAAACCATTTTAATTATCTCAACAAGCTTGGTGATGCTCTTAATAGACCATTCCTGCCTTGTGTTTGGTTATAATCTCATCTTTCGACACATCCTCAATCTTGGTGGAGATCTGTTTGAGAGATTGATGATATATCATTTAAAAGAGGCTCTTAATCCCAGCTAACCATTAAATTGTATTAAAATAGCTGGAGTCTTGCTGGAAGAAAGTGGGTCAATGATTTTAGGGGTACAAATCTGGTTTTTTACCCCACCAATTGTTGGTTGGCAGATTGATTAAAGGCATAAGACACCCTTTTCTTATGAGTTTTAGTGTTCAGTTATAAAAATAGTGTTTTTTTTTTGTCAGGTTTGGTACGGTTTAGTGTCCCTTCAGCTGTGTTGAGCTGCTCTGTTCAGGCAGAAAAAGAAAACCAAGAGCATGAAATGGTCTCTCATCCCGGTCCAGCTCTTGCAGGCAGGCACTTCTTAAGCCAGGCAGACAGGCTTATATACAAACACACACACGCACACACACGCACACACACGTACACACAACACTCGGGGCTGATTGTCTGGCAAAACGGCTGTTAGGAAAAGAGCTTTGTTCTCTGCGCCTCTGTCCATGGTGCTGAAAGTCTTTTCAAAGGAGTAATCCACTGAACTCAAAAGCAATGCTTCGAAAATGAGAAAATTCCAATCTAATATAACATTTTGATGCTAATAAAATGCATACATTTTGGGTATGTTCATATTTAAATTGTATTTATGTGCATTCCATATATTTGATATTGTTATTCCGATAGAATCTGCATTAACAGGGCATGTAACAGCAGTGGAAAGCATAGACAGATGGAAAAGTAAACCATAATACAGAACCCCACAGGATCCAGGTCAGCACTCCTACTTGTACGTGAGCTACAGAAAAAAGAATTAGACAAGAAACAGAACTGACTTTGACTGATGGAGCAGCAAACAGACTTGGAAACATACACTGCAGATGCAGATGTACCTTTTAAAAGGAAAAGGACGGGATAAAGGAAACAAGGGAGTAAATATTCAGGAGGAGAGAGAGAAGAACGGAAACGATGGAGAAATCCTCAGGAAGTGTTGAGAGAGAATGAGTGCATTGAAAAATTAAGATGGATTGTAGACCTGTCGTCCCCTGCCTCTGTGCTGAGATGACCACAGTGATCCTAGGAAGAGGAAGAGGGGGAAAGAAAGTTCATTGATGCATGTTAAAGTGGAAAATATCATAAACCTAGAATTAAAATTCTAATTCAATTATTATTTAATCAAATGTCTAGTTTTACACAGCCTTGAGTGTTACAGTACACTATGTGTGACACACACATGAGGGGGAGGAGCTTTGTCTTTGACAAAATGGTCAAATCAAAAGTTTTTTTGCATTTGAAAAAAGATGGGGAACTTTGTTTAAGCAGCCTATTTAACGCTAATTTCTAGGTTTCAGGGCCAACTCTAATTTGTGCATTTTAAGGGCCAACTGAAATTTCAATATTTTATATTAAGTGCGGCAGCACAGTGGCACAGTGGGTAGCACTGTGGCCTTCGAGTTAGAAGGTTGTCGGTTCGAGGCTCGCCAGGGACCTTCCTGGAAGGAGTTTGCAAGTTCTCCCTGTGCTTGTGTGGGTTTCCTCCGGGTACTCCGGTTCCCCCACAATCCCAAAAAACATGCCGTTAGGCTAATTGAATCCTGAGATGGACTGGCGAACTGTCGGGAATGAAAATGAATGAAGTGCAAAAGTTTTGCCAAAAAAAAACAACAAATTAAACATCTGACTTTAAACACTAAGCTGCAAACAAATCTAAATATCTGACCAAATCCAAAGTAAATTACACTGTAAAAAATAAACCGTTCATTTTACAGTAAAAACACAGCAGCTATGGTTATAATATACGGTAGCACTGTTTTACAGGATTGTACTGTAATTGTTTAACTGTGTAATTAACAGGTTTTTGTTGCTATAAAAACAGCTTATACCTGGACAATTCAAGATTTAAACACAGTTCATGACCATCTTTTATACAGTTAAGAACGAAAGTCTAAAGTGATAATTACAAATAAATAAACTGGAAATTTCGATGTGGTTGCCAACACTTTGCCGTCAAAGAAACAGTAGTTATTCATTTTACGTCACTGTACTGTACATTTTCCATAATGTAATCATGTTTTACAGTTTTTAGCTGCCCAAATTCATCACCCCATGATTTCTCATAAAAAATTCTCCAAAACACATTTTAGAACATTTAAAACCATCTCTTTTCTATTAGAGATGATGCAGTAATTAGTTATTGTTTTCTACATAAACCGTATTTTCATTACATTTTAACAGTAAATTTTCAGGTCTTACTCAGTAAAACTTATTTCATTTTTTTTTCACTGTAAATTCTACATCTTCTTTTTTTAAAGATTATTTTTTGGCCGTAGCTTTTATTGATTTTTTTCTTAACGGAAAGGACAGTGGAGAGTATTAGGAGAAGAGAGAGAATGGGGTTGGATGGGAAAGACAACGGGCTCGGGATTGGAAGTGCGTCAAAGCACTACACCACGCCGTAAGACGTAAATTCTACATTTATCAAATGTCTTGTGAAATACAGTCTTTTTCTCTAGCATTTTTATGGCACTTTGCTGTTAAATTTAGGCATATTTTTACTAGTGTGTGTTGAGTGATCGACTGTTGGAGGCTCCAGAATGAGCACATCTTTGAGCAAATGTAGGTGATTAAATCTTTAACTGACTGGGTATTTTACCCAGCCTACACTCATTCTGCTTTTTCCTTGGAGCAAACCAGAGTTTTTCTAGCATTAACTCTACCGTCTGTAGATTGAAGGGTTGCTTACTTGCACTCCAGTCTGGTGAGCTCACCTGTGTGCCACCTGTCTTGCTGATCCAGGATTGACAGGGCAGCTATGAGATACTTCTGCATTCTCTTGTTAGTAGGAGTGACTCCGGCACTTACTCCAGCTCCTCCAGGGTCCACATGTGCTTGTCAGGATGGAGAGCATGATGGTCATAGTGTATATCAACCACCAGGGCATTGTACACTCCTCCCACCTACTCTCACTCACCCATCGCTTGCTCCTCGGGTGTTAAGCCAGACTGTTGCCTCTCACAACTGTTCACATGCCTGGTGTGAGCAACCAAATCAGATGCACTGACCAGGTGTTTTGTTCTCAGGACAACTCCCAATTGCTCGTTTTTTCTCCACGTCCCAAGCTTCTCTTGGGACAGACGCCCTGGCACACTGCTGGCACGGGAAGAATCACCTTTCCACATTTCCTCTACTGAGCCTTTTAGCGCAGGTTTTGTACTTCTTGCAAGGTTTGCAGAACATCCGTCGCTTGTGACCGTTCCTTCTTCGCCAAACCCCCTGAGCTGAGATCTGCTCACTCAGGTGGGGATCTTCAGGGAAACGGTGGACACTTGCTCCCTGGCAATCCAGCTCATTTACCAGGCTTGTGAGACTTGCTACCCTCTTAGTTTCAGGGCTCTCACTTGCCGACATATGTAAAGCTGCAGGCTGGTCAACACCCATCATTTAGTATTATAGCCTAAGGGTCTGTTCCATCTCCTCTGCAGTGCTGAATGATGGCAGCAACCAAGAGTGAGACAAAGGGCTGTAGCTTGCAATGCCTTTCCCCAGAAAGTGTTGCATCCTAAATGCCCCCTTTGGTGAACATTATACAACTCCCAGCTTGGCAGTTATTATGTTTCCCTCTTTCCGATCCCTCAGGTCGGGATCAATGCTGGTTCCATATCTGCCCATACGCTGGATGATGATTCTCGCCGGATGCCCTTTCAAAGGTCTCAACATGATTTTCTCACACCCCTCCCTTTAGGTCTGGGGGTACCCTCCATTTGAGTCACTTTGCTCACTAAAGAGAGCTATGCTCCCTAGTGTTATGTGACCTGCTCTTTGATAGGGTTCATATTTCCGGGCCTGGGGCAGAAGGAGTTCACATACAGGTGACTACGGCCTCAGCACATGACGAAGTGAACGACTGAAAGGGAACGTCTAAGGTTACTTGTGTAACCCTGTTCCCATGAGGCCTATGCTCCTTTTCGATGGCCTTGAGTTCTGTTTTTCTTAGGTGGCCAGTGGTAAAGGTGCAATTGACTCCTCGGAAAATCACAGAAGCAGTGTAGGCTCCCGCTAAGGCTAAATACCTACACCTGCACAATGAAGGGCTCATTGGCCCATTGTAAATTGTGGGAGGATTCTGAACGTTCCCATAGTCGATCACTTAGTACCCTTAGATATTTTCTCCTCTTTTTTGAGATATACACTTACAACCTGGCATAGATCCAATCCTCTCTTTACAGAATATCTGATTAAATTCAGTTTTATAACAAGGAAGTAGTCAAGTATGCTCTTTGTAAAAAAATAAATATGACAATATTAAACCAATAGTTAATAAGAATGCTAATGTTTTTCTCTCTTCGTCTTTTTTTGTAGCTGGCCCAGATCCTGCCAACAGAAGAGAACTTCCTTTTGTGCTTCAGACAGTTTGTGGGATCCAGCGCAGAGTTTATGACAGTATGTCTAGAAACACTACTAACATCTTTTGTATTAGTTTTATTAATACTTCTACAATTGTTTTATTTATGAATCTGCAGAACATTATGTTTAGAACAAATAGAGTTATTTGCTTTTCCAGCATCACCATAAATGGAAAGAAATGGAGAGCTAGAAAGTTGTTTTAGTGGTTTATCCATTATGAATGAAGGAAAACTGTGTGTTTTCTGTAACTGGGCTAATGGAGTTTCATGGGAATGAAATGGTGATTTGGTCAAACCCATGATTCCCATGATTCTTCACAAGTGTGGAAACGAAGCTATTTGTATCACGTGTTAACCGGGGGACTCACCAGTAATCCCAGTGTAATTCCCAAATTCTAAAATCACTGGTCAACCAGATGGCAATGACTTACTCACTTATGATGATTATGATGAAATCCCATACTTCCCTCGTTCCTGGGTAAAAGATCTATACAGATGTGTATGTCCACAGGAAGTGGGGAGGTGCTTGTTTTAATGGTGCCGTTTCATTTTTCCAGGCATGGAGAAAATATGATACTGACCGCAGTGGATACATCGAGTCCAATGAATTGAAGGTGCCACTCGATAGGTCACACACCACGTCCTTTACTGTAGCTTTTATAGATCCATTACTAAGTGAAATGTTTTGCTGCAGGGCTTCCTCTCAGATCTATTGAAGAAAGCCAACAGACACTACGATGATAAGAAACTGAACGAATACACACAGACCATAGTGAGTACGCACACACAAACCATCGATAAACACACGGAACTGCTGCTTCATCTTTGCCTTTATTTGCAGCTTAAGATGTTTGACCTGAATGGTGATGGGAAACTGGGACTGTCTGAGATGGCGAGGTGAGAAGGTCTTTGACTAGGACACTTGCTGTTTAATGTTTTATGCCGGATGGGTTGAGATGCATGGTTTGTGTCTTCAGACTGCTGCCTGTGGAAGAGAACTTTCTGCTCAAATTTCAGGTAAGATCAGTCTTCCGAAAGTCAGGAAACAGATTAGATCTAAATTATAAATACAGCCAGAGATGGGCATAAATGTATAAAGTACAGTGGTACCTCGAGATGCGAATGCTTCACGTTAAGAAAAATCCAAGATACGAAAAGTTTCTCTGAAAATATTTTGCTTCAAGGTACGAAAACAGTGCTGCTCCATTATCCGCTTGTTGAGTCTGATGTCGCACTGCGCTTCCGGGTCCTGGCTCTCCACTTTCCCATTGACAGATAATGGTAGAGGTACTAATACTTTGATCATTATTACACCAAAAATGCTTTAAATTCGTTTTAAATCAAGCGCAACATTATGTGTAGATTATTAGTCAAGGTGTCCTAAAAAAATTACATTTATAAACTGGAAACTTCTGGTCTGTAGCGCAAGTTAGAATGGAAACCCACGTGTGAAACATGTACCGTATTGTCTACGCATGCGCTTGGTGTTCGTGAAATATCTTGAGAAAGTTAACTTTCGTGAGTAGAGTGCCATAATATTCTCTGCAATCCGTTCTCGACCACATCCTCCAATACTTCGCCACATTGCCTCATGAGGTAAGGTTTCACATTTGTGCACATATTACTTTTTTATTAACAATGTGTAGATTTGAGGATTGAAGAAAAGTTACTTTATTTTTCTCTGGTTTTCCATTCTTACTTTTTAAAACTTTTTACTGTTGTTTCTGAGAGCCGTTTCACGGATTAGGCATTTTACATGTAAAACGATGTAAAAAATCTCGATTTATGAAAAATTCGAGATACAAATCCCACCCTGGAATGGATTAATCTTGAGGTACCACTGTATTTGTAAAAAAAAAGTATTTAATTGCCTAAAACGTAAAAAAACAACATTCCCAAAGTAAACCATATGCTGTTCTATAACCATTTGTATCATAAACATGGTTTCTTTTGAAAAAAGATCTCAGAAGTCTGAGGTTTGTTCCGTGGTTGTCAGAATCGTTGTATTTCTTATTATTGTTCTTAATATTGGAGGTGAAGTCTTCACAGACATCCCGTTTCAGGCTGAAACAGAGCATGATGGGATCAGTAGTTTCTGTGTTATCAGCACAGCATATCACCAGGCCATTACTAACAATAATAATAGATGTATGTAAAATGATTATCTTGTAGGCTGGGCCAGATGTGGCCCACTGGCCTAGTGTTTGACACACATGGTCCATAGATCGCAAAAGAATCATAAATATGCAAAGCCACTGAAAAACTCCAAAAACAGCCTCTCAACAAAAAGATTTGAACACATATGCATCATGCCATGTTGAGTCTTTTATTTTAAGCTTGAAATTAATTTGTAAGAGAAGATTTATAAGAGTAGAGTGAATCAAGAAATCAAAACTTGGACGTCCCAGAAGAAAAAAAAACTAATTTGTTTCTTTTAAAAACTGGTTTTATTCTCGCTACTGACGAAGTCACACGGGTCAAATTGCTACATCAAGGATGTTCTCACTTCTGGGTCGGACAGCGCACACGATCCGCATAGAGATGAGCTGTACTAGTGATAAATCTGATTGGTCAGTGGGAGGAGAACAATGGGCGTTGTGAGGAACATCAAGCCATTTTCAGCTCACCAAAAGCAATACAGGATTACACAAACATGCACGAAAGATTCAGAATAAACACTAAAAGATGCTAGGAATGTCAAAAAAGTTGATTTTGGCTCATTTAAAGTATTTTTTATCTTTACTGACTGCAAATAATGTTCAAATATATTAATTACATGTTAGATACAGTGAGGTCAAAAAGTATTCCATCACATTGGGATTTTGCAAGTTCCGCTACTTAGAAATCATGGAGAGGTTCTAGAATTTTCAGCATAGGTGTATTTCCCCCAGAATCATTCAATAAAAATCGGGAAATCACGTGAATTTTTAACAATTTATTTGTAAATTACAGGGTCAAATAAGTATTAGTTCACTGCCTTATCAGCCAAACTTCTGACACTCAAAGACCTGCAATTTTTTTTTGCTCCGCCCTACTCGTGATTCTAATTAAGTTAACCATTTGCCAATAGTTTAGTTACAACAAGGGCAAAACTAAAGTACTGTCAAAAGACACAAGAGACAAAATTGGAGACTTTCACAAAGTTGGAACGGGTCATGGGGCTTGGGGAACTGTTGAAGCAATGGTCAGAAAATGGAAGAGGCTAAAGATGATTGTCAATGTCCCTTGAACTATGGCTCCATGGAAGATCTCTCCATGTGAGGTGTCAATGTTGCTAAGAATGGTGAAGAATCAGCCCAGCACGACACAGGAGGTGCTGGTTCCAAGGTTACTTTCAGTAATAAACTAAGATTTTATGGTTTAAAATCATCCATTGCACAGAAATTTCCACTTCTTAAGCCAGGCCATGTCCAGGTCCAGTTGAAGCCCATCTGGACGGAGGAATAAGAATGATATCATACCAACAGTGAAGCATGGAGATGGAAGCATCATGCTCTGAGAGTACACAGAGGATAGGACGACAGCGCTGTATAAAGAGGAGGATGAAAGGGGCCATGTATTGTGAGACCTCCTTCCCTCAGTCAGAGCATTAATAATGGATCGTGGCTGGGTCTTCCAACATAACAATGACCCAAAGCACACAGCCAGGAAAACCAATGATGTGGTTCTGTAAGTAGCATATCAAGGTTCTAGCCAGCCTCTAGTGGAAAAACTAAAGCCACCTAAGTGCAGTAAAAATGTTTTGAAATGTGCTGAAACTGGGACATCCCTGTAAATATGCAAATTTGGGCAGCCAATAGCAACTTTCTATACTGAGGATTTGGCAACACGGGAAATAATATCGACTAAATTTTCCCTCCTCTCACTCATCCAGTGAATAACTTCAGCTCAGGTAATAAAACTGGTACTGGACCCTTCAGGGTTAATCTCAACCATCTCGCTTTATAGTATCTAATCATTTATTTTAATCTTAGTAATGGCATGACTATAAAGTTGGCAAATCAAGTGCCACATCAGCTAAGATGGGAATACTAAAACACATCATGTGATTCCCTAAAAGATTTTAAAGATTTAATCATTAAAATGTACTTTAATTGCAGGGATTTGCATTAAAAGGCGTTTTGAGTGAACTACCTGCAAGAGTTTAAGCAGAGTAGTCTTGAATTAAAGAGAAAGCACACAGGTTTGCAAAATGGCGCTTTTTTTTTATTCCAATTTGACCCCTTTTAAAGAAACAAACAGCAAGATTTCAGGCCAGTAGGTATATAGTGACCTACATCTGCCGCGGGAGTCTTTGTTTATCGCTAGGTCTCTGTCTGGAGGGATGGAAGCTGATGGCAGATTGGTTGCTGATTTCTTTCAGTCACAGAGAACAACGTGGTTTGCTGGATTACTTCAATCCTGCTTCAGTTACGATAATCTCTCTAGATTACTCTTGAACCTGGAGTCACACTGATCAAGCTCAGACTCCTTACAGTCACCAGAGATGCTCTCTCAGCTTCAACAACAACAACTGAAATTATGCAACGGGTGAAACAACTGACCCAATACGAGAATCAGCCATTTAAAGTTGAGGATTTGCTGCTTGAAACTGGAGCATGGAGAGAACTAGCTTTCCGTTCCATAAAAGTACATTTGAATGCACATTTTATGTTTCCCAATAAATATGGTACAACGGTGTTTCTTTTAACGGCTATACCACATGTGCTGAGAAGAAATTAAACCGATATTGACGTTAACATGTCTTCTTTGGGAATTGAATGGACTGAACTTTGTTCCCAGACATTTTTTACTGGGATTTACTACAGTGCATTTGTAAAGGTTAAAAATTTGCTCATTTTGTTTAATTTTATTTCTGAACCAAGGCACCTTTTCTTTCATTAGCCATGTTTCCATGCGCAAAACTGGAAAATCACATGAAGTATTTGCGAATAACGCACCGCTGCCATCCAACAAAGTCCAAGAGAACTAAACACACAAAGAGAAGGCATTTATTTTCTATATAATGATCACAGATTCTGATCTTTGTGTTACGTTCAGCAAAAAGAATGAATCTTTTTTTGGAATCAGTTAATTTTAATAAAATACTTGTCTGTTATTTCCTTACCACATCTGCTTTATACACAAATGTGAATCACAACACAAATGAGACAAAACCATAATGCCAGAAGACAAAAAAATGGCTTCTGATCCTACAAGTCTCCTACGTTTAACACATTACCTCTTTCAGACATTAACGAGTGCGTTCGGGCCAGAATGAGAGTTGATTTAATCAATTTGATTAACTTTAGTTATTTTCTCACATGCTTTTGTTCTTTTGTCACGTGATCGCTCCCTAATACTAACCAATGCAGCATGAGCCGGAAACAGAATGTTGTGCATGCAGCACTTAACGAATCCCTCTTCGACACAATGTGTTCCTCCGGAGTCACATCGAAGGTTCATTCAAAAATGACATCACTATTACTTGCATCCTAAACACGTAGATGAAACGCAATATGCAAGGGAGACTGCTCTCTGGGAACGCAGCCGGTCAAGACAGTCTTAGGTAGTATAATCCTGAAGAATGTTTTTTTATTCGCATTTTCAAAAATGTATGAGCATGTCGGCGTTTCCATCCAGGGTTTTTTAAACGTATTCCGGAATGCTCATAAAAATAGGTAGATGGAAACACTGCTATTGAAAAAACTGTTCTCATTAACCTTTAGGAGTTTCTGCATGCACCGGTGCGTGGGTCAAATATCATTTGTAGGTTTCAAAAAGGATAACTGTTTTGATTTTTTTGGTTACAAGAACATTACAAGAGTTATGAATCATAATTTGTTACGGAATTTTTTAAAAAAGTGAAAAAAACGTCTTTCAGTTCCATTTTATACACCCCAAATGGGGCCCACCAGTGCACCTAGTGGTGAAAAAACCTTGGAAGGGAAAAAACCTTGGAAATACCTGTGATATGTGCTTGCAAAAGTGTATAAGGTTTAGAAGACGTTTGCCTGGGTTTTTTAATAGAATTAAAAATTGTTTTGAACATGTCTTTTGCTTTTTGGGGGATTTATACATTTTTATTTTGTCTCCACAGTTTTTGTTATCAAACATGAAACATTCTCAATTTTTTGTTTTTTTTTTTTGCAGTAAAAAGGACAAGATTTACTCCTTAGAATTGCGATGTTTGTACAATTTCAAATTTGTTTAATGAAGTACCTGGGATTGTACTAAACAAAATGAATCAAGCATTGCCACAAAAAATGTGGTAAATTGTCTAGATAAATGAATCAATTAAAGACAAAGAAAAAGTTTTTTATAACCGTTCATATTTCTACTCCCCTCACACATTTGTCGAAAACACATCTTGGTACAAGTCTGACTGATAAGCACTGGAGAATTCACACAATGATGAGGGCGGAGTTTAGAGTGGGTCCTCGCTGTGGATTTGAGCAAGACCACGTCACAATGATATTGACGTAACAATTGTCACAGTAGTTTTAATGTGCGTGCATGACTATTTTGCAATACAAACAGCCGTATCTGTAAAGTTATAGTGCCCTAACCCTAAACCCATTACTAACCCTAATAAACTCATCCTGATTTTGTTTTACTTTCTCACATGAACATGTTCTGGCCCGCAATGAGGAGTACTGATTTGAGTAAAAATTCATTGGGATTCACATGGAATCCCATGGTGGAGCTTTAACGATGGAATATTTCTAATTATGGAATTGAAGTGTTTAAATTCCACGTCAGATTTATCCTACAACGAGAGTGCTCAACACATTCTTTCTGAGCTCTTCTGATGTCACCGGCCAGGAGATAAATGCTCACTCTACATATAATTATGTGGAGAGGAAAAGCAATGGAATTCAGAGATGAACAGGGGACTATTATCATTTGTAGAATATCATTAAGATAAATGCTTTGTATGGAGCAGAGCAATTTACGAATGACTTCAATGTGGTTTTATCAGGGTTATTCATGTTTATGAATGATATATGCTCTTTTTATTGGAAATAATACTTAGTGTCCCTGCAATTTAATCCAAAGCCTTTCTAGGATTATAATGTATACAAATACTGAAGCCGAAATGGAAAGATAAAGGGATATTTCAGTCTAGCTTAAAGTATTGATTACATATTAATTTGTCTTCTGTCACTTTCCCGAACAGAACTTCAAGCTGTCTGCTGAAGAATTTGAAGCTATCTTCAACTTTTACGACAAGGTTAGTTTGGTGGATTGTTGTATTTTTGCTCTGTGCTTTTTAATCTCGTTAAGACCATAAACTAAAATGTTCTTTCTCAATTTCGAATACAGACTGTTTTCATATTTTCAAGTATTTCTAATGAAAACTATTTGTACTAAAAATGTACCCGTTTCATTGTCACAAATTAAATAAATATAATGAAGTCCTTCGGGTTATTTGAGGATTTTAATGAAATTGTATTGATCTGTTTTTTTCACAACAGGATGGCAACGGTTACATTGACGAACATGAACTGGACGCTCTCCTTAGGGACCTCTACCGAAAACATAAAATGGTATTCAATACTTATTTCAGTAAATATATAGTGCACAAAAGATCAGTAGATACCTGATCAGTGGGCATTATGTACGTTGTTTTTGTTGAGACTGTGATTATTGATCTCAGCTTCTGTTGTTTTTATAAACAATACTTAAAATCGCGTTTTCCATAAAACATAGTTCAAATACACCGTCAAAACATGAACTATTTCCCCTGGAGGCTCTTATGTCTGGGAAGCAAGCTCTTTGTTGCAGAAATGAAGTTTTCAGTAAAGATTAGCTGCTCTGAGACATAATGAGGGGGCTTTGTTTATTGATAGTTCTGAGTGACAGACAGAAGCTGCTCTGGTCACACCTCTTCACTTCATCCAGTGAGTTATTTTGCTCACTTTAACATTTATGAAGCCAATCAAATGCCCTCATTCTTTCTCCAGCGCACCTCTATAACATGTTAAAGCAGCATTTAGATCCCACCCCCCTTGGCCCCCAGAGGGTTATAAAAAAAACCTTCCTCAAGGACATTTTTGCAAATAAAGTTTGTTACACTAAAGATACCATTAGATTGTTGATAAAATGGGGTTATACTAGTTGCAATTGTTGATTTAAACTTCTCAACAGATGTTTTTTAACCAATACAAAAATTGCATTTTCCACAAACAACTTATAGTTTCAATACAATGTCAAAACATTAACTCCTTTCCCGTTTGTTGTATTTATGAAGTTTTCAGAGAAGTATATCTCTGTTGCTCTGAGAGCCTTTAGTAATTGCTAGTTTGGAGTGACGGACAGAAGCTGCTCCAGTCACACCTCTTCACTTCATTTTGTTATTTTTATTTAGGGATGCACGATACTGGTATTGGACCTGATTCTGAGCTTGTATTTGTAAAAACACTCAGATACCAAAGACTGATACCCTGCGACGTTATCGACAAATCTTTTTGTGCACAGAGACTCAGCATCAACAGAAAGCCAGGCTCAGCGGTGTGGAAATATTGCAGAATTAATGATGACAATCCACAGGATGGCAGACTTGTTTAGAAAATATCAAGGGGAGGAATAAAAAGCAGTACATATTTATAATACGAGTAAAATGATCAAAAAATTTGCATGGAGAATGTGCTGCTAGTAGTAACGTTAGCCTTCAGCAGCCAGCCGGGAGAACAGGCAAGAGATAACATGAGGGGCAAACAAATAACTGAGGTGCTTCCCCAATTCATTCATTTTCAGTTGTTGATATTGTCACCTTCTTAACATTTTGGAGCCAAAATACAGGATTCCAAGTCGCTGTCGTGTCACTGATGGGGTATTACTACGAAAACAGGATACAGCGATCTTAAAGTTTGTCTTTACTTGGAAAACTGACAATCTGAAGTTCGCAGAATCGCGAATAAAAAAAAATGTATGAAAAAAAATCTTAAATCGGTATCGGTGCATCACTTGGTCGTTCAGGATACTTGAGGAGATCTTGATAACCCAACCCTTCCGCCACATTTTCCGTCTGTACACAGCCACAAGTCAAATCCAACATCAATATTCACCAGGCAAACTGATAAACAGTAGCGTTTAAAAACAATTTTTTTTTTTGTTTCATCAAATTTAATGATTTTATACATATCTTATTATACATATTTCACCAAAAAAATGCACGCTGGGCAAATTCACAACCTTTCATATTGTTTCACTACATTTAACTCCTGTAAAAACCTATCAAATCTATATTTTTGCACAAAACTCTTCATCAGCATCAGTTTTTTCCCCTCTCTCGTGTATTGTAGGTGCCCCATTGACTTCTATTACAACAACCTTTTTTATTGCATTTTTTTATTATCCATTATCAGTGACACCATGTAAGATCTTGGCAAAAAAGGATAAAAATCCTGGATTAAAAAAAAAATCAGATTTTTACAGCAGTTTAATTTAGTGGCTGTTAACACCCACAAACAAAATACATTTGAACAGTGCACAAAGGTTAAGAAGAGGAATTACTTTGAAGTAGTAAAGACGCACTTGAACAAAAATACTACTATAATGTGTTAAAGTTGAAAAAGCCGGAAGATACATAATGGTACTGAAATTTCACCTTGCAATCTGTGTGAATTACAGTCAACACCTAATAGAAACAAACAAAGTCTATCAAATTTAAATTGTAATCGTAATTAAAGTATTAAAGTTGCCTTATTTCAAATAGTATAAAGTTAGCTGATAAGTATGATTCTTATCTTTAGCATAAAACTCTCAAATACCACTGGTGCAGACTTCAGCATCAAATTCGACAAGAAGTAAGTTGTGACGGTTGTTGAAATAAACTGCAGTTAAAACAGTTATGAGCTCCAAAACAAAGTTGAACAATCCAAAAAGTTAAGAGTCAATTAAGAAAGAGTAAAAACACTGAGATAAAGTCTGCCAAGGAGTTTTCTAAAGTCCCGCCTCGTTCTCTTTCCTTCAGGTTGTGGACCATCAGAGTCTGGCCAGCTCTAAGAAGAGCATCATGGCGCTCTCTGACGGAGGCAAGCTCTTCCGGACTGAGCTGGAGATTGTGCTCTGCAAGGACCCCTCAGTCTGAGCCCACATTCTCTGCTGCCCCTCCTTGTGCCCATACCATCAAACCAGGTGCATGTGTCCCTCTTCCTACTTATCAAAATACAGCAGCATCAGTGGTTCCTACCTCCATGGCATGCCAATCCCAAGGACCTCCTTCTCCCGGGCGGCATTTCTCTGCTTGTCTTTTTTTAATTGGGGCATTGTGCTCGTAAAATGGATATGTGTTCTTGCTGGATTCATTTGGTGTACAGTATGTGGCTCTGTTTCTCTTTCAATTTATATTCCCTTCCCCTGTATTTATCTTCCGATTTCTCCTTTTTTAGTTCTTAGCAAGACTGGAGACTGTACTGATTTGCCAACACTGCTAAATTGTGAAATAAAGATCAGATAAGACATTTTACCTTCCAAACCGTCATGCTTCCTTTGTTTTATACTAGCGCTCAAGAACAAGAGACACGGTTTTAGTTTGATTTTTATCATTAAATTTAAATGCAAGTGACATTTTAACACTTCATCCTGTAAAATTGTCTTTCGCTTCGGACAAAAAAATTGAAAGGCATTTCCTCTTGGCCACTCAAGCTACAGCCACAGACATCCAAACAATCTGACTCAAGCTACTATAACTTTTCAGACTGTTACCATTAAAGGAATTCTGGGAAATTTTCCATTGACTTAACATGGAGTCAAACTTTGTAAACTCATTGGAGAACCTCGTAGAAACTTTAAATACAACCACTGTGCAAAAGTATTTGGCTCTAGAAGGGGTGAAATATTTACCATTGACTTATTGGCATAGACAATGTCTTCAAAATGAAACGTAAGAGAAATGTGGGTTTGTTTATGCTAATCATAGCAACTTTTTCATAAAATCATATACAGCTCCCTAGCAACCAAACTGTTTACTCCAGCAACCAAATTTGTTTCTTAGCTTTGGTAAATGATTAAGAAGGTTGGTTTACATAACTTCTATTGGCAATGGGAACTTTATATTATGTTAATGACCCCTCCTTAGAAACCTGACTGTTTACCATAGCAACCATTTTGGCATATCGCTGTCTCAGCTAAGGAAAATCATAGAGACATTGGAATTACTGATATTTGCATGGAGAAGTATGATGTCACTGACCCCTCCCTAGCAACCAAAAATTCTACCTTGGCAACCATTCCATTTTCCTATTAAAATGCTTTTAAATCACAAGTTTACGAGCCAACATCGAATCAATGCACAAACCTTAGTCATTTAATTATATATTATTCTCATTTTAGGTTAAGTAAGTCAAATCGTCCCACAGTTTTAAGTATTATGATTAAATTCTGTAATATAATTAAAATCGAATGTATAAAATTTGTATTTAAAATATAAAAATATAGACTGTGTTTATAGCCAACGAAATTCGAAATACATCTGATACTCAACCAATAAAGACAAAATATATCTGTAGGCTTCACAAGTGCTTGTGTGGCTGCTGCAATGCCCATCTGGTTGTCCGAGTGTCCAACAAGTGCTGACTGTTACACCCCATGTTGATGTCATTTGTTCTGAGGCTTCCTGGAAATCCCCAGAAAGTCCCTTCTTGGATCCATGGACTCTTTGTAAACTCCTGTAACCTCCTGACAGTCCATTTATGGTCATACGGTAACAGTGTAAGCTCAGGAGTCATGGCCACTGGTTACCTTTCCATAACCTCTTAATCCATAACTGTGTATACCTCCAACTATTAAATTCTTTCATGCATTTCTATTAATCTCCAGATTTCTGCATAAGTTATATAGAATATTGATGAATAATTTGCAAAACCATGAAGTTATAGAACAGTTTGACACTAACGTTATTAAAATCTTGTGTGTATATATATATATAATCAATTGTGTCAATTTATACAGTGTTTTTTTTTTTTTTTATAAAACATAAAAATAAAAAAGTAAATAGTACAGAACTAGTGAACACTCTAAAAAAACCTCTAGAACCACATTTTGTTAATTGGCTCGAAATCATAGGGAAACCTTTTTGGTGCCATTTAACAGTTTACTTAAAATGTGCTATTTAGAACCAACCATCAAGGGTGCAATTGATCTCTAACTTTCTAAAGTGCTTAGAACCAATCATCAAATGTATGAAATAAATCAACTTTGGCGTGACGTATATGACCAACACCTGCATGTAGCACATTAAAAGAACTACTTTAGAACCAGAAGTATCAAAAAGGCCATAACAGTTTCTTTACAATCACAAAGTGCTATAACAGTACCTCAAAAACCACAAAGAACCAATGAAGAACCAAAAAGAGCTAAGGCGGTTCTTTAAAGCAAAAAATGATAAATAGCACCTTCAAACCTGCAAAGAAGTGAAGAATGAAAAAAAATTCAACATTTTCTAGGTTTTCTGACTGCTTCCTTGGGTTTCCATCTTCGGCTCTGGCCTTCTAGCATCAGGGACTCTGCTGGTCCGAGAGTACAACGTTAACATTTTCTCCTGGTTTTGTAACCCATAGTGATGTCATTTGTTTGACGTCTTGGAAAATACGTTTTTGGCGTGTAGCTCAAACCACTCTGGGCATTCTCCTCTGACCTTTGGAATCAACAAGGCATCTGCACCCACGTAGCTCACTGGATGTTTTTTCTTTTTCTGACCATTCTCTGTAAACCCTAGAGATGGTTCCTCATGAAAATCCAAGTAGATCAGCCATTTCTGAAATACTCAGACCACCCACAACCATGCCACATTCAAAGTCACTTAAATCACCTGTCTTCCCCATTCTGATGATCGATTAGAACTGCAGCAGATCGTCTTGATCATCTTGACACTCCTAAATGCATTGAGTTTCTGCGATATGATTGGCTAATAACGGGCAGTTTGAAAGATGTACCTAATAAAGTGTCCGTGTAAGTCTAAACAAAGTATTTTAAGCAGAATTGCAAATCCTACAACAGTTAACCCTTCTCCAAAAAAGGAAAATTAATTTCAACATATTTTCTTTGTAAAAAAAAAGCATTTGAGATTGAAACCTGGGGAGTCAAAACTCAAGGAAAACTCAAAACTCAGTGTTCCATGTGACTCCAGAGGTTCAACCATAATTTTATGAAAAAATCTGGAAAGCATTTTGTGTGGCTAAAAAATCACAAAGGGGAAACAGAAATGCTTTCGCAATGTTTAGTTCTGTTATGAAAGTCTATGGCTCACTGCGCTTTCGCTCTCCATGAGATAAATCCAGAATTATCTCCGTGGGTCTGCGAGTAAATTTGTGCTTCTTCCGGCCAAAGCGAGCTCAGTCACGCACAATTGAGGGCTTATCTTTTCATTTTCACGGTAGCTTTCATTGAATGCTCTTTGGTGATTCATTAATCTCTGATAGAGCAGAGAAGGAATCTGGAAGTTCAGTCTCACCCTCATTTTTCCTCCCCAACACCATGGCGGTGCCTGTTTTATTTTTATTCTATACAGATTGCATGCATTGTGGAATATTTTGGAATCATGCCACAGTGTGTAGAGTTATATAAAGTAAACTTCTTCAATGCTATTGGTCTAATCAGATTCAATGATCTATGCTAAGCTATCCCCAAAGTAGGTAAACATCATAAACAAATTTTAGCTAAATGTTATCCACAGCTTTTTTCCAGAATGCATTCAAGAACTTCACATATTTAATAATAAACCATTTTTGTATAGATTTACAACAAGTCTGAAGTGATTTGTCTTTATGTGTTTGTTTTTCGAAAGTACATAGTTGTCTAATCACTATGTCTCGTGTTACCGCAGGCCTTCACCACCTTATGCAGTCTAAAGGACATCAATTAAATATCAGCACTCTCATGTATTTTTTAACCTGAGTGTTTAAAATAAGACCAAGTACAGGACGACCCAGCTCTCAAAAAACCACATGTGCACTTTAGACGGTACTCCAGAGACGCAGCAGCACTCAATCTTCTTTCTTTAGGCCCCTAAACAGAACAACTGCGGGATAAGCAAATCTGAAGCGGTGGAGAGACCTCTAGTGGAGGATTTTGGACAGTACAGCTGCGCATATGCCTGATTGAATGATCTTCACAGAAATAATCACAAATTAAAGTGTAATTTTGGGACAAAGGCACTATTTTTTCTCAACTGCAACCTAAAGTATGTGACCACCAAGATCCCCCTGCGTAACCGGCCTGTGATAGGACGTCAAGATCAGGGAAAGGTGAGAAGGGGAAGAAGGCAGAAGATAAAAATGTTGATAGAGCGTGCAAAAGACATTGAAGGAAGTTTAATTGTAAATGGCAGACAGGTCGTCATTGGCTAGTGTTTGATAGTAACTTCCAAGGGGTACACGAAAGCCCCGAAGGGGTATGTGAGAGAAATGCAGGGAAATCAATTTTTATTAAGAAGAGTAATGTTATAAGTTCTCTTTCAGTCAATGCAGTAGACATATGTCGAAGGCTATGACATATGGGAAGTTTTGGGAACCTTTGACCTTGGGAGGAAGGATTAAATATATAACGGGCAAATTCTGTGATTAGAAATCAGCCAGGTATGAGAGCCGGGCGCAGCCTATGCCCGTTCGACTTTTTTCCTCAGAGTGAATGGAGTGTATGTCTCTTCCTATATAAACACTTAAGCTAATTGGGGGTGTTCACACACCTTCCCCTCCTCTGACTATCTCCCAGGGTTCGTCCCTGGTGATTCTGTCACCAAAATCGCAATTTTGCAGGCCCGCCAGGGTGACCTTTGGCACATCTGGATCCGGACCCCTGCCAGCTTACCTTGTTTACTCTAGGGGCCACAATAAGCTGCACATTTAGGACTTTAATACATTTGATTTGGTTGTCGACTGCCTAAAATCCTCTGAAATCATATGCACCCACTTTTTACATCCAGTAAAACATTTTTATGTCAGAAAAAAAAGCATATTTTTTACATTAATATTATCCTGTCTGATCAAAAGTAGAAGAACTTCAACACTTTGGGTGGATTCAGTTGAAACAGAACGTTGAAAAATAAAAACAACTTTTGCCAGAAACCCAGCTCCTGAAAAACAACCTCACATCATAATCTCTCACCACCAAACTTCACAGTCGGCACAGCGCAGTCCAAAATTGTACAATTGTAGTACAAAAAAATCAGCCCATATGATAACAAAAGTGAGTGCTGTGGAGCTGACCGGGAGAAAGTTTACCTATTTCATCCGTAGCACAGATTTGTGGCCCAGCATCTCGGAGTGCATGGATTTGCTGTATTTTGGTCCAAGAACTTCCTTTTCTTGTGTGGGAGGTGCAAGGTAATGCAAAATTGTAATAGCTGCTCTAGAGTCAGTTTGTAAAAAGGTTCTTAAACTCAAACTGTAGATTCTCCACTTTAGTCTCCATTTTGTCAAAAGGTGGACACTTCAGGGCAACAATTATTTTCCAATCACCATTACCTTGTCAAACGTTCGTCTAATAATCAAGTGAAGAGAGATAGTTACCAATAAGGTTCCACCACAGTTCAGGGACAATCCTCAGCATCCCAGTTGTGCCATCAAAAAAAGAATAAAGACCACAGAAGTAATCGATCAACTGTCAAGTTTCTTAACAAAACACAAGTAGAAAAGGAGATGTTTCAGCGTGAGATAAATGTTCAAAGTGTGATATTAACAACAAGGCAACAGGAATTAAACAAATAAGTAATAACTAATAATCTCACGAGGTTATTGACAAGCTTGTAACCAAGCAACCAAACGACTGTAGAAGAGGAAGTAGTGTGGCTCAGACCCCACCTCTGAACACTCAAAAGTTGCTTTCCCTCCACAAATAGGCTGTGTCCCAAGAAGTGTGCATCCTCCCGAGTGCGCATTTTAAGGCCACTTGCGTAACAACGGTGCGGCAAGGCCGTCTCATTTCGACAATTCGTCTCATTTCTCATTTCGACTCGTAGGGTCCTTAAAATGCACCCTTGAAATACATCCTACTATCCCCTGAATTCCGAGGATGCATCACGACTATCCTTTTCCCCACAATGCTTTGCATTGTTTCATTAGAATCAACACAAAACACACTTGGATTTGTATTTACATGTAAGTAACACGTTTTTTTTAATAAAAGAACAGTATATTCAAGCATTAAATGGTGGTAGTGATAGGTAAATTGTAAAACATATTTTTATTTTTAACATTTATTGTAAACATTGCCACACGCAGCCAAATGAATGTTAACCAACAGAAGAAGAATAGGAGGCTAGACCCTCCCGTTGACCAAGGGGTTTTGCAGCCAACCGTAGCCTTAAACACTGGGTAGGAAGGACCCTCCGGATGCTTTTAGAACCTGGATTGGAACACAACCATAGAGCATCTGCTCTAAGCAAGTACCCCTAACTGCAGACCGGATAAGCACCACCCACTAAATAAGGAACCCCACCCATGGAATGATGAATCGTGACGTCACTACCATGCTAAACAGAGGTATGAGCCACCACATTGGCGAAGTTACATCCGTGAGCTTTTTGGATCACTTAATATGAAGCAAATGTACATTTTTAGAGGGTCAGTATTGCTTTAAAGCAGATTAGAGAGCATCCTGTAATAATTTAGACAAGTTATTGAGTGAATTGTTTTTATTTTGAGCTGGACAGTTTTGTTCTCTCCAGGGGAGTGAGCATAAGATGTGGTGTTTCCTCCTCTGGATGGAAGCCGTGAATTTATATAATTATTTATTTAACTTTTTCCCATTGAGTTGTTCCCATTAATGACAAGAAAGGAGGGTGTTAAAAGAAAAGGGGGGAGAGAACAAGAGATGTAGGTGAATGGGGAAAGCGTCAGGACTGAGAAGAATACTTACGGGAACATACCATATATAGCAGTCTGTTACAGTTCGTACAGTACAGTTTGTGCATACCTATACACATGTATACATATATAAATAGACATACACACAGACAGTTAATGATCTATGCGGTATAACAGTGATGCCATTTACAATACAGCTGATAGATCACGGATGGGGAGTAGACAGAATCATACGTGTCACATTACGATCTGATCCGACCGGCAGACAGATTAAATAAACAAGTGAGTGTACTATGAAGTGACGAGAGACCTAAACCATAAGCAGCAACCGAACGTCCCATTTGTCAGATCTAGCCTTCTGTGACCCAGGTGTGATGACCCAACTCTCAGGCCTGCGACATGCAGTGAAATTTGGGATTGACAAGGAGCAGTGTGACCACTGTTTAAGGTTGGGGTGAGAGAGGTAACGTCCACTGGTAACGTTCAGTGGGTGGGGCTTACCCGTCTGCAGGTGGGCATCTTGATTTGGGGGGAAGCTTAAACGCTCAATTCAGAATAGCTTGATTACTGATTACAACCTGAAGTTAGATGATGTGACTTGAAAAATGTTCAATTCACTCTGCCACACCGCCACCTAGAGGGCATAAAGGTTTTTTCCACCTTCCTGGAATGGGACAAACTGTAGAAAATACAATGAGCTTTCAGCATTTCTTCACTAACAAATTCACCGAACGAACACATTTACTACCAGCTTAACCCATTGTTATAACATTTATTATGAATATGAAACAATAAATAATTTCCGTCTATTCTTTGTACATCAGATTTAAATAAAGTTTGGTATTTTCAAAATTCATTATGATAACATATAAATAAAAACACTTTAACAAACTCGGTGTGGCATAATACAAATAATGAATAAAAGTGTTTTGTTTTGTTTGTCATTTAAAAATAATGCATATATATTTATATGTATATATTTGTATTGTACAGCTCTCGCACCCGGAACAATAAACCGTTAAGTTAATAAGAAAATAAGAAACAAGAAACTGTCTCTTTTAGATTTTGTGAGAAATTATTTATTACTATAAAAATGTATCCTTTGGAAAGACATTTAAAAAGAACTTAACGCTCGGATAACGGCTGAGAAGCCCCACTTCTATTCAAAACAACGGTTACGTCATTGCAGGGGTTCTAATAATGACGACAGTTCAGTTACCAGGACGCCTGACGTCAAGTGGTTATAGTAGCGCATTCTTGAATTCGATCATTTAATTTCTCGCTTGTTTTTTGACTATTCCGTTCCACTGGTTCTTTCAAACATGGGTCAGGGTCTGTTTTGCTGTAAAGCCAGCGATACTGTGAGCGTGAGCAGCTTCCACCAGGGGGCAGCAGTGCAAAACGATCCACGACCGGCGAAAAACGGTAGAAAAATCGGCACGTTCTTCAGGAGAGCTGCGAAAATATTCACCTGTTGTTGCTCAGGGGATGCTCGGGGAGACTTTGCTCATACATTCCAGTCCAGCAATGGTAATTATGAACAATTATAAATCACTTCGGATCATTTACTTAAGTACCATATATACAGTGGTACCCCGAGATACGAATGCTTCGACTTACGAAATGTTCGAGATGTGAAAGGTCTCGCGGGAAATTTTTTGATTCGAGATGCGATGAAAAATTCGAGATACGAAGAATAACAAACAGTTCTGCTCGATAATCCACTTGTTAAGTCTCACGTTGCGCTGCGCTTCCGGGTCCTTGCGCTCCTTTCTCCCTTTGAAGAAAGTGTGCTGTAAGGGTCTGATACGCCTTAAAACACTTTAAATCAGTTTTAGATCGAGCGAAACATTATTTATGGATTACCAATAAATTACCATGTGCGTAAAACAAATGTTAGAGTCAAGGTGTTGGAAAAAAAAATGTTTATAACGTGGAAAGTGCTGTTCTGTAGGCAAGTTAGAGAAACCACGTGACGCGTTCTCAGAAGCGTCTCTCCATCTGTCTCCCCTTGTGCTTGAAACCGTGTTTGTGCAAGTAATTCGTGAAATATCTCGAGAAAGTCAACTTTCATTGTGTAGATTTAACAATGTGTAGATTTAAGGATTGAAGAAACGTTACTTGATTTTTCTCTGGTTTTCCATTTTTTTTTCATCTACTTATACTGTTGTTTCTGAGAGCCGTTGCACGGATTAGGCGTTTCACATGTAAAACTTGCTTCGAGATACGAAATTTTTGAGATACGAGCGTCACCCTGGAACGGATTATATTCGTATCTCGGATTACTACTGTACTTTTGTATAACTTACCGTACTTTTTAATAAACTATCATTGACCCTTATTTAGATGCATAACTCAATATCGCACAACAATCAATCAATCAATTAATTACATGTAACTCATGAATATTTATTACCTTTCCTACTTTAGATCTGTTCAACCACAGCCTCTGTGATGTTTCTTCTCTGGCTACAGCCTGCTATGTGGAAGATACCCGTTATCTGAGCGAGAACAGAGAAGACGCTTCCACTGTTCATTCTGATGATGACGAGATCATCACATACGTAACATCATCAAAACCTATTGGCTACATTGTGGACACCATTTCCATTGGCAGCACTGAGGAGGAACCTATGGGTCATACTGGAGAAGACGGCACCCAAGATGTTTCTTCTCACACCACAGAAGCCGAGGAGAGTTTCAAAAGCATACCAGACTCAGAGCCTGCCTCCAATTCCAACGAGGATGAGGAATTTTTCATCTGTCAAACGGGAAATGTGAGGATCCACAATGTTTTTTCCCAAGAAAGAGAAGATGAGCAGAGTTTCGAAAGCTTTCCATCTTCAGAATCCAATGAGGACTTCTCATCCAGGACTGTCCTGCTTGGAGTCTCTCCGCAATGCCTTCTGCAACAAGATGGGACTTCAACCCAACCCTTATCTGAATATTGAATAATCGACAACCTTGTGTTGTAATAAAACGCATTATGTATAACATTTTGTGTAATTTATTAAAAAGATGATTTGTTCCGTCTACAAAGCTCTATATATATATATGCACTACCATTCATACGTTTTGGCATCACTTGGAATTTTTTTTCAATGAAGATAACTTTAATCAGAAATACACTCTATACATTATTAATGTGGTAAATGACTATTCTAGCTGCAATTTTCTAGTTTTTGGTGCAATATCTACATGGGTGTATAGAGGCCCATTTCCAGCAACTATGTTCGAATGGTACAATGTGTTTGTTCATTGTGGCAGAACAGTAATGGATGATTAGAAACCCCCTGTGATAATCATGTTAGCATCGCTGAAAAGAGTTTAGCTGCTTAAGAGAAGCAATTAAACTGACATTCTTTAAGCAGGTTGGAGCATTACATTTGTAGGGTCGATAAAACATTAAAAATGGTGAGAAAAAGAAAACTTTCATGTGAAACTATTATTGTTCTCAGAAATGAAGTCTATTCCATGTGAGAAATTGCAAAAAAAATGAAATTTCCCACAATGGTGTGTACTACTCCCTTCAGAGAACAGCATAAACAGCTCCAACCAGAGTAGAAAGAGAAGTGGGAGGCCCCTGTGCACAGCTGAGCAAGAAGGTAAGAACATTAGAGTCTCTAGCTTGAGAAATAGACGCCTCGCAGGTCCTCAACTTGCAGCTTCATTAAATAGTATCCGCAAAATGCCACTGTCAACTTCTACAGTGAAGAGGTGACTCCAGGATGCTGGCCTTCAGGGTAGAGGGGCAAAGAAAACGCCATATTTGAGACTGGCCAATAAAAGAAAAATATTAATATGGACATAATAACACAGATATTGGACAGAGGAAGATTGCAAAATAGTGTAATGGACAGATTAATTGAAACCCGAGGTGTTTGGACCACACAGAACATTTGTGAGAAACAGAACAACAGAAACGATGCTGCAATGCTGCCTGACGCCATCTGTCTAGCAAGGTTTGGGTAACGTGATGGTCCGGGGTTGCTCTGGTACTGGTAAAGTGGGATATTTGTTCAAGGTAAAAGGGATTTTGAATAAGGAAGGCTATCACTCCATTTTGCAAAGGCATACCACACCCTGTGGACAGCGCAATAGTTGGAGCCAATTTCATCCTGCAACAGGACAATGACTCAAAGCACACCTCCAAATTGTGCAAGAACTATTTAGTGAAGAAGCAGGCAGCTGGTCTTCTATCTGTAATAGAGCGGTCAGCGCAGTCACCACATCTAAACCCCATTGAGATATTGTGGGAGTAGCTTGACCCACGCAAGAAGCGTGGAGTGAAATTTCTCTAGATTACCCAAAAAAAATGAACAGCAACAATGCCAAAAAGAAGAATCTTTGACGAAAACAAAGTAAATAAATAAATATTTCTATCTTAAAAGTGTCTTGACTATATTTTCTATAGATTTTACAACTCATGTGGTAAATAAAAGTGTGACTTTTCTTGGAAAACTCTCATTGTCTGGGTGACTCCAAACCTTTGTAATGTAAGTAGTTAACAAAAGTGAGTACACCCCTCACATTTCTGCAAATATTTATTTGTATCTTTTCATTGGACAACACTGCAGACATGACTGATTGACAGAATTAAAATTTGTCAGTGTAAAGTTTGTATAGCAGTGTAAATGCTACCAGACAATAATAGCTGAACCCCTGGAAACAAAATTGAGTATACCCCAAGTGAAAAGCAGGTAAGTTCAATGTGGTATGAAAGCTCTTCCACTCTCTCAACCTGGACACTAAAAGCTCAACGTGGCACCTCAACTCTCAGAAGACATGAAAAAATAAAAATGCTTCACATAAAGATGGCGTAGGCTATGAGAAGAAAGTCAACACTCTGAAACTGTGCTTTAAGAGGACCATCCAGCGGTTTAAGAGGACAGGTTCTTCTCAGAACAGGCCTGACAATGGTCAGCCAAAAAAGCTGAAAACAGACGGATGAGTGCTTCCAGCATTGCGGCAGAGATTGAAGGGATGGGAGGTCAGCCTGCACACTGCTTTATATTGATCTGCACGGTTGTCCTAGAAAAAAAGTCTCTTCTGAAGATGATGCACAAAAAAGTTCCAAACGATTTGCTAATCACAAGGATTACTTGAACCATGTTCTGTGTGTGGTGGAAACCAGGTGAGGAGTACAACAACAAATGTGACTTGCCTACTATCAAATATGGAGGTGGTAGTGTTAAGATCTGGGGCTGGATGAGTGCTGCTGCGATTGTGGAAGTGCAGTTCATTGAGGGAAACATGAATTCTAACAGTGGAAGAGGATTCTAGTGAAATTGACCCCAAATTTATTAAATACAAACTTGAAAAAATATCTCCTTCAACAATAACAATACCTTGCCTGTAGTGAAGAACCTATTGAATGTGTGTATTTTTGTACTTTCTGCTGAAATTACTTAATTATTAACATCATTCAAAGTAAATTGATCACAGTAAACAATTATTAGAATTTAAGCAGTTTGTTTTGTTTCATGTGTAGTTCTGATGTCCAATAAATGCTTCATGACACTTAAAAACAACAAGAATGTCTGCGATAAAAAGAGAATGTACCAGTAGTTCAAGTATTTTCTATAGAATCTCTCAAACAGAAATAGAAAGTACACATTCTTAATCATCACAATATTCATTTCTGCATTCTCAAAGATCTATATCGCACACCCTACCGTCCTCATACAGAGTCTGTCAGTCCATGCCTTTAACTCTTTCAAACATAAAACTATTAAAGATCAAAATGGACGAACCCAGGCAATGCGTATGCATGAGTCTTTTGTGGAGATTACAAAAGATTAAGAATGTTCATTTCTCTTCAAGGCATTTTTTAAGGCATTTTCAGGTTTGCTCGATTGTCTAGCGCTAGCTGCATTGCCCAGATGCTCAGAGGTCTCATGTATGCCAGGGAGCGGTAGATGCTCTTCTCACAGTAGGCTTCAGGTGTCTGGAAGGCCATGCCCATTCTCTCCCACACGGCCCGGTAACAGCCCTCGGCAGTGCGTAGGCCCTCTTCCACCATGCCCTTTCAAAGTGCCACAATTCAGGAGATTATCAAAAGTTTGGAAAGTGATTGTGTGCCTCGGCTATTTACTCACTTCATGGATCATTGTAGCAGCCAATCCGTAGACAACGCCCACCCAGACCTCGTCTGATTGGACGCTGGAGCGGTCAGGAACTCCTTCTGGTCTCATACCATTCACTGCACCCATCTGCCCACCAGCAAAGCTCATGACGTTCAAGTCAAACACTGACTTTAGGGCACTGCGGATCTTCTCCTTGGGAAAAGCCTATGTATAGTAAAAAAAACAAAAAAACAAACAAACAAACATTAAAGTTTCAAAAGTTGAGCTTTACAATTCGCTCTAATAAAGTACTTTTAAGACATTTTTTTAGAGGCAATGCTTGATTTTATTTTTTAGTACAATCCCAGCTTCGAATCTCAAAATATTTCCCGCGAGACCTTTCATATCTCGAACATTTCGTAATTTGAAGCATTCATATCTCGGGGTACCACTGTACGCTGTTCCAATCATTTTTCGTGTCAGAACTCGCAAAAACACCAGTAATATCACAGGTCTTGTACTTCCAAGAGTTATCCCTTCTTTTCACCACTAGATGGCACAGATTTGGGGTCTGTAAAATGAAACTGAAAGATGATTGCACATTTTAATTTGAATTACCTAGCAAATGATGTCATAACTCTTGCAACTTTTGTTCAAAACCAAAAATATCAAAGCTAAGAACCTTTTCGAAACCTTGTGATTGGCACACAGGGTTAAAAGATTTTAAAAAGGCTTCTGCTTGAGCCAACTCAAGTGAAAACATGAGTGTAAAAAGATTTGTTAACTTCTAACACCATCTTTTTTAGCTTGATTAATCAGAGCTAAAGGCAACTGCATAGACAGTGCTAGCACCTTAGAATCGGCTTCTAAAGATGGATCTAAGGATTATGAAAAGAATAAGGTTAGTGCCAGGTTGTAAGTAACTTTGGTCAATACAGCCTAACATCTAATCCTTTACATAAATCCAGATCTTTCAATTGATCACGATTGTTTGGAAGACTGATCATTTTTACAAACAATACTCAATTTGGGGCTTTTCTGTAGAAATTAAATTTGTTTAGGCATTCACTAATGTCTCATGTCTCAGCTCAGTTCATGTGTTTTTCACACTAAATTCTTCTCTATGTATAGATTATGCCTTACAATGAGCATCAGAAAAACATCGGCTTCCTCCAGATTTCAGCCAGAGAATGTTATTGATCTTATCTGTGAATATATCAATGCCATAGTTCGAAAAAAAATGCCATAGCCTGAAATAATGTTTTATGTAGCTCTTAAATTTCCAAATATTTGTGTGTTCTATCAGATGTGTAGTGAAAATAAGAATTTTTTTCTATCAATTTGCTGCACCTAATCTTAAATTGTCATATGGTGTGGCGTTTATATTTTCATATTGAGTGAAAATGGAGTACGAATTTTCCACAACTCACTTTCTCAAACATTTTAATCATGAGTTTTTTGATATTTTATATTTCTGTGTGAAAATTTGGTCATTTTGGTTTATTTTTCTAAATCATCATGCAAAGTAGGGCATTGCTTCTCAAGTCTTTCAAAATATTTTCAATAAAATTTCTTAAACTTTATGAAAAAAAATTACTTGAGAACCTTATTGATACTAATTTCCTTGTGTTCTATTGATATTTACATGAATTACACGCAAAGCTGCTATTGTCAATTTGTGATTGCACTATATGACATTTCTAATGTTTGGATCAAAAATCCAACTAGAAATTTTAATACTATAATATTATAATATAAAGTTTTTAACTAGGGGAGTATAAGAATTAAATAAAGTTTGTTAAAAATATAACTTTTTTTATATGTGACACACAGACAATCCAATTTGTGATATATGTCAACCACACACACTCTTCTCGTAGGTTTTATAACCTTCCACCATCTTAGCAAAGTTGCTTTCACCTACTCTTACCAGACAGTTCAGCAAGAACACATGATTATGCAAATTTCCGCCAATCACAGAGCAGAGCTCAAGATCTCTTCCAACCTCAGAATAGCACAGACAATTTTTCATGTAAAAATGTCAATATCCATATAACTGGAACTTTGCAAACAGTTTATGTACACCATGTAACATTTTGGCACTAAAGGTGACACAGTAGCATGAAGCAAAAATATATATGTGTGTATTTTAATTATTGGTTTTAAAAATACAAAATGTGAATTCTGCTCATAACCAGTTGATTTGAGAGTTTGTCAGACTTGCCTGGAAGTCCTCGTCCCCGAGGCCTGATGCCCTGAGGAACCACTGGCCTGCACACTGGTCTGACATCACGCTGTTTGACAAGCTCCGCCCACTGCTGTCATAATTGTAGTACTTGCCTTTTAGAGACAGACATTGCACATCATGAATGAAATCAACAATTGAAACCAAAAAACGAGATTTTCTGTTCTTGAACAAGCCCTCGCTGAATCAAGTAACACAATCTTCAGCATTCACTCACCATTCCACAGCAGTTTGTCAAAGGCTGCGCTTCCTCTGTCCAAAATATCCTTGTATCGTTGATAAACAGACTCACTGTTCAGCACACGTGCCATTTTGCACATCATGCACACAGACGCCAACCAAAGGCCACCACAGTAAGCACTGCTCGAACACAAGGGTTCAAATAATTGGAAAAACAAGATTGGTCATTCATAAATAACTAAACAAACATGATATCCTTACCTTGGTCCTGTGACTTTCCATCCATCGTAAGTCTGGTCTGCATATCCAGAATTTTCAATCAGGCCATCGCCGTCTTTATCAAACTTTAGCTCTGTTTCCATGACCGTCTGCAATGTTTACAATAACAGATATTTCAGTGCAAGTCCTAGAAGTAGCAATGCAGCTACATAAATCCTCAAAATGGCTGTCATGAAGAAACCTGGCAAATGGGCCACATGTCCTGGAGATACTGCATATCCTGAGTCAGGTGGTAGTCCCTGTAAACCTGCAGCACAAACTTCAAGTTCAAATCCTTCCAGTCGGCTGTATCGTGGATCAAGTAGGCATTCACACGCACCCACGGCTCATCGTCTAGTTAAAATCAAACAAGAATAATGAGGTCAATCGTTCCTGAAAAGGTCACAACACAATTACACATTTTACTAAATAGCTTAAACCTGAAAATGCTCTGGGTTTCAATGCTAGGGACATAATAAGAAAGTTTTTTTTCAGCGTACTTTCAAAACTTTCCTGGCTCTATAAACCAGGGTGTGGGAATCTCTCGCTATCTCACCTAATCTGACTTATGAAAGAGCAAATTTGGCTCTTTCAGGCAGCACTCTTTCACCTATTCAGCACTCTTTCAGCTTTTTCAGTGTTCTAAGCTTAAATAAAGCTACAATTTCTGCTATTATTTCTAGAATAATAATGAATATCAGAAAGAAACCAGGAAAAGCTTAGTCTGATTAGTCCTCCACATCAACAATCTAGTGGATGTCAATAGTCCTCCACCACCTTATTACTCTTAAAAATGAATTTTATTGATGTAAACAAGTTTGTAATTACTAGATAAACCCTTCATATACCCCTTTATAATCTTCATTTTGAGTGGGCTTTCACATCTGACTTGTTTAGTTTGAGTGACCTGAACTAGAATTTGTTTAGTTTGAATAGTTTGGGCAGGTGAGAAAGCAACAACCACATTAAAAATTCGGACAAAACAAAAGTGGTCCGAATACAAATGAACTCTACAGCTGTTTGGTTTATTGTGAGAACTTGATCGATCTCTGATCCGAAGTCAAAAACAAATGAAAATGCCAAAAGTATCACATGGCTATGAACACTAGATTGCGCTTTGGTGAACTGCAATTCACCTTATACCACACGGTGGCGCAGAAGCAATTCACATTCTGCGAGGCGCGTTTATGGAGAAGAAGAGGTTGAGAGGTGATTAAAAATAAAATGAAAATATTTGTTGTCTGGAAAACAAACCACTCTCTTGAAAGTATCAGACGGCGCGGTTTTCAGTTTATGTCCAGAATTGCATACAAATTTGGGCTTTTGCACGCGCGACAATCGCACAGTGTGAAGTACCAAAGGCTTGTTCTGCAAGAGTCACTTCTCTGAGAGGTACTTCTCAAATATCTGGATCTTTAGGCGAGTCAAAAATCATGCAGTGTGAAATGTGTTCTGACTGGAATAATGTCTGCGATTATCTGCAGCCCATGAGAAAGCCACATCCAAAGCAACGAGAAGTTGCAGATGAGATATAAAGGCATAGACGGCAGTATAAACAGTGGTTTTGGTTCAAAAGGGGGATCTTTTCGGTTTATTTGGACCCAATAAATAAATAAAATATTTGTGCGCCCCCATTTTAATAATAAAATGGTCTTGAGCTTCAGTGTGGTACACATGACCGCTGTTTTCAAATCTTTCTCACAAGAGCTTGGTTGTGAGACGCAGTTTGAGAACACAGACAAAGTTCTCTGTGATTCTGTCGGAAGGCAAGCAGTGTGAAATCCTCTAGATGCTGCTCAAGACAGTCCTGAGGGGACCCCGATTTACTTCTGCACCTCTGTGACCAAACGAGTCAACCACAGCGGTTTGAGATGTGAAAAAAAAACGGCTCGCTGCGTTTCTTGAAAACTGACACATTGACCTTAGTGTGTAAGGTCACATTAGCACCTGTGTATTTAAGATCCACAGCAGATGCATAGGTGTGTAAAGGCCTTACAATATATCAGTTGCTTCTCTTGCTCAGGGCCCAATTAAAAACACTAGAGGTGTGAAAGCACCCACATCACACAAGTGACTGAACACAAAACAGAAATCTGCAAGGAAACCATTTTTTTTTTAAATTAAGGCTGGAAAAGCCCCCCCCCCGGAGCCAGGAGGATAGAATGTTTTGTTTACTGGAGATAATGGTCTTCATGGGTAAATACACAGATTCAGTAATCTGGAATTCTGATCATAGATAGCTGAGACAGGGAGTAAGGGGGGCACACGAGGAACAGGGACAAAGCGACATTGAAAACCTTTATAAAGATCTTAGATTAGAATGCTATTTCCTGGTAATCTAGTTGAATGAGTGGAGTATAAGAGATGGAATAGTAATGCAAGAGGTAAAAAAACAGATAGATAAGCTAAGCTTTCTACTCCTGTAGCTGTGATTCTCCTCCCAAAAAACAAGACAGTCAAGTTCTCAGCATGCAGTTAAATAATGTTATTTAAACATAGTTAGATAAAATAAAGTGATCCAAAAGGTATCTTTTTCAAGGTGCATGAGTCCCAGATTTCATGTACAGCATTATTGTAAACCATCTACTAAGACAATAATGTAACAAACTACTTCAGATCACATCATGCAACACTCACCAGGGTCCCCGATGTCATGAGGAACAACCCCTCGAGTTTTGACCGCAGAGTGCCTTCCATTCATTAGATTTACTCTCAGAGTAGAGTCCTGCTGAACGACGCTACCCGCTGAGTGAAGCAACAGAGAACAGTTCAGTACGTGAAAAACTCAACAGTGCAGACTTTCCTCTAAGCTCACCGATGTCATACTGCAGGCTAAGAGCCAGCTTAGGCCAGAGCATGATGAGCGCAAACGAGGCGTAGAAATGAACATCATACGTGTTATACATCCTGTACTCCTGACCTGAAATCAGTCAGAGAGAGAGAATGATTACAAGTGTTCAGGTGTTGAAATAATGGTGAAATACAATACAAAATTGTGCTTAAATATAAAAATTATTCAGCATATCTTTTTGTAGATATGAACTGATAATCATGTGAGCTGAGGTATGATTTATCCACTTGATCCGTCCGTACACTTGTTTTTATGCTCACAGGAACTAGAATTGTTATTTTAGGGTTTGCATTTGAAGTTTGATTTAAATAGTTTTGGAATGTATTTTGTGTTCAGGAGGTGTGTTATTGAAATCCGATGGAAGCTCCGTGGATTGTGTCTGCATCGACGCTGGTTGGCAGAGCGCCACACATTCAAGAGATCTACGAGCTTATTCCAAAAATGTCTGGTTTCAGATTTTACCTGGCACTGACGTCACTATTTTACTTACTTATGTGACTGGCAGTCTATTGGATAACACTCGACACATGACTTCATCCGTTCATAGTCTGGACACCAAACATTTAATAGTCTACTGTCAATGAACAGATTAAAATATAGCAGAATTAATTGTCAATGAAACGCAATAACGAACTAAAACGAAACTAAACAATTTAGGAGTAGTTGCTTGTTCCCCTTTTCCATTATCAACACGTTTTTGGTACAGAAAAAGAACGCAAACGTGTCGTGTGCTATCCAATAGTCCGAGAGTGCCAGTCGTGTTAGAAGTCACGTGCTAGATGCGTAGCCAGACCCTTCCATTTCTAGGAAGTTGTGTTTATGTGTGGTGTTTTGTTGACGGTGGTTGGAACTCTTTATTTTGTTTTGAGTTTAAATTATCCTCCATGCTCTGCTCCCCTTAAAATGAGTCATAACAATGAAACATGAATAAATAATAATTGTTTCTCTTTAGGATTTGATGCAAGGCATAAACAACACTTTAGGGCTCTACACTAGGATCCAAATTTTCGTGCAACAACGTACGTCGATCGAAAACCACGGGCACCCACAGGACAAAACATCTGGCAAAAGGCTTTCGCACTGGCACATTGGAACCATTTTCCACAAGGAGACCAACCAATGAAAGTTCGCTCATTGATTAGATGTAAAAGAGCCACTTAAGGAGCTCTTTTTACATTTTCATTGTCATTGTCAAGCTAAAGTAAAAAGCCCATACCTTCAAGGTAAGCAAATCGTCCGTATTCCTTGAGAACATCTGGCTGGGCTGGAAGTCCTCCATCATCAGGCCGAAGCCCACCGCTGATGTCAGCATCCTCTGGAAGCTCCAGCCACACGGTGCCACCATCAGGCACGAAGTAGAGCTCGTTGAACAGAGCAGATTTGTACCATGATGGAAGAGACCTGTGAGAACACATACTTGATGAGGAATTTTGCATCAGCTCATACCCGACTTTTGGTACATTGCTGCTCCTTCCTTTCTCAAATTTCAATGCAATCCATTCTGACTGACCAAGTTTAGGGTGCTGATCCAGGTGTACAATTCTGACAGGTTGCTTATATCTGGTCTCTTTACATTATTGGCTACATATAATTTTCATGCACATATTCAGGCAAACAACCTTTTGTTACTTTCTTTGAATCTTGAAGTGATTCTTCTCCCAAACCATTCACTTTCATCCTTCATCGTGTAGAATTATGCTTCCACAGAGGTCGGCCTTCATCGTGCAGACTTTTATTAAAGAAAAGAAATCTCTAGGACCTCAAGGCTGATTGTTCTGTACAGTACCTGTCCTCCAGAATGGGTCTCTGCCACTCATCAATGCTCTCCTCCCATCTTCTGAAGTTAGTGAGGGCATAGTGAACCAGAGATGGAGCTGCGTCTCCTTTGCTGCCATAAAAGCGTGTGTATCTCCTAAAACGCACACCATAAAATAAATTTTATATCCAATTATGTATTGTATTAGCAAAATGAAGTAGATTTATTATACCATTCAGATCTTCATTTAACAATTAAGCACATAATAAATCTTCATTATCGTAATGCAATAAAGTCACATTAATGAAAGCATGATTTTTATCACATTTTATTGATGCGCCATAGAAAGGTGATTATGAATCAAGCTGCACTCTTGTCCCTTCATAGATGTTGTATTTAATTAGTTTTGAAGATATAATGGTTAGGTTTACAAAAACGCTTAGAATAAACAGGGTTAATCCTTAAAAGTCTCTGCACACAACAGTGGTTATGCAAATCACATCGGCTGTTTTGAATTAACTAGGAATGATGCGACCCATCTATTATTTAATTTTCATTTAAAATATGATCTATGGGTTTGCAAAAGGTTGTTAGCGTTGATATTTGTGGTTTTAAACTATAAAATAGTTATACAATAAAAGAGTTATGACATAATTTGCTAGGTAATTCAAATAAAATGTGAGAGAATGTGCAATCGTTTTTCAGTTTCATTTTGCAGACTCCAAATCAGTGCCATCTAGTGGTGAACAGAAGGGATAAAACTTGGAAGTACAAGACCTGTGATATCCGTTGTTGTTTTTTTTTTTACAAAAAAGGACAATGGCACAAAAAGTCTTTGGAACAGTAAATAAGGTTTAGGAGTTTCGCATGTTTTTTTCACATTCTTTGATTACATCTATGAGCCAGAATCTGATCCCGCATCAGATGTAACTGCACCTTCACAAGTGGTGTCGCCTGGCCTGGGCATCCAGGGCTTTAGTCTTGGACGTTTTCATTACCTCCAATAATTCAACTCCAGAAGAATTAATAAACACACTACAACCATTCATTTCATGAAAATGTTTTGAAAATTAAAATGTTTTCAAGTTTCAAAGTGTTTGGATCACATTTGAAGGAGATTTTTCAGGTTTGAACTTTAAAAATTGACCTTTAAGACCTTTTTTTTAATTTTTATGAGTGTTAGAAAGCCATTTCTTTAGCTGATGCATCAATGAATAGTTTGGGCATCTGTGCAATTTACACCTCTAAAATGTAACAAAGTAAACATTTTTAACATAAACGTACTGGTTTCATACACAAACATAAATGAATGAGTAAAGGAATGAATAGGAATGAGATTCCCTAGGTTTGATGTGTAAAATAA
>SRMA01026110.1:187033-256429 GCA_007224835.1 Danionella cerebrum | reverse complement strand
GCCCGATCTCCGTGGAACAATGTCGGCATACAACTTAAATTTATCCACTCGTCTATCCCCGTTATGTATTTTAACAGAGAAGCCAAAGTGTTCCCAAACAGGAGACCGTAGTGAGGTGGGAGGGTCTTCAAGCTCTGGCTTCTCTTTCGTTGTTGCCATTTCTCACAGCTACTCGTGCAGCTCTACTGTGCTTCACTCAATAGCGTCCGTGCGGAAACTCGCCTAGGAACATTGTTCCGCTGCGCTTAATATCGCGCTAATAATACATTTATATCATTTAATAAAAATACCGAAACGGTACGCAAGTGTCCCGAACCGAACAGGCCGTACCGAAACGGTTCAATACATACCGTGAACTGTTACACCCCTAATAGATAGCTTAGCATAGATCCGGGGTACTGAACCTTTACAGGGATGGTCTAGCGTTTATTGCAGTTTTCTAGAGCGTGCCTATGAGTCCGTTTGACTGACATGTCAAACAACCGAACGCATTTCGTTGAACGATATGGGAATGTCACCACAGCAACTGGCCAACATGCAAAATTCCATTCGGCTAACAGGTCAAAACATCTCTTCTTGAGTCCAACCCTGCCCTTAAACAAAACTCCCGGGTGTCTTTTAAAGAGGGTACGGCGTGAACATTTGAACCCAATGTTTAGATGTTCTTTATAATTGGTTCTTTATAATTGTTTCCTGGCGGAAAGTAAACAACAGCGACACTCCTGGAAATACAGTTAAGATAAACCAATCAGGATTCTCAAAGTGTTGCCAGAAAACGCATCTGATGTTCAGCCAACCTTCCATGGGCGTGACATCTGAGGCATATTAGAATCTGTGAAAGAAAATTGTAAACATTGCATATAATTGATAATAATGTTATTCAGTTCCTAAAAATATGATGTGCCGGTGTGTCTGTGACTCGTGGAATGACGTACTTCCTGTGGGAAGACCCTATATAAGCAGTCTCCCTGACCTAACTCTCTCTCTGGACAGTGTAACATAACAGGACGAAGAGCTGAGGTGACTGAAATGCTTTTCTTTTTATCGTAATGCATCAATAAACCTGTTTCCTGTCTGTTCATACAATCCCGTCTATTGAGTCTTAAATATAACACGATAATGAATTAATTCGGTAGCAAATAGGAGGGTTTTTTTTTGTATTTGAAATCTATACCTAATTTGATAAATAAGAAAGCAATAAAATGCATTATTATTTCACACTTTCATATTTTTATATGATTGCTTATTATAATGTTATATGTAATTTTAATCCTCAATTAAAAAAATTAATTGAGCACACTAAAAGGTCTACCTCCATGTTTTTTTGTGTATAGTTCTGAAATTTTGAGAATTGCATTTTTTTGTTGTTGTTGGAGGTACTATTCCGGACCTGGGACTGAACGGAAATTTGTTAAGTGGACCTTTCAAGTTTTTATTTGAGTACTTCTGGCATAGATCATTAAATCGAGCATTTTGTGCTGTAATGCTCTGCTCCATTAAAAGAAATTGATTTATCATCTAAGACAAACACATACCTGACATAAGATTTTTCTCTGGAGCCAAAAGTGATTTTAGGCATATCCCAGGCCAGGCTGAACTCTAGACTGTCATGGCTGTGT
Source organism: Danionella cerebrum (assembly GCA_007224835.1). NCBI lineage: Eukaryota > Metazoa > Chordata > Actinopteri > Cypriniformes > Danionidae > Danionella > Danionella cerebrum. The sequence goes on along the minus strand of SRMA01026110.1, from coordinate 254,810 downwards.
GCAGGGACGGGGTGGCTTACTGCCACGGCAGCTGCCACTTCCTCCCCCTTAGCAGTGGGTGAGCTGGAGCTCTGGGGAGAGTCGAGCCGCCCGTCGCTCATCAAGTCACTCCACAGGGCACTGCAGGTTCCCTGAGGACTGAATGCTGTCTGGTGACTCACCACTTGCCCAGGCTAAAATAAAGAGACATTTATAAAAGAATAACGTTAGCTTAAATAGGCTGTGCATCCCAATCTATACCTCACACGCACTATGAAGCTCTGGGACTGTCTGTCCCAGTATACCATAGTATTAATAAAAAGATCCCCAAACTCTATTTCTGATTACATCCTCAAGTGTAGATCGATGAAATCAAATGATTCATTTTACCCACAATCCTCTGTTTGATGAACACATTTTAAAAGTCTTGGTTTCAACGATTTCTGGTTGTTATCTGATTGCAAATTAGATGGATTACATTTCATTGTTCAGCAGCAATATGAACGTAAAAAAGGGTGAGGTATTAATTTTTAGTTAAATTACTTAATTGCAAGAAACTAGCCAGTTTCAGTGACCTCTGTGACGGTCCTAAGCCGGGATAAATGGAGAGGGTTGTGTCAAGAAGGGTAAAACATTGACGTTAAATAAGGCGTGAAACATTTTACGCGCAAAAAGTCGTAACATTAAACACCATACCTCAGTGATCACCAAATGGCGGCCCGCAGGCCAGATCTGCCCCCCCCCCCCACATGGGCTGTACTGTAGACTGCTGAACTTGGCATATTATGTTTTCAGACGGCCAATTAAGTAAAAATCTGGTACGGTGCAGGTAGAATACAGTCCTTGCTGGTCACAAACTGTAAGTATGCGTCTCTTTTTTCTGCCTTGAGCTGTGCGAGTTGTTCTCCATGATCATGGCACGAGACAGATTTCACCATGAGTTACAACGAGTTGTTTTAACACATTCAGAGTTAAGTGCTGCTTCAGAGTTGATTCAGCGGTGTTAAATTAACCCACTAAGAGACGCAATTACATTACATTCACTTGGTTCCTTCGTTGTCCAGCACCATGTAGGTTTCATTTTCAAACGTATGCAGGTTTCAATGCCAGAGTCGATTATAAAGCTGGACATAGACACGCTAATTGAAATGCCTATTTTTTTGTCAAATAAGCCATTTGATTGTTATCGAGCGAGCATTTGCATGGACACATGGTGCTGAAAAGTGAGGGCCGATGCATTTAAAAAATGTTAACTTGAGCTTTTTCAAGCCAGTTGATATAGTAATGACAGTGCACGCAGTCATTGGATGGGTGCGATAACATCATTTGGACTCTTCAGACGCTCTGTAAAAGTGTGGTTAATTGTGTTGTTTCGTTGTTGTGATGTAGTTGTGCCACAATCTATTTCGAGTGTTTTGGCGCACAATAACATTCATTTCTGAGGTTTCTGTGGCAATCTGTGTGGTTCAATCATTCTTCACCGTACGTCATGCCCGAGTACATTGTACACTGCTTCATGAACCATTCCAAGTGCTTCTTGATTATTGGTGACAAGCATCGCTCAATAAAGCTGTAAACCTATTCCTTGTCAAGCATCTTGGCATCCTCACAAACAGCTTACAAAGTTTTATTTAAATACAATTTATAAACAAAATGCAGTGGGTTCACTTAACATTATTTTGAAAGTAAAATTAAAAAGTAACTCAAGGTGTTTTTTTTTACATCCTATAAAATGTAATTGGACCACATTTAGTGTTAAAAAAATGAAAAAAAAACTCCTTACGATTTTGTTTCAGATTCCTTGAGAACATTTAATATCAATGTGTTCATTGCATCTGTGCATACGTTATTTTAACCCTTTTTTCAAGTTTTTTAATTAGCTCTCACTGTTTGTGTTAGAAAAATCAACTATTTTGATTGTGTAGATTTAACTCTCGAAAGGGTGGAGCCATATAAACCCACAATAGTGTTAAAAATAAACTCTATGGGAGTTCAATCAACACTGTAGTTTTTGGTGTGATTCAAGCGTTATTGCTTTTTTTTTAGTTTCTCATTAAAATGTTACATGTTAGTAAGGCTTACTAGTGCGGATGACGGGACAATCTGCAAAGTGGAACAAGTTCAGGATTCAATTCATGGAGAAAGCTTCAGATCAAATGAGCTTTTCATTGTCATATAAATCAATTTGTATTAAAATATAAATGACCCCCAGCCTTCATCCACCCACAAGCAAATAGCTACCAGTCTATTGTCCGTTTCAACACGACCTTACACCTCCAGCATCCTCATAACAGGACTTATTTTAATATATTTATTTTAAGCAAAACCAATACAGTGGTACCCCGAGATATGAATGCGTCGAGTTACGAAATGTTCGAGACACGAAAGGTCTTGAGGGAAATATTTTGCTTCGAGATACGAAGAAAAACTCAAGATTCGAACAACCACAAGCAGTTCTGCTCTGTAATCCGCTTGTTTAGTCTGCCGTCGCCTTGCACTTACGGGTAATTAGGCGTTTTACATGTAAAACTTGCTTCGAGATACGAACATGACCCTGGAACAGATTAATTTCGTATCCCGGGGTACCACTGTAGTTTCTAGTCTAGACTTTAGCGAGGTACCTTTTCTCTGGCAGCTATGCACAGAGTGTAGGGGTTGGCAGGTGTCTGGTGATGTAGTAAAACCCCAGACACAGACATTTCTTCTTTTTCAAGGTGGAAGGGTTCATTCCAATGACCCCCGCTCCTGTCGTCTTTGTGACCTGAACCGTTAACCATGGTGAACATGATGGAAACGTCAAGAGCGTAGTCGTTCTTATTCTCAATGTCCCAAACGAACACTGCCACAGGAAGACTGGAGTCCTGACACAGACAGAAAAAAAGCTGGTTTAGAAACAATTTGGAAACTAATTGTAAAAACTAGATTAACTTAAAACAAACTTTCAAATAACAACTTATTCACAGAAAACAAAAATGACACAGCATTATCTTTAGGAGTCTGTTATTGAACCCATGACTCAACTCCATATAATTTGAAAACCAAAAAAGAGAAAAATCTTTTTTCTTAGAGGTGATGGGCATCAGAAATGAGTGTGAGAAGGTTTCTTGTGAGCATTTGGAAGCACTTTAAGGAGAACCTTTCATCAACCAAAAGATTACCAACATGGAAATCAGAAATAAACTTATAGCCATAAAAAAATTGTGGGTGGGCACCACATTGCTAAACTCAGACTGGCAACCTTTCATTTACACAATCATTTAGATGTTTGGCCGACTCTTTCAAACAAAGCGACTTCATTCAAGGAAGGAACACATTTTTTTCTTTCTTTTAAATGAAGAGAGACCGGATGTTTGGGGGAGAGAGGGACGGGATGGCAAACAACATTGAGCTTGGGATTCGAACTAGCATCGCCCTGTGCAGTTGAACATGTATGTGTCCTGTGCGCCATCTACTATGCCGCGGTGCAACTATCTATCTTGGTGTTGCTAGTGCCAAGTTGCATTTGTGGGCTGTGTACGTTTTTGTATTTCAATTTTGGTTTTAGAAATTTTTATTTTGAAGCTTAAAACTTAAAAAATTATATCATTATTTTAAATTTTCATTTGTGCATTAAAAAAAGAAAAATTTAAGCCCACAAAGAAGAAAAACGAGTCATTTAGTTTGTGATACACTGGACCAGGCACCTTCACATTTCACCTTCAGAGTCGCTATTAGTCGCTGACAATCAAAAAGTTTTCTTCACAAAAAAAAGTCAATGTAGATAAATATTTAGTTGATTAAAATCGACTTTTAATAAGTTATTTTAATTCTTGAAATATCAGAACTGATGTATTTAATTTTGTTTCATGAATGAAGGCTCCTTTTCTCATTGTAATATTGTTGTTAGGCTTTTCATTTAAAAATAGAACGATACATAAATATTCTACTGAGGATTATGCAAAATAAAGTGTTAACACAATGGAACTGATCTTACTTACTTTAAAATGGCTGAGAACAAAAACATTCTAAATGTGTCTTTATTTATTACAATTACCTAAAGTGCATTAAACATATGTATGCCCCAAAATATGATCGATGGAGTACAAACATGTACTTAACATTTTTAAAAGAAAATTTGGCAATTGAAGTTTTGAAAAACAAAACTATTATTAAATCAATCCCCGTGGCTACAAACTAGGTGGAAAAAACCCACCAATCTCAAGAGGGACCTGACGGCTCACCACCCTGATGTTCTTTCAAAGGTAAGTTAAAACCTCTCTTTGTTTACATTGTTTAGATACGAGTAAGCAATAGCAAGCTTACTCATCTTCATAGCAAGCTTAAAGATCTGCACATAACTCCAAGCCAAAAATGGCCGCAAATTTAATTAGATAACATCCGTTGCAGTCTATGGTGTATTAGCTTGAGTGTGTGTGTGTTATTACCACAACTGTGACCGACTGCCTGAAACACAGGTGCACATGGAGTATTTTCGACCCCTTTGCTGTTCCTCGGGTGCGTAGATGAACACCAGAATTGACTTGTGTTCTAGCAGAAAATATCAGTTTGACGTTTCCGACCACCAAGCCCTTTGTGATCCCCATCAAAGAACCAAAATGCATGTCACTGGGGAGTTGGGACGGCAGATTTGTCTGTCAGGCGGTGAGCGCGGACAGACAAAGATAACAAGCGGAGGTGGATCCTTTATATTTAAATGACAGATTACAGCCATTAATTAAGGAAAGCACAAAGGACATGCATTTTGAACGTGTAATTGTCCACTCGTTAATATTTTCATCCACTCTCGTTTCATTAATGAAAATTTGCACGCGTCTTGTTGAGTTTTCTTTGTAACAGAGACATTTTAACTCATCAGCATCGCATTATTGGCACAAGAAAAAGCTTTGTCAATGAAATAGCGTCATCATCGTCATCGTTGATTAAAACATACCACTGCAGTGCAGACTCTTGCTTCTGAATGTCGAGTTATGGCATTGGAAGCTTACATGAACAAGGTTTTAGAAATGTCTCTGTACAAAGTTTGCATCTCCGAATACTTGGCAAATATGGAGAAGTGAGAGGGTTTTCAGCAAGAAATGTTTGTGCTGCGGATTACCAGTTGTCTCTGACCCAAACGCTCTCTATAGACACCTCTATTTAATCTGTGTTTTGCGTACAACTCTTTTTTTGTCAAAGCATGTCTCTCCTGGAATTCACGGAAATAAGTTGTTTTCAATGTGCAGCCGAAAGAGACGATCACTTAGGGACCATCTGCAAAGAGGCAAACCCAAAATAAATTTTTACTATAAAAAGGGAAATGACTTAGCTCTAAAATGCCCAAAATTTTGTCCAAAATCAAATTATTTGTGGCCTTTTGGTATTTGATTTTCATTTTTACAAACAGAGAATGTAATTTTATTTTATTTTGAAAATTTAAAACCTGCGATGGACTGGCGACCTGTCCAGGGCGTACCCCCGCCTATCTCCCGATGTGAGAAACAAAAACCATAATAAGTTATTATTTAATTTGTGAGAAACTGGATGTTGTTGAGTGAGAGGGTTTCCAACAAGAAAGGTCCAAGAATTTCATACTGAAAACAGTTAAGTAAAGTTTGTCGACAAATAACACCTCATTTTAATCTGTCACATAGTATATAAGCTACAATGCTATTTTTTTTTACTAAATATTTCTTTCTCTGCTTTCGCCGAAACATATCATTGTCTATGCTGAGCCGACAGAGAGACAGCATTTCTTAGGGAGCGTCTGCAAAGTGCAAAACCCCAAATACGTTTTGACCAGAAAATGGTTAATACATTCACTTTAAAATTGTCCTTTTAAATGGACTAAAACCGAGGAACACACCACTGCTCACCTGCAGGTTGTACTAACTTTGCAAGAAATGCCAGCTCAGATTTAGAGAAAAATCCAATAAAAACATTCGGACCAATCCATGGCGTACTTTTCAATTCTATGACTCATAGGGGCATAAACCCATCTTCTTTTTTCTTATTTACTGTTATGTATTACAATTTCCAAAAATGGAAAGTTGACGGCTTTGTCAAAAAACGTTGACAAAAATTAACCTTATTTTGGTGGTAGCTTTTACATTTAACTCTTCATTTACTGTAAAAAATCCTTACATGGTTTGTTTAAATTTTTTAAAGATATCACCACAACTGTGACCACATTAAAAATTACCCATGTCTTACCTTGTAGTTGTGAGGGATGACCGGTGACACCTGTCTACATGTGAGAGTGACATTCTGGCCAGGCAGGTGGTAGACGGTCCAAGCTCGAGGGAAAAGGCCATGATAAAAGGCATGCTCTCCACAGAACCCCCAATTCCAGCCCTGGAGAGTTGGGGGTCGCTCTGCTGATAAGACTTGCTGATACACAGTCTGGCCATCCCTGCGCAGACACACTGTAAACTAGAGATTAAAACAGACATCAGCTACGAGAACGAGTGATCCAAGTTCAAACAAGAACATGAGTTATATTACACACAAAGCAAAGGGATTTAAACCCTTTCCATTTCTGTTAGAGTATGAATGCTATTTTTAGTACTTTTTGATTAGTTTTGACACAAACTTGTATTGTTTTTGTATAGGGATGCACCGGTTGACCGGCCATAAAACGAAACCAGACGATTTTGCACAAGTTTTTGCATCCGCAATGGACCAGTTTTTGCTTTTATCCCAGCCATTTTTGTTTTACAGAAGTGTGCCCGTGGACCGCTGCATTCGATTCATTCAGAAACGTTTTTTCGAGGATTTTCAAAAGCTGTGAGCAGGACGTGAAGATTGCAATCTGAAATATATCTCGCGGTGGGACAATAGCAAAGACATTCGGCATCACAACCTTGTTCCGACATTTGACCATCCAAAAGAACACGATTAAAAATCTGTTAATGACATAAAACTGGCAAAGCCGTCATCTATCAGTCAACCATCTAAAAAAAAAATGAGTTTATTGGCGATGCACAATGAAGTACTGGACCGAAAATTCTGAAGTGTACCCCGCAGCACTTGAAATGCAGACCTATCTGTCTGAAGGATTCACCAGCCGTTGATGTACTGGTGCACAGACAAGAGCCACTTTCCTGTGCTCGCTGAAGCTGTAAGAGCATACCTGTCCGCACCCTGCATAAGCGGGGACAGAGAAGGTTTGGTCAACTCAGCTTCTCACGTGATGGATGGGAAAAAAAAGAGACTCAATCGTAACAAAGCTGAGATGCTTCTTTTTTAAAAAAAACAACAACAACAATATTATTCTTTTGAAAAGCCAAAAATAAAAGTCTGTTCTGTTAAAAATTATTATTATTTTACATTAAAATGCCTGATTACTTCGCTAAAAGCACGTTTTACTTAATTAAACTGTATTTATTTTTACATTTTTTTTATTTATTTAATTTCAGATGTCAGATGCTATTGTTTCAATAGCCAGTCGGGCCTATTAAATACTAAATAAACATTTTGTTTATGTTGTTAACTTCCATAGCTTCTTGTTTTTTAAAAAAAAAGTACTGGAATCGGTCAGTTTGGGAGTAAAAAATTCTGTATCGGAATCGTCCATAAAAAAAAAATGATGATCGGTCCATCACTAGTTTTGTTTTGCGTAGATAAATGAAGAAAAAAAGATCACTTTCAAAGATTATTTAAAGGGGTTTTTGTAATCATTTAAAAACAAATTTGGATTATCAGAAAATGTTAATAGTAGAATGGCTTTCAACTGTATTCAAATCAATCACAGATAGTCCTGTACCTGGTTAGCAATGACCGTTTTGTAATGGTACATTCCAGGATTCAACTGCCACCGGCAGAACTCCCCTTTCCATCCCCGAGTGATGGTGCCTCCCCCAATTCCACCCAGAGGAACACCTGCCCAAAACATGTCTTAAATACACTTGAGTATTTAAAAATTATCTCTTGTACTTTTTGAACAGTACCTACCATAAATCTGTCTTAAAGGTACTGCCCGAAACATGTCAATAAAAGGAGCCTTCTTCTCGATTCGAGTCTTCCTGTACCACCATCTCAGATACCTGAGAAAAAAATTTCTGTCAATTAAAAAGTTTATTTTAAACTTGATGTCTTTTTTTTTTGCTTTCTCCAGGGGAGTAAAACACCTGGTGTGGTGTTTAATCCTCTGGATTGGAGCATTGAATGTATGTAAATATTTATTTGTTGTGGTTCCCACGAGTCACTTTATATTAGTTGTGTCAGGACAAGACGGCGCTGGACTGCAAGGGGGAAAGCATAAAGGATTGGGTGAGGGGGTGATGGGGAAAGGTTCACAAGTGAAAAAGAAAATAGGAAAATTTGATGTCTAAACAAAGTTTGACACCTTCACGTAAAAGGTTTTTTCCTTTCAATTCAGCTTATGGGGGACATTCATCTTTCATGCAAACATTGCAAATATAAGTTGTCTTTCTCTCAGGCAGAGGTGGAAAGTAACGAATTACATTTACTCGCGTTACTGTAATTGAGTAGGTTTTTTGTTTATTTCTACTTTTTAAATTTTGTAATTTTACTTTTACTTAAGTACGTTTTGATGTAAGTATTGTACTTAACTACATTTTAAATCCTATCCGTTACTGAGTAAAAATAGAAAAAAAGTAAAATTAAAAAAATAATTGTGCGTGGAGGGAAGGAGGGGAGCGCACGCCGGAAGCTACAACTGGATTCGCGGGAGAACAAACGCAGTGCGCTAACTCAAGGAAGATGTGAACCCGATGAAAGTGAAATGCTGCTGAATTTGAATTCTTCAGAAACAAACCCGTGGCCATATTTACGAGACAACTTTGAATTTAAGCGCAAGAAAGGCAACAGTTTTATTATGCGGTGTAACCTTTGTTTGCCCAAGACGACTGAATTGGCAGCTTACAAAAGCTAAACATCAAACCTGCGCGAGCGTGTTGAGGTCAGTTAAATACTTCTTTTTTTAACGTAATTATTGTTCTGTTGCGCTGCATCAGCGCGTGACATTGCTAATGTTGGTTAGCACTAGGGTTAGAAATTAACAGGAACTTAGAACAAAATTGTCAAATGCACAATTACCGTTAAGCTCTCACCAGTGTCACGATTTACTCAAGTCTATAAAAAGAGTTAGAATTGATCTGCAGCAGATGTCGTGTTAGAATTACTGTATAACCAATCAAACACTTCTGTTGAGATGCAGTGTCCAATCAAAGCGTTTGATTCGTCACTAAGCTCAACGCGTGAGCTGACTCTGCATTTGAGATTTCTCTCATTATCGTAAGTTAAATGACAAATCGTATAAAATTTTTTTTGGCTGTGAAAGTGGATAACCTGCAGTAGAGTCAAGTCATGGACTGATACTGAAATAAACAATGTTTTTATTTTATGATCAGTAAAGGCCAGTAAACTATATTTGTTTATTATTAGTAGACAGAATGGTCTGTTATCTGACAATGGCACAGTTTTTCTTCATAAATGCTTGAATGTTTCTGACCCGTTATGACTTACACTTGCTCTACTGTTTTACTGTTTAACAAAAGGATGCTCTGCTGAGTCACAGTTTATGCCATATTCAGTGCTTGTGATGTTTTATGGGTTCATTTACATTAAAATGACTTCCCTAAATGTTTTATAGGGTTATTTTATTTATTTTATAGTATTTTATTTATTTGTTTTTTTGCACTTTAATTTTAAAAGTTGTTTCCTTAATTAAAAACAACCAGCTTAAATTTATATCCCCATCTACACTAGAATCATCTACCACTATTGTTAAAAAAAATTACTCAGTAAATTTTACTCAGAGTAAAATTTTAGAGAGTTACTTTTTACTTTTACTTGAGTAGATTTTTTTGGTCAGTACTTTTACTTGTACTTGAGTAAAATTTTATTGACGTAACAGTACTTTTACTTGAGTACCATATTTTATTACTCTTTCCACCTCTGCTCTCAGGACCAGAGCAAAAAGAAACAACCAAAGAGAAAAGAGCAGAGGGCATCATGGGAAAGGCTAAAACATACAGAAACAGGTCTTTGTCATGGATATCACACTGGCTCTACCCCATTTAAAATGCATATATAGAAAAGCCCTGGGCGGTATGACCATCTTTCAGTTTTTTTATATGGGTATTCATTCCAAAAAATGCATAAAAAGGCTTTATATAATAAATACGCTTGAATATTAAAAAAAAGATCTTATTTGATTATTAAGTATTTTATTTTTAACCTTATAAATATGCTAAACAAAGTATGACTTTATATGAACCACAATTCCACTCTATGTCACATTTCACCGCTTGATGTGGAAAAAACTTATTATTGTGAACTAAATGTAAATAAGTGGCCGTGGCACTTATAATAAACATTTAATAAAAAATTATTTTACGGTACTAATTTCATTTCGCAGTAACAATATTTTGTAGTCACACGGGCCAGCCCTAATATATCTGGATTTCCCAAAGGTTGTTTTCAATGAACCAAAACAATAAGAAAAAATGATCGCATTCAAAGTCCAGTGTTTGTGTATTGAGCAGATTAACACTGGTGTAGATCCTGTGCGTATGCAGTTATGTGCTGTAATTAATCATGAGCCTGTGCTGTGAGGCATGAGAAACACACTGAGTAAATACAGCATTCACATCATGGGCGTTACAATCTTTAACTGGAATAAAATACCACACAGACAGGGACTATATTGACCCAGGTGACCAATGATTAACTAGCTCTACGCCATCCATGCATTTCACCCAGCTACAATAAATACAAGAAATATAAACTATTTTAATGACACACAAAAAGAACCTCCAGAACTCATGCCAACAGCGACCAAGCTGCTTAATATTGCTGGAATGTACAAAGGATCTAGGAGCTGATGGAAATGTATTAGTTGCTAAGAGTCAGAAGTACATGAGGTAGAACTGTGTAAATTCCTGCAGATTCAGATTTAAAAGTAACAGGAGTAAGAACCTAACACCAATAAAAACAAGGCAGCCAGACAAACACGGAAGAAAACACACAATGGCACCGCTGCTGTAACATTCACTAATTCATTTCACTTTATGTAGATGAAAACAACTGATGTGGGTCCTCTTGTTACCGTATTCCACTCTATTTTATACTATTGTCTAGGGGTGTAACGGTACGCTAAAATCGTATTCGGTTCGGTACAGTGTCTTGGAGAGTTCGGTTCGGTACAAAACAATAAGAACTTACATAATCTTTATTTTGAAAAGCTGCCAATACACAATAGAATTCTTGCATAAAATAAATAAAAGTGACACATTTGGGTGATATTTTAAATAAATTGCACTCTTTATAAAGAAAAACACATTTTATTAAATAAAAAATGAAATACTGCAACTAGTTAGGACCTGAAAACTTTTAACACTAGCAACAGCTTCAGCTTATATATCAACAAAACTAACTATTCAAGTTTTTAGTTTTTGGCTAAAAAGATTAACCTATCCACATTTTCTGAAGAGAGCACAGATCTGGTTGCAGTGACAATATCTCCAGCAGTAGAAAATGTTAGATGTGTTGCCTGCCCGATCTCCGTGGAACAATGTCTGCATACAACTTTAAATTTATCCACTCGTCTATCCCCGTTATGTATTTTAACAGGGAAGCCAAAGGCGATTTTCCGCACGGACGCTATTGAGTGTCGCACAGTACAGCTGCACGTCCCTCAATAGCGTCCGTGCGGAAACTCGCCTAGGAACATGGTTCCGCTGCGCTTAATATCGCGCTAATAATACATTTATATTATTTAATACAAATACGAATACCGAAACGGTACGCAAGTGTCCCGAACCGAACAGGCCGTACCGAAACGGTTCAATACATACCGTGAACCGTTACACCCCTACTATTGTCATTTATGCGGTATGGCATTTGTTCCGCCAACTTCAAAACCCAAAATAAATAAAAGTGAATAGGGATCGCTGAATCTTGAGCAATAATCACATTTAGATTATCAATTTTTCCCTTTAAGGGCGGCACGGTGGCGCAGTGGGTAGCACTGTTGCCGTCCAGCTAGAAGGTTGCCGGTTATCGACCGGATGTAACAACAAAAGGACTTTTATCGCTATGGAAATAATTTTTGTTGAAAATACGACAAAGGTAGGTTAAGATTTACATGCTTGTTTTGTTTTTGCTGGCGTTTTTTCGGGGAACTTTCGCTCCCTGCTCTGAAATACTTTGTGCAATGTAAATGAGTTGCATATCGCTGGATTCAGCTGGTTGTTAGCTTTCATTTGATGCCATGGTTTGGGTGTTTCCGTTTATATTGTGGATACATATCGCACATAAACAAAAACTTGGTCATGAATTATACTCCGGATATGTTGTTTATTTGCATAGCTGTGGTTAACGGATATGAAATTGAATTAGATACGTTTTTAGAGGAGTTTCCGCTGAGCACAACGGTTTTTAATATGTGTGGGTTAGTCTCAGGGTTAGTGAGCTATGAGTGAAAATGTAACGTACCGGGGACTCTCGGGTTTAAGAGGTTAAATGATTTTATAACAATGTCCTCCTTCACGGAGTCCTACGTGCTATAGTAGGATCGACGAGCAGAGAGGGGCGATGACGTCAGCGCGCACCGGGTGTACAAATATGACCACGGCTTCGGCCTAGCTCCGGCGGTGCGCGCTGACGTCATCGCCCATCTCTACTCGTTGATCCTACCATAGCGCGTAGGATCTCTTACGCCTCTCCCACAGCAGTGAACGCCCTCCGCGGCCCTCTGCATTCGCCGTATAAGACGCACCAACTTTTCCCCCTCAGTTTTGGGGAAGAAAAAGTGCGTCTTATGAGCCGAAAAATACAGTAAGTGACAAGTTAAACAACTATTTCAATAAACAAAGATTTTCAAATTGAAGTATACAAAAATTACTCACATTCACATTAAATCTTTTAATTGCAACTAATAGAAAAAAAATTCAGCACTAATAAATAAATCTTTCTGTTATGGACAAAAACCAAACCTGTCTTCCACTTTAACAGTATGGACTTTCCACATTTAAAACAAAACCACATTTCTTCGCAGTGGTTTCCAGATTATATATTGAGGATAAGAAGTGTTGTTCATACCTGATACCTAAAGGAATGTGCTCGATCATGTTTGCTAGAGAGACATCTTTGGCTTGAAAGGGTTTGCGCTTTTCTTTGAACTCGTGCGCCAGACAGATTCTCCAGCCATCCTTGGGGACACCAAATCCTGATTCTGTCGACACATAGCGGCTCATCAGCTCAGTTAGTGACGTGCGGTCATTTAAATCCATAGTTCGAAGCTCTCAGATCCACAGTCCAAATCACATGAAAATGCGTCTGAAAAAGCAAGATAGAAAAGCGGATTAGAGTACACATGGTACCTATAGTAGGTAACAATTAATGACCCACGATATGAAAACTGAGCATCTTGCCAACTAGATGGGGTGGCCGTGCTTTCAGTGCCTTTGCTCCACAGTTGTGGAATTCACTGCCACTGAACCTCAGTGCGATAAGTGAGTTTGGCCCCTTCAAAGGAAAGCTTAAAAAACATATTTTTAACGTGGCATTTGGCGATGAGTAAAGGTAGAGTTGCTGTTTTAATCTGGTGTTCTCTGTGAATGTTATGCTTATGTATGTGTGCATCATGTTTGAAGCCTATTTAGCTCCCTGGTCAACTTTGTAGTTATGGTGTGGCTCTTTATAAATAAAATTAGATTTTTTTTTTTGTTAGCTGTTTCTTTCTTTGATGTGCATCACTTCCTGATAGTTTAATGCCATGTCCACATGAAAAGTGCCCACTTTCAAAAATACTCATGAAAGTAACTCTGACTCTACCACCAGATGGCAGTCCAATTTTAAAATTAGTGTTCAGTAGGGATGGCACAGTACTCAGTTGTATACCAAACTGTTTGGTATACTCTCCTCATTTCATTACATGTCTGAACCAAGATTTTTTGTTTTCTAATTTAAATGTTAGTTTTACACATATCTGCGAGCAAATATTCAGTCAATTAACGGCTCCATTGCGTAACTATCCAGTTATCGAGCTTTAAAGTTGGAGGGTGGGACTCATAACTCATGTGGACACTCAGACCGTGGAGGGATTGGTGCCATCAGCCATGAATACATAAATATCATCAGCCATGAATAACCTGCTCGCTGCTGGAGAAGCTAATGCTCACTTTGCTTATTTTATTGTTTTAATTGAAAGTGGAAATTTTTGTAGATGCACAGCAGTGACAACAAAGACAAACTCCACCTCCAAAACTGGAAATGCGTTTTCATGGCACGATATAAATGGGAATGTCACAAAATGGGAATATATAGTCTAGAAAGTTTAATACACTATATAAAAAGCATGGTGCTGCCCCCCAGTGGGTGTATGATATTACACATTCTAATACAAATCAAACAGGACATTGGAGTTCTTGGCTTTATGGTCTTGACCTTTTTAAAGGGCCACGGTACACTGGATGTAAACAATGATATTTTCAGTGATTTACATGCATTGAAGACTATTTAGGACAAATTTATTGTCTGTTACATTTAATTGTAGGTAAAACTGTTTAAAATCTTTTGTTTCCGATTTTGAAATTTCTCAGGAAGTGATGCGTCTTTGTCTCACTGTGATGCGGTTACAATCCCACTCCAGTGCAGGTATGTGTGCGTTTTATTGGCTGCTATTAGGTACGTAACTTTGATATTTGTTATAGAGCCAAGCCACACCCAAACCTCAATCTATTCTGCGCAATCGTAGTGTGGATATAACAATGAAATGTGCATCGCATCATAAGCAGAGTGTAGTTATGTAACAAAAAAACTAGCAATCTTGGAAATATAAGATGCTGTGTTAATGGGATCTGTTCCATTTTGGGACCAGCTTGAAATTGCCAGTTTGTGATTTAGATATTTCGTCCATAGTTGCTTCATGAAGGAAAGTGACATGGAGTTTCTTGGTAAATACTGCTGTTAAGATCAAAAGTCTGATTAACAGGCTCAGTCAGATAATCTGAACCCAAAGTCCACCTGTCACCGTAATGTTGGAAACCCAGGGTCTGGTTACCATCCCCAAACTGCAAATGTGACATAGCCATTAGGAGACTGTTCTCTCTTTGTCAGTTTCTAGATTTCATCCAAGTCCCAGGGAAATCTAACTAATCATTCAACTCTCTGTAGGTCCATTATTAATGTCTGAACAAGTGTCCCATAACCTTTTGGAGTCTGGCCCTTTAAATTCTGTTGAGGTACTGTTGATTTCATCCTCTTGTCAGGTGGAAGTGGTTCACTGCATACTAAGCCACCATTGATGATTACTGGCGCTGGGATCATACTATTCAGAAGAAGGCATTTGTATGATACTAAGGCTTGAAACTATTGGTTTTTTTTTTTGGAACAGCATAGATCTTATCAGTACCTATACCATAAAAGACCAAAATCGGTTATTACGTTGTAAAGTTTCTGATGTTATCAGACATCCTCAAACTTCTCCGGAAGACAGTATACTGGTTCTGTGAAGAGAACTTGTTCTTTCCACTGTCACAATAAGTGTAGACTAACGTACACTTTATCAGTTTCTCTACCAGGATGCATATCACAACCTTGAGCTTGAGCCCTGCATACGATGTGCAAAGCTACAAATCTTATGAAGCTGGGTGTTTCCACGGATCACAGATTAACATGGTGCAGATTTTGCAACTCAAACCTTCCCATTTCTTAATAAAAAGATTAACTGATTAATCCCATGCTTCAACTCATTATGGTTTGCATTCAAAGTCACCCTGAACAGTCCATGCTGTTCAATATAAATTGGGGATGTCTCATAATGTTGACGCTATGCCGATAAAGTATCCCGAACCACAAGCATGATAACTGACACTCTTGATGACCTGATAATCGAATTCAGACCAAACCGAACCATGTGGTAGTCACAAATGAATTCCACTTTTTACTGGACTTTAGTAACTAGTTGGTATGGGTCAGCTCGACTTACCACATTTCGACTTAAGTGTCAGATCTGAGTGGGCTTGTTGTAGACACTGCTTTTAGAACCTCATCCATGTAGGTGTGAAATAAGTTCAGTGCGGAATGAGGTGAAACAGCCTCCAAAAACTCAAGTCATGAGGTTGGTGGATAAGTGGTTCATGATAAAACAAGTAAAATCACTCAAAAGTGCCATGCGCCCAATGTGCGCTGGAGATCAGCACCGGCAGACCCCCGTGACCCCAAAACGGGAATAAGCGGGTTGGAAAATAAATAAATGAATGAATGAATGAATTAATAATTGTCCCACCTGAAAATGCAAACGTTTATTACTTAACATTCATTAGATTTAGTGAATGTCACTCCCAATTTTGAATACTGCGCCAAAAGAGTATACAAAATAATAAAGAAATATTTTATATTTTTAATGCTTGTGTTCCATTTTATGAGTAGTATGGTTGGGTTCCTTTTGGGACGGAATATTTTTAAAAATTTAATCATGTTTTGGGAAATGTATCAAAACTCCAACTTTTAAAAAGTTTATTTTCTGACAGAATTTCATATTTATTAACCAAATTGGTGTTCCTTGTTCCCACAGTCTTCTGTTTTCCAGTAGCTCTCTCTTACCTTCCTGGGGCCTCCAGCAGCGGTGTCAGCGGCGGCCTGCACTTGCTTTGACTTCAGCCAGGAGCATGACTGCCGAGCATCCGGAGCTCCGGCGGATGATACAACACCTTGATGTGTTCGGGTGTAAGGAAAAACGTAGCGTTAGAAGTTTAGATAATGCCACTTGTAAACTGAATTTCTACGTTAGTTAAAGTACAAAAGTAAGAATTTTCCAAAACTGTATTCCACGATTCCTAACTGATGGACTAGTCAAAGGAAAGGAGTCAGAAGCGATCCAGAAACAGTGTACAGAGGGGCCTTTGTTTGGACTAAACCATTATTATGGCAACAGAGGGAAAGTTTTAACATGTATTGACAATCCATTGTTTCCCACAAAAACAAAACACTTTCCTGGTTTTAATTGTATTTTAAACGTAATTTATAAACGATGCCATGCATAAGACTCCGAGCTCTTCATTAAAACGCGTGTTAATGGTAACTTTGCACCCCTTTTGTAATTTTAGATGGAACCTTTACGTCATGCTTGTTTTTGATAATCGGTTCTTTCGAACAACCGATTCAGTCAGTTGTGTATGTTATGCTTATTATTAAAACAAACCAATTTTGATTGACTTTTGATATACGTTTTGAACTACAGTGTTTTTTAAAACTTGTTTAAAGTAGTAATTTGATATCGTTGATAAAACTGTTTAAGAATCTACTTAACTGATTTGTTTGTTGAATCGACTCAGGTGGATACATTCATGGGACGACCATAATTATACCGGAGTTTAAATTAAACAATTATTTCCGTTCTTGATGGGATTTGTATTCTAATCACTTAACTTCTTTCCAGTAAAAATAAGTCTGAAATGTACATCTCACTTAGAGCATCTTTCAGTTACCATTCATGAAAGTCGAACGAACAACGTTTTGTAAACTCGGGGTAAGCTCACAATGGCCCAGAGAAATATGTCTCGGCTTGTTTTGTTTTTGAGTTGCAGGAGTGTCGCCGGTGTTATTTGATATTTTTAGAGAGTTCTTCTCTATAAACGGTCAAAATTAACCGGTCTATCGTATTAAAAGGTAATATAAACAAAACACAGTTTTTACGCTCTCAGAGCATTAACATTCAATGCTGATCCAAATGCGCCGCCCCAGCTCTTTAAATACAGAAGTTTTATAGAGTAACGTTACTTAGTTCCTATGTTTTATTCTGTCAATTCGTGTTTAATCCGAATGTTGGTATTTTATGAACGACTATCCATAAAAAGACAGCAAGCTAAAACGTAAAGCCCTTTTGGTTAACCCACTAAACTAGTATTAAAGTAACCTCTGTGTAATGTCATTCATTAAAATGAAAGAAAAAATTGTGTTGTAACATTTTTTATAATCTGTCCATCTTAGATGATTGATGTGGTGGCATCTATGGCACGAGGGTCTGTGTTTTTGGCTGGAGAGGTTTTAGAATGTCTTATAACCTTCACAAACCCCATGTCACATCTGTCAACATCAGCCAGCAGGTAAAGGGATGTTTTTTCCAACGTTTTAAATTCACAAGATTTAATTCTACATTTATGCATTTGGCAAATGCTTTTATCCAAAGTGACTTAAATTAGAAAGAATGAACACGTTTTAGTCAGTTCTTGCTTTCCCTGGGATTTAAAAAATGTTAATGTCTATGAAATGTTACATGTCTAACTAATGTTAATCTTCCACAGTGAGATGTTGGCATGGGCCAGTGCTCAGATTCACTGCCAGTTCCATGCCAGTGAGAGTCGTGTGGCTGTTCCCACACAGGGCACCAAGCAGGATGTTCAGGCTGAGAGTGACACTGTGCTGATACCAAGCAGAGGTGACCGACAAACTCCTCTCTCTCAACAACATCTATTACCAAATGCTTAGAATTGTGCCTTGCTTTCTTTCCTGGATGTTCTATTTCTAAAGTAGGATAGGGTGAGGTAATTAATATGATGCCTAATATTTAGGCATCTATCATTGGGGCTTGAACACAATTTTTAACTCAAAAACCCCTGGGAACAGTTTTGACCATACATTCTGATGATTAACTGGAGAGCTGGTGTTATATTAAAACGTCTGGGGAAACCTAACCATAGATCTACTATGGATTTAGGCCCCCTCACATAATGTCTTCATGTAGTCTTTTACATATTGGATGTGTTTTAGGTCAGGGCCATGCCAACACCTCCAGTAGATGTTGCTCTTCTTTACACTGAAGACCTTTTTGACTGCTTGTTTGGGGCCATTGTCCTGCTGATCAAATCTTTTGGGGCCAATCATATGCCTTCCTGGTGGTATTACACGATGGATAAGTATCTGTTGTGTTTCTCAGCATTGAGAACACTATTAGTCCTGACCAAATCTTGACCTCCATTTGCCCTAAACATTCAGGGAATGTATTTAAGTCTTAAGCAGTGGGACTTTATCAGTGCAAAATTTCAGTCATCATGGCAAAAAAAGTTTTTCATTCTACTTTGGTTCCACCACAACAGAAGCTTACTTAAAAGGATATCAACATGTCATGACCCCTATGTTTATGAATCTACATATTTTCTTATATTGTTTTGGCCAAGATTCTTGTCACATATGTTAAAATTGGTAAAAAAGTTAAGTACCAAAGCAATGTTAAATGTTGTATTTCCTATGGCCAAATGGTGGCGCTATAAGTGATAATGTACTTTGTTGATGTGTTCTGACGTAGACTGTTAACATAGTTGACAAATTTGGGACCAATCAGACATTGTACGGCTGAGTCATAAGAACTTCCTCTTTATGTCAAATTTGATGACCGCTGTGCAAACATGGTTTAACAAAGTCAAAAAGCTTCACAATTTAACATCCCACATACCTTAAGATAAGACGGATGGAGTTTTGAGGTGAACAGATACAATCTCTTGGAGGAGTTTGTTAAAGCAGAAGATGTGCAAAAGTTTTTTTTTTTTGTTTTTTTTTTTACAAAATAATTAACTTCCTGTAAGTTTTCGAAACTCATAAACCCTTAACATACATGGCACATTTCATCTAGTTCACACATTGTATGGGCGAGATACTTCCTGGTTCATGGCGAAATGTTGAAATTTAGCTGACCGCCAAGAAGAAACCGTTCAACAAACTCCAAAAAGCTTCCTCTCAGTTTGGAAACGCGCTCCAATTGGCTTTTTTGCAGACCTTGGTCACTTACGTTAGTGTTCCAATTTTCAAACATTTACTTTAAATCTGCAGAAAATGGGACATTCCATGTTGCCACTAGAGATATGGACTCTTAACATGCAAGGCAAATTAGAATCTGATGTTGTATGGTTAAGTTATTAATAACAAATTTGGCAAAATTTCGACTTTCAATGACTGCCTTGCACACATTATTTAACAAAGTCAAAGAAATCTCCCAAAATGTTGTGATTTTCTGTGACCAGGTATGAGAGGGTTTTTGTAGCCCCTTTCTGCTTTGCTTTTAGTTTTGTTCACGAACTTTATTTGTCTTGGACATAGTTGAAACTAATGTCCAAAATTTTATCTGTAGACATTTGTATTTTACACTAGCAGCTATTATACGGATAGAAGCTCTATTCTCAAAACACCTTAAAATACATTGTTAATATTTAAACATTATTGAAATAAACCTGTGCAATGTTTTTTGTGGGAGCAAAAAGTCAAAATCTTCAGGGGTTAAATTGGTATTTTCTATGTGGCATGGAGCTTGTGTTCTAGAAGGTCCTCACATCAGTGTTTCAATGCTGAAGTTTCCAGTTCTGGAGGCCTTCACCATTCATATTTTGGTTGCAACCTTAACTAAACATCAAAGCAGTCACTGAAATTAGCATTTTATCTGAGTGACCAGTCAAATTAAATTGGTCACAGTCTTCCTTTTTGTGTTTGCGTTTTTTACCTAGTACTTTTATCATTTGTTCTTTGTTATAAACCAGAAACATACAGTTGCGTTCGATGTAGATTTGCAGACAAGCAGCTTAATTACCACAGCCGGCTTCCTGTAATCTTAGAGTGTCAAGTTGACGTTGTAGATTTATTTACATTTTATCGTTTATCTAGGTGAACGAGGACAGTGTGTTCTGGACACACCACCCAAGATCTTATTCTGCGACCTTCGCTTGGAGCCTGGCGAGAGCAAAACCTGTAAGAACCTGTAGACCAAACAATAATGATTATAAATCATCCATAATCTCGTTGCTTGTTCTTTGAGTGATTTTTATGGTTTGCACAGTTTCACAACCACAATGTCAAATACAAAACAACCAGAGCAGGATGTACATTATATTTGCAAAAGTATTCACTCATCTGACACAATTGTATTTGAAACCCCCATAATAACTAGGGTTTAAAATCACACAAAGAATTTTAAGACTTTTTCTTGAGGCTCGTTTGTGAACTGATTGTAAATTAGAATGTTTTGCTCTTGGTCTTTACTTTAATTAATGCCAAATGTGTTCAGGACAGACCAAACTCACTCATCCATGGTTTTTGGGACCTTTTTTGTGCACTGGAGCAAAGTGAGTTAAGTGTTTTTGTGTAGTGGTATTATATAAAGTATGATCCAGATTTATTACACATCTATAAAATTTTTTTAACTGCAAATAGAGAACAACAGCCTTTAGTGGTTTGTCAGGAAAATCCATTCAGAAATTTGGGGGAGCTTCACAAGGAGTGGACTGAGGCTGAAGTCATAGACAAACCAAACACTTACAGATTTTTGACATGGACGACAATTCTTACTTTTGTTGTGTCATGATTATCTAACCGGGCTAGTGCTCAGTGTTCCAAAGTTCTCTTTTCAGATTAGTGGTAAGTTTTGGAATTTAATTTGATTTAGGATAAGATTCACGAGTAAGAGTGTCAGGTGTAGAGCCATGGTTTTTAAAGTACATTATAGTTATTATACGGGTTGGCATGTCATCTGCTGGGATTGGTCCATGCGGAAAAACACAATCAGAATAACCTACTGGGAAAAATCTAGAACATGCTTTATGAAGATGCTGTTTTCAATTCCATCTGCCAAAGTTACCAAAGACTGGATTCATTTTGGAGCAAACAGGAAAATAATTTTAGTAGTTTGCTCAGTAGTTGATAGTCTGTTTAGAGTAGTAGAAAAAATTGTTGTACTGAAAGAGAAAATTTAAGTAACTATTTGAATTTTATTTAGAATTCCATCCTTTTTAAAGACAAATAGTAGTTGCCATGGTATTTTTTCCCCGTGCTTCTAAGCTTTGTGGTCTGAACTTAGTGAAAAGGTGCATTTTGAGTCCTGTATAAATATTTAAATAGTTCTCACAATTCGAGAAAATATTGTGATACATTTTCTAGGGCACACTACCCATCCCTACTCCACACTTTGTTCTTGAACTAATCTGAAGGCCACATAAAGTCTGAAGATATTAAGTGGGAAGGGAATGTCTTGACTTGACTTGCACTGGTGACATCATATCATATTACCATGCAGCAATAAACTGCTCCTGGGTGTGGCCCATTCTTATTTTTTCACAAATGCTGCGTTCATTGGACTACTTGCACTAATACTTCCACATTCTTTTGCAATAGAGCTCAGTAAGTTTCGGTTTCGTTATCGCCACATTCTACAGCCACTGTCTCCAGGATCTCTCCAAGATTACCACCATCCATGTGCTTTGTATGTGGAAAAAAACACTCAAAGCACCATCCAGCAAGTTGGAAAAGGGGTTTAAATTATACACAGCCTCGTATGTACACAGTTCAATCCAAAATCACACTGAACATCTCGCTCATGCAGCTGCTTTTGAAGCTCCTCCTCTTCATTATAGCATTTTTTTTTATTTAAACCCAAACCGGATCAAATGATGAAGGTTTGGGAATGCTACAGTAACCATTTTCATACGTACATCTTATCTCATCGACACACCCCTCTGCTCCCACAAACCGGGCTACAGTGCTTTAACTGTGCAGTCAGTCAATGCACACAGCACCAGTGACTGACTTCCTCCGTGCATCTGATGTTTGCTGTTCAATTATCTGAACACTGCTAAAATGTTTACTTCTTTATTGTTGTCTTAACTGGTAAAATGTAAAATTCTGTTCTGATGAACACAACGGAACACAACAGTGTGCACCGTATACCTTCTGCTGTCTTTTGCAAGCTATAAACACACCTTAACATTCCAAACTCCAATACCTTAGAATACAAACCAGAACTCAGCAAGCGCTATTACTTCGAGGCAGAAGTGCTTCACGAGTCTACGTGCAAGTAGTCCATTGTTTGGTTGATTGAGTGAATACCATTTACGAGAATATAGGAAAGATGATCCCATTATATTCCTCATTACCCAGGGAAAGAAATGTTTGTTTTTGACTAATGCAACCTTGGACATATGCACAAGAGAGTCATTTGATCACCCATCATGTTTTTTTTCTTCTCTCAATCAGATTCCTATAGTGAGGTGGTGCCCACTGATGGTCCACCCAGTTTTCGGGGTCAAGCTGTGAAATATGTCTATAAACTCACTATTGGCTGTCAAAGAGTCAACTCACCTATCAAGTTACTGAGAGTTCCTTTCCGAGTGCTGGTTCTCCACGGTAAGATCTCTAGATTTGTTGTGTACAGTTGCAATTTTGTGTTAAATTGTGGCTACATTAGAGATGCACTCCTTTTACACAAAACTGTTTGTTTCTCAACGAATTTCGAGATCGTTTAACAATACCATTTTTTTTTTTAGAAAACAGTGGGTTTGGAATAAACTAATTTGTGTTGGTCATCTGCTGGGATTTAGCATTTGATGGAAATTTATATGGACAAAACAATAGCCTACACAGTAAAAAAAAAAAGCCATGGACTCTATTGTGTTCAAGACATTGTGTTTCGCTACATGGTTATGTGTGATAATAATATAAGCGTACTCCGGCTCGAAGTGCAACTTGAGTGCAGGTCATCAGCCAATTTTAGGTAATCATGCTTGGTTCAAAGGTACCACAACTAATAACAGTATAGCCCAACTTTCTTTTTCTTTGTGAGGGAGAAATTGTACATGCTTGATCAATATAATAAGGTAGAATAAAATGAATCTACCCAAAATATATACAATTGCATGAGATTAAAATAAAAATTTCCCATTTCACAAATAGTCAAGTAATCTAAGCCCCACCATACACACGGAGGCAAGCAAATTACATTACCTAATTTGTAATGACTTGATTTGGCACACTTTTGGGGGCTTTTTCCACCCAATTCTTTTGGATGATATACTTAGCCCTTAAAAGTTTCTGCACGCATTGGTGCCTTTGCTAATCACAGCAGCTGAAATAAGTAGGAAAAACATGACACACCTAGGTTATTATTTTCTATATTTTACAGACCCCAAATTGGTGCAAACAGTGCCATCTGGTGGTGAAATTAAGGGGCAACCCTAGGAAGTACAAGACCTGTGATATAGCTTGTGTTTGGCACAGTGTATAAGGTTTGGGAAAGGTTCACCTGGTACTGATTATTTAGACCTTGTTTTTGCTTTTTTTTTGGGGGGGGGGGCGGGTTAGTTTTTGTCTCAACTGTTTTTATTTTTGTTATAAAACATAAAAACTTATTAATTCCCCAGATTTTTGCTGTAAAAAATTACAAAATGTAATACTTGGAATTATATTTTTGGTGAGTCATACCATTCCTAAATCCTTTGGAAAAACAACATCCCAAATACATAGAGAAAAAAAACATGCCAAAAACGGAGCCTCATGTATTAAGGCCAGACTTGACCTAATCCAGTTCCTGATTTTAGCTGGAACATTGCTAAAAGCATGCCCACCAAGGTTCGTTCACCAGGGTCACAGAGTTAACTGTAGATTGTGGGATGAGGAATGGGGCATGATGAGGGCAGTGATGTAAGCAAGAGTAAGCTCATGCAGCACCTCATATGTCAATAATAAACCTTAGTTTGTTTTGACCAGTTTAGGTTAGGCAGAACTGGTGTAATGTACACATAATGGGCCATAAAGGTGATCAGTAATTTGGGAAGTACAAAAAACATAGAAAACAGTAGATTAGTGTATTACTGAAGTTAACATTTCACAATTTAGTACACCTATGGTGATTTATTTCAGGTATGCCAGAGCCTCCATTCCCACAGGACGAGGAGGTGGCGCCATCAAACCCATTCTTGGAGGAGGAGGAAGGCAGCAGGAGAGATACGAAACCACTAGAAAGAGCACTAGACATGTTGATGATCACTACTTCCCGTCGATGCCCATGTGAGTGAGGCATTCTTGGAGGGTTTGTGTTTCGGAAATGCATGTATTCTTATTGTCGAGCATTTGAATTTCCTTCTTAGACATGTTCAACATCACAAACATTCGCGGAAAAGTGGCTAAGTTCTGCATCTTTAAGACTGTGTACAGACTTGGGGAAGACATCATTGGCACATTCACATTCTCAGAAGGAGATATTCCATGTTTACAGGTATTTGACTTGAGACACAAACATTATACCTTTTGCATCTAAGCTTGTTATTTGTGTATCGCTTCAGACAATAAATTCTAAACTCCTCCTAGACCGTTCGAGCTACAGCCACTAAACTTTATTCAAACTGGCATGACTTGGGATGCCATTACTTTGCAGACTGGTACCACTAAAGATTTCTGGGAAATCACTGAGAATTGACTAAATGGAGTGAAACTTTGTAAAACTCAAACTGAGAACCTCATAGAAACTTCAAACAACCACTATGTAAAAGTATTTGAACCCTGGGCACTAGAGGGGGTTACCAATGACTTAAAATGGCCATTTAAAATTAATATCAAAGCCAAATGAAGTTATCTTCAGGAAACGAACAGCGTCTGGTGTTTCCATCCAAATCTCTCACTAGAACCTTCTCCTTACCAGTTCCTGAACTTTAAGTCACTTTGGATAAAAGCATCTGCTAAACATATAAATGTGTTTTATGACATCACTGACTGCTCCCTAGCAAAACAAAGTGTTTACCCTAGTAACCAGATTTTCTGGACACTATTTCAGCTTTGGTAAATGATAAAGGCATTAGGATGTTTTGAATAACTAACAGTGCGTGAGTATTACATCATGTCATTGGCCTCTCCATAACAACCAGACTGTTTACCATAGCAACCAATTTGTCATATCACTAGCTTAGCTAAGGAAAATCATAGACGTGGAGTTTGGTTTATGGCAACTATCAAGTTTACTTATACAAAATACTTTAAACGTTTTCGAGCCAAAATCAACATTTGTGCACAAACTTTAGCCCTTTAGTTTAATTTCAAGTTGAGTACTACAGATGAAACATAAGCCCTGTTGGCATCTCCATCTTGTTATGACCTGTGGAATCTTGACAGGTACTGATTGGCGACGTCATCACTGCTCTTGAAGATACTATTGTATGTGTTGTATAGGTTTATTACGTCGTATTATGTAACATACCAATGTTTCTTATGTGTTCATTTGTGTTGTCCATGCTCTGAATTAGGAAAAAAAATTCCATATATTTCAACCATTCCTGAAAATGTGTTACACAGCGTGCTCTGAGCTGCAAACTGTTCAGTGATTGAACTTATGTGGATGAGTTACGCTGTTGGTGGTGCATTTGTATTCCTATGAAGTCTAGGGCTTGACACTAGAAAGCAGTTGTAGTTGGGATCTATGTTCCAAGAGAATCAGGCACAATGTTTGATTTGTGAGCTCTCCTGGAATGCTAACCATTGTCTCTCTGCTCAGTATTCTGTGAGTCTTCAAAGTGAAGAGGAGGTTCAGGAGCAGTACCAGAAACGAGCAGCTCAGGCTGTCAGTGTCACCGGTCATGGGCGTCACCTCGAGTCCTGCTTGCACACAGCCTCTAGTCACTTCTCTCTTCCTGTGCCACTCAACGTCACTCCAGGATTCACCACAGATATAGGTATGGAAGTGGATTAGTGGTAGGATTAAGTGAAACTATTAGTAACTTTTCAAAATTCTTAAATGGAGTTCCAGTCTGCTACGATAATCTACGTATTTGTTGGGAATTAACATCTGATTAATTTTCCAGTAAAAACTATTTGGAGTCAAGCTTTAACCATACAAGACCTAAAATAAAAAATGGTTTGAGCTCTGGGTTTCAAAAATGAATGCTGCAGAATAAATTTGGGGCCAATCATATGCTTCTCTGATTCCACTACACGATGGAAAAGTATCTGCCTGCATTTATCAGCATTGAGAACACCATTGATCCAGACCAAATCTCGAATTCCATTGGTAGAAATGCAGCCTCCACCATACTTAACTGTTGCCTGCAGACACTCATAATCGTACCACCCTCTAACTCCGAACAGACATCCTTCAGCTACAAATATTTCACATTTTGACTCATCAGTCCAGAGCACATGATGCCATTTTTATGCACCCTAGTTCCTATGTTTTTGCGCGTACTCAAGCTGCTTGGTTTTGTTCCCATGTCAGAGGAAGGGATTTTTTGGTTGCAGTAGATGGATGTACCTGGGTCAAACTGTTTTCTGCTAGTTATAAGTCATTGCACTGCTGGACATCTTCCATTTTCAAAGGGTAATAAGCTTTGTGTGCCTTGCATCTGGTGCACATGTTTCCTTGGACGACCACCGTGTCCCCACTGATGCCTGTTTCTTTGTTCTTCGTCAAAAGTTCTTGAACAGCACAACTTAAACCCCCAGTCTGCTTTGAAATCATTGTCTGGGATAGACCATGTTGATGCACCATAACTACCTTGTGTCTTGTTGTGCTCAAGAAACTGTCTCTCTTTCAACCTCATACTGGTAACAGAATTTAGGTGTTCCTCATTCAGTCTATGCTTCCTACACTTTTGTGTCTGTATCAGTTTAATCCTTGGTTTCATCTAAAGATCTTCTGATCAATGGGTCACGATCATGATTGGCTGATATTCGCAATGGGAGAAGCAATCAGGGCAATCTCAAAATGTCGATCAGATGAACCAATCACAAGACATAAAAAATGGCTTCAGCGGTCTGGTAGTATTTAATTGTTTCTGAAAATAAAAAATAAAACTGCGTCCCAGGTCATGCATGGATCCACGTTGCACTGTTGCTGGGCACTCATGTGGACAGCCTCATCAAGGACCCCACAGCCGCAATAACTTTCACCATAGACACATTGAGTGCCAAGGTCTTTCTCATGTTCAAGTGATTTATACGAGTAGGTTGAATCCAATTGAGCAGATCGAAACATGGACGTTCCTGCAACTTGTAACAACACTGATGTCATAACGTAATTTCTTTAGTGGCTCGTTAATCTACAGTTGTAGTGTATTCATTAATTCTTCTGGAGGTAATTATCCAGGGATAATGATAAAACGTTTGGGACTAAAGCCCCAGATGCCCAGGTGTTGAAGGTGCGTTTGCATCTGATCTGAGATCAGATTGTGGCGTATAGAGGTATGGTTTTATAACGTTTCCTCCAAACGCCATTACAGCATCCATCAGTGTTGCTTGAATAAAAAGTTGATCTCTCAGTGTTGAAATTACTCGTAGTGAATCACTCTAATCTCCTGCACATCTATGTTGACCCTCAGACAGTACCTTTGACAGTAAAATGTGTGCCATAAATATGCAAATCAGTAAACAATAGGTGAGAAACTGAGGAGTATTGACAAAGTTTTCCGAATGAAAATCTCAGCCCATTTCCGGGAATAAGCCTGAAGAGATTGACTTTGAGTAAGAATCACATTTACATACAGTTCGACCAATTTGAATAACATATTATTAAAAATAAAACATTATCATGACAAAAGCTGTTTAGCTGTGTTGTGTTTGAAGCATTTTAAAGAAGTTACAAACAAAGCTCATGCTGTGTGTTTTTCTTTTATTTAAATGGTGGTTTACAATAAATATTCTGTTGTGAATCCCTCTCTTAATTTAAATAATTAGAATATGTTGTTAAAGTAGTTTAATAAAAATTAGATTTTCTTTTCAAGCCACCTGTGACTTTGATGATCACCTGGCTACAATCAAGATCTCTGAAAGAGTTGATGCTAGTTTGAAGGCATTTTTATACAAAAGGCAATACATTTTTTGTAGTTTTTTTTTTTCACCTCCAGGCTAGTTTGTACTAAATCCAGCAAAATTGTGTTTGCATATTAGTGATAACCATTGACTGTATATAACAGAGTGATGTCACCCATTGGTTTTCTGGCAAAGTGAAATGAGGCTCAAAGTGGGCGTCGCCATTGTGAAAGTGCTTCACTTCCCGCTAATCAAAAATGGGCAAAAGATCCACCGAGGCCGGATGTGGGCAAAGAAACTACACACGACGGTCTAAAACCACACACACACACACACGCACACCCCTGCACACGTGCACGCACACACACACACACACACACACACACACACACACACACACACACACACAAGAAAGAAACCACCAACAGTAAAATCTAAAAACAAAAAACACAAGCCAAGTTCATCAGATGAAATGAACAGGAATAAACGACACCAGAGGACGATGTGTGACGTGACTGGCTGAAAGAACTGTCAATCTTCTGTTAGGCTTCAAGAGGGAAAACAGGAGGTTGGCCCTCGATGGTTAAATGTGAATATGACCAGAAGCAAACTCTTTCAAATTTACTTCTGTTCTAGTTAATACCTGCAGTTGATGCTTTCTAGCGGATATATTTAAAAACAGATTTTTTTTTCATCTACCACTAGAGGCACTACTTATATCTTCCAGAGCTGATTCTCACAAAGCTGTTTTCAATCAACTAAAAACTTGATTTCTCTTTAAATCATCTTATTTATGTTGGGTGATCCAACCCTTTTTTTGTTTCTCAGTACGGAAGCTGATTAAGTGCTGTAACCACACCAAGAAATCGAGACGATGTAAAGCAACTCAGAAAACTTTTTTATTCTGTGTTTTTTTTTTCTCAGTGACATTAAGATGGCGTCTGCACTTTGAGTTTGTGACGGCACGGGAGCCAGTGGAGGCTCCAGTGGTTCTGCAGAATCAGGCAGAGGTCACTGTGTGGACGGGGACGGAGCATGTGGATGTGGACACCTTCAGTTGGGACCTGCCAATCAAAGTGCTCCCCACCAATCCCATGCTGGCTTCATACGTGTCACAGTTCACAGGGACCAACAGCATCAGTATTTGAGTGTTCACCTAAACGCTGTGGTTTTGTGAGCAGCCTACTGCACATTCTTGATGGTTCTTTTAATGGTTCTACTTTTTGCTGTGCAATGCAACTTATTTAAGCTACTAACGTTTCAAAGTTGACCAAGTGACTGCTTCACTTCTGAAAAAGAACAAATTTCTGTATTTATTGACAGATTGCAATGCATTTTCAAAAAATGGTTTCTATTTTAATTCAATTTCTCTATGAAAAAGTATTTTGTACATTCCTCTGTATGCAAACCAGAACTAAATAAAAAAAACTTCATTGCAGCTTATGATTTATTGAGACTTTTTTTGTAATTTTTGACAGAGAAACACCTTTTCTTGACATTTATTAGAACAAACATTTAATACAAGACAGCAAAATATATTAGGAAGCTTGTCGACTTATTTACAGTAGTGCATTAATGATTAAGAAAAGTTAAGAAAGGGTTAAAAAAAGATTTAACCAGTGAAAAACAGTTTGTTTTGCAAATTATAAAGTGTTTCTACTGATTTAAAATACACACTTTTGTCATGAGAGCTTTAACACATAGACAATGTTGGGAACCCCTACAAAACTGGCACAACTGTCACCACAGGGGCAAGATAAATGTAGTTCAATGGAATTATAACTTAATATATAAACTTATTTTGTCATTAACTTTAATTTTTCACTTATAGTGCAACTAAAGGTTCAATATTTTACATCAACAAAATCAAAGCAAAATGTATTTGTATGATATAAAATTGACAAATAAACCAAATAAAACATAATTTATGATAAGATGGCTACAATTATATAAATGCGCTTTACAAAACATGACAATTCTAAAAAAATAAAAATCAAAAATGATCATTTTTATGAGATTAAACATACCATTATAAAATGATGCATATTGTTAATTATTAGCAGTAAGTGATAATAAAGTATGGCAAACAATGGTATGTCGGTTATCCTATCACGAGACCTTATCATTGCATTTCTAATGAGGAGGGTATGTTTTACTCAGCGATCAAGGCCACGCCCTTAGATATGACGTCATAATACCCAAGTCTTTGGCATAAAAGGCCATGCTGTGTGATGATACTTCATCACAAAATAGATATAATAGTAAATACACAATCTACATCAGCTTTTGATCTCTTGCCTCAAAACATTGTTTTGACATTTCCTTTCCAAAAAGAACACATCCACAGTCTAAAGCAAAGGTTATGTTTAGAATATAGTTGCTTTAGGTTTAAAAATTGGATTTTAGATGTAGGCATGTAGTCTTCTTGCTGCTCACATGCTAGTTAGATGTTGAGAGATCCGTGTCTTGGGCGGTTATAGTTGTCATCTCCAGGAATGCAGGGCAGACGAGGATCAGACGTCAAAACCAGTTCAACCTGACATGTCAAAGAATCAACTCGGACATCACACCAGGCAGGGAAGTCAACAGGTCGATGCACGCTGTGAGTGGACAGTTAAACAAACCACAATTAATATTAATAACATTGATGTTGGCTTGTAAATGTACTTTTTATAAGCAAAATGGAATGGTTTCCAAGGTAGAAATTTTGATTGCTATGGAGGATTGACTGATGCCATACAAAGTTCTCCATGCAAATATGAGTAATATAAAACAAACCCCATATCTCTATGATTTTCCTTAGCTGAGATGCTGATATGCCTCATTGGTTGCTATGGTAAACATTCAGGTTGCTATGCAGATGTCAACGACCTAATATAGTGTTTCCTCACTATAAGTTATATAAAGCAACACCAATGTCTTTTTAC
This sequence comes from Danionella cerebrum, assembly GCA_007224835.1. NCBI lineage: Eukaryota > Metazoa > Chordata > Actinopteri > Cypriniformes > Danionidae > Danionella > Danionella cerebrum. Next base: position 223,410 of record SRMA01026110.1, on the reverse strand, counting down.
ATTACCAAAGCTGAGACAAGGTCCAGACATTTTGTTGCTATGGTAAACACTTTGGTTGCTAGGGTGCAGTCAGTGGTATAACAATTTTCGTTTGCTTTTCCTACTATTTTCAAATGACCTTTATAAGTCAATTGTACATTTCCAACCCCTAATACTAATGCACAAATTAAGTGCAAATATTACCAACTAAAATTGGTAGCTTTTGTCCAACGGACAGGTACAACTTGGCTAATAAAATCCTTTTTCCACATAGCAGTTTTTGGGATATGTGGGAGGCAAAGGACGGATTACGAACAAAGCTTGCATGTATGAATATTCTGAGTTAGGGTGAGTAACTCTAAAGTGCCTTTTAGGCTTAATATCGATAACCGTAGGATTCAGCACCTGCACCACTTGGCGTTTTTGGAATTCTGTGTCTGGTAGTCCAATCAAAATGATTCAAAGTCAATTTTTAATATCACCAGGGGATTTACAAGCACTATAACATGAAATTAGAGGATGGGACACAAGTTGAAGTAGTAGATCTGATGCAATGCAGATTGGTTGACAGAATGAATATGAGATGTTTTACCAGTAACTCAAAATATTTATTTTTATACATGATTTCAATCAGGATTAATATGCAAATTTGAATGTTTCATATAGGTTTTGAAAACAGAGATTCAATTATTAGGATTTCAGTGTTATAGCAGATGATGTATGGACAGACTTGAAGACATTTTGCAAAGGTTCCCCAAGAATCCGTCAATGCGAGCCGACTTTTATTTTCAATGCACCAAATTAATCTTCAGCAAATGAAAAGGCTCTGCATTTCTTACGTTTCACAGCACCCCACTCCTATGGGATGCAGACAGGTGCAGTGAAGGCATTCCTGCTCCATCCAGGTGTCTCCCATGGAGTACTGCTTCCCATCATGCTCACACAGTGCTGTGAAAGAAAGATGCACACCAGACTCACTCACCATCAGTCTAGAGGCAGATTGATCCATGAACGCACTCCAAACTCACCTTGAGAGTTAAAGTGGCACTGCATGGGTGCTCCCGACCCAGTCATCCACATTGCGCAGGCCATGAAGATCTTGAGAGTGATCGGTCCCACCATGTTGTCGGTTAAGTTGTTGGATTGAACTTATGCTCTATCATCATTCACTCCTCCATTTATAACCCCTAACATTCACAAGGTTGGGTGGGGGGAGTGGTTTAACCCTCAACCCGAGGTGTGTTTGGTGGGGGTTCTTTTGGGATGGGGGAAACTGTGAAACTGTCTCGGAATCTTCGGAGTCTTTTTCTCTGATGATTGCCATTCTCCGCTCCATTGAGCATGACCATGAAACTTGAAAAACTATAGAAATTCTGACACATCTAGGAATGACTAAGAGAGGTGGAGAAGAGAGCATGAGACGGAGCAAAACACTGCTGTGGGAGAGGGTGAAGGATAATTTGGGATAACTTGGATTCTCAGGTGAAATATTTAGAAACCTTTTGTTACTCATCAATGATTTGGAATGGAACATTCTGCTCAGCAACAGTTTAACCAAAAATCAAAGTAAACTACAGCGGGAGAAAAAAGTTTTTGACACATCAGCATTTTTATCAGTAAGGGGATTTCTAAGTGGGCTATTGACACAAAATGTACACCAGATGTAGGCATCAAGCCAAATATTGAATTCATACAAATAAATCATTTAAGTATACAGGTTTAAGTCATGATAAATAAAGTGAAATGGCACAGGGAATGAGTATTGAACACACTTTATTTGATACTTTGTTGGTGATCACAGCTTCTAGATGCTTCTAGACGTCTGCATTGCTCAGGAGTATTTTGGGCCATTCTTCCACACAAACGGTCTCTAAATCTTGAAGTTTCCTCAGACCTTTTTTATGAACTTTGATCTTCAGTTCTCATCCTAGATTTTCTATGGGATTCAGGTCAGGTGAGTGACTGGGCCATTAAAGCAACTTCATTTTCTTTCTTTGATTAATTGTTTCCTTGGCCTTGTGTTTGGGATCATTGTCTTGCTGAAATGTCCACCCTCTTTTCATTTTCAGCTTTCTGGTAGATTTTTATCCAGAATGTCCCAGATCATTTCTCTATTCATCCTGCCTTCAACAATATGAAGTCTGACAGTACCCTTTGCTGAAAAAAAGCCCCAAACCATGATGCTTCCACTCCCAAACTTAATTGTTGTTATGGTGCTCTTGGTGTGGTGGGCAGTGCCATTTCTGCTCCAAACATGGTGTGTACAATGAAGTTCAAAAATAGTTCAGTCTCCCAATAATCCACAGGCTTCTCCAAATGTTTTGCAAACTTTAACCAAGCTTCAACATGCTTTGTGTTCAGCAGTGGAGTCTTGCGTGGTAAGCTTGCATGGATGCCACGGCAGTTCAGTGCATTGCTTTTGGTTTTCTTTGAAACAACAGTACCTGCAGGTCTTCCTGAAGTTCTACTCGAGTGGTTCTTGGAGAACTCTGCTGGTTATTCTTTGGACTCCTCGGACAGGGATCTTACGTAGAGCATCTGATCGTGGCTGGTTTATGGTGAACTGATGCTTTTTCAATTTCCGGATAATGGCCCCCACAGTGCTCACATTCAACAACTGGAAATGTGCCTATAACCATTGTCAAATACTTAATTTCCCAGTTGTTTTTATAAATGTATTTATCCATTTATTTATTTTTAATCCAAAAACATTACATTTTGTGATAGATCTCCAACATTTGTGATTCATTGGCAGCTGAAGCCCCATTCTTTGGCTGATGACATCCATAAGGGTCGTTTCCATCTACATTTTTATGCACATTAGGAATATGGAAACATCAAGATGTACTTACATTTTTTAAGAGTAGAACAAACTTTTAATCCGATGACAAAAATGTTAATAAGCTATGATGGAAACGCATTTACCGAATAAATACCAATGCAGTGAAATGGCAATGTGTTTTTCTGTTGTGACTGGTGCGATGGGGTGGCATTAATGGACTAACCAATGGACGGATTTCATCGCACAACATTTGAAATGTTGTTTTGGTCATTCTACAATTCCTTCGCCAAAGTCTGTCATCATAGTGGTTCAGAATATTTACCTCCTGGCTGCATTCCCAAATAGCAGTCTCCTGCCTCCAAAACCAAGATGACATGACTAAGACACAAGTACATTATTATATGCAAAAAAGGCTTTTTCTTTTGATATTTAGCACCGATTTATCGGGAAGGGGCAAATTTGTTCTCTTGGGCTCATTAGATGGAAACGGTGCTTCATTCGCAAATTTTTTATATGATAATCCAGTTTTCCGCATACATTTAATTAGTATTTTTGAATGGAAACATGGCTATATACTTGCATTCCTGGGCCTGCTGGGTCACTTAAATAATGGTTCCTATTTTTCCATTTTTACATGTGACATCTAGTGGTGAAATATTACATATTAAACCTACGCTATATCTTAAAAGTAGCAGACTTTTTGTACATTAATTCTAATTGTGTTAGTAATTTTATTAGCTGATTTGATTATACTAATGTACTCTACATTTATGCATTTTTACCAAGAGAAATGTATTAAAAGGGGGCTTACATTGCATCCACACTGGACACTTCTCATTGCACATTTAAACACAAGTGAAATTTCCACACCAGAATCTGTTTTATCCCGGCAGCCCTGTGATGTCATATCCCGAGACCAAATTAATCAGATTGGAGTAGGTGTGTCTTACACTCCCTGATGAGTGGATGTAGATAAATCAGGATGTTACATTCTCAACAAAACAAAAGATTCTAAAATGATTCCCTTCATGTTTTTGTCATTTTTTATTTACTGTTATATATGGTAAAAGTTTCAATTCCACTTGTTTGATTGGCTCCAGCTGATCAGCAAAATCTCCTTCTGCACATTGGATAAAGCAGAAATTTTGATTCCACTGATTCCATGGCCTGTGAGAGCTCCTTTCGTAAGTATATGCATCAGCAGCATCCTGATCCCACTCATTTTCATGGGTCAGTGTAAGGAACCAGTGACTTGTCATCCGCATGGTTACAGTCTATTGGTGGATTCAAAATGGTAGAAAGTGAAAAGTACCTGGTTTGATTTACTAATTTTGACAGGAATGCTTTGTCTGCATTCATACTGCACTTGGTGTAATTCCAGGGTGCAGATTAGTTATCTGCTGCCAGTCAGATATTAAAAATGGCGGAAGTAAGATAGTTGATGAAGTGCAAAGTAGAAATGTCACAAATCGCTGCCAGGATCTACATTACATGTGATGTATTTACCTGACTTTTTCTGGAAGTGCCTTCTTTCCTACTGCATGATTTCAGATACAGCGAATGTATTTGAAAGGTCAAATCTAAAACATAGTGATAACTAAATTAAGCCTTTAAAAAAAATATTGCCTAAAATACTGCCTTGCAATATAAAATATACTGTAACTGAAAGCAGTAAACTTCAAGAAGCTAAAACATCTCTTTCCATTGAATTGTAGGCAAAACTTTAAAGAGCTTTAGCCCTATTATGACATTTATAAACTTTGATCTTAAAGTGGCGCTGTTGCCAACTTTATTGTATATTCAGCGTTAAGCACAGATGACACAGATGTCAATGGTTGTAGGGATGCATCTTCTAATCAGACTTGCCAGAAAGCCAGTGAATTAGTCATAGGGGGTACCATCAGGACATGTTGGCTAACTTGTAAGCCAACTTTTGTAAAGATATGTTGATGCATTTGCAAAAAAAAAATTACTTTTAACTAAATCCAAATTGGACATGGTTCAACTTGGTATGAAGGTATAATTTTAATATGAACATAAATAGAATTAAAATGCAGAAAAGCCTCATGGGTATTATAACATTCACCATGTTTTGTGTTGATAAACTGAAACATTACTGAAACATTTTGGAGAGTGTGACATAATTGTTCATGCCCCAGTAGAAAACGCTTCATTGAATCAACTTGAATTGTATAACTTTTAGTCAGTGTAGTCAGAGAATGATCTGCAATAAATGATGAAAATCTGATTATTGTTCTAGGAGGAGTTCGCAAAAGGTTTTGATTATCATTCAAAATGGTGGCTAATTAACATACCGTACTATGATGTCATATAGTCTATTGCAATTGGCCTGAGCTAAGGATTAATCAAGAAATTAGTCTCTAGACCTTACGTTATTGGCATAAACATAAATACAACTTTGGTCTAGTGGTGGCGCTATAGAGTTAGAGGGTCCAGATTCAGTCAGATAACTCATATTGTCCAACTAAATCAGTGTGCCAAATTTTATAACTTTCCTGTGTGCAGTTTATAGGACTGCCATTGACTTCAGTGGTGGATTTTGGAAGAATAATAAAGGTAAGAAGTATCGGAACAAACTCAACAGGTGCCTGCACAGCTTTGTAGTTTGGTACATGAATACAAAGAAAAAGACACTGAATAGAGTTAAAATAACTCAGTGCCAACATTTAAATAGTTAATGAGGCAATATAGGTAATGTAGAGGTAATATTTATCTGGGTTTGTTTTAGTGATGGGCTGCTGTTGAGAATTTTTATTCTGACACAAAATCAGTGGAAATAAAAATAGTACATATCACAAGGGTGATGCCCCATGGGTACACTGGGTTTTTCCATTGCATTGTGCAGTTATATTTTTTCATTTAGGAGACACTTTTATCCAAATCAACTGATAGATTGAAAGAAAAAAAAGAAGCTAATTTCACAAATGGTCTGTCAATTATAAGTACTCATACAAAAGATGTATGTCCATCAATTTTTCCAGCATGTAAGTGCTCTCGAATGCTTTTATGAACGTGAACCTTTTTAACTCTTCAGTGGCTTTTTGAGTGTTTTTACTACTTTACAATTAGCTACAATTACATTTTTTAAATATTTTTTGCCGTAAACTTTATTGATTTTTAATTGGGCTGATTGAACAGTGGAGTATGACAGGACAAGAGGAGGAGGAGAGAGAGTGGGGCGGGATGGGAAAGACAATATGTGTCCAATATACGTTCCCCACTACACCACGCCGCAGGGCAAATTAACTACATTTAAAACCTTTTTTTTGTGGCAATGCTTGATTTCACTTTTTCGTACAACCCCAGTATCCCTTTTTTATCTTTTTTTTTGCACATATTTTTAATTACTTTACACAATGATTCCATGAGAAACCTGAAAATCTCAAAAATTGAGAACGAACAGTTTTTATGTTTCATAACAAAAATCTTATGTGTTGAGACAAAATAAAATGTCATAAAATGTCCCGCAAATAAGCAAAGACCATGTGAAAATTATATATAAAACCAGGCAAACCAACCCTATACACTTTTCCAAGCACTCCAAGAAAACGCAAGCCATATCACAGGTCTTCTATTTCCAAGGGTTATACCTTCTTTTTATATCTTGATTTGAGGTCTGTAAAATGAAACTGAGAGACGATTGTGCATTTTCTTAGAACTTAATTTGAATAAATATGTGTCATAACACATATAACACTATTAGGAAAGAAATAGGAAGTGAACTGAGAGCTTGTAAATGACCGAAGGTAGGGAATCAAACCTGTGTCTTCCAGCGCAGCCACACCCAATATGTGCCATGCTAACTGTCTTCTATACCAAAGGAGCCCCGCATGCTGTTTTCTTTTCATAACGACACAACTTCTTGTCATAACTGACACAACAATTTTTGTTGAACAACAAACTGCTGTTTTTTTTCTCCTAATCAGTGATCAGCAGTTCTTTATATGTCAGGCTCACAGTGGCCAGTCAGAAATTAGTACCAGTTATACTCAATTTGTTTCGGTTATGAACCCTATCAAAACATGGTCCTAAAAAAGTACAAATATCAAGGTTAGAATGTGGTGGAAACCGAAGTGCAAAGTAGCATTGATTGGAAATACACCGGATGATTTTCGAAATGTGTTGTTTGGAGACTTCTTTAAGGTACAGTGTAATATTATGCTGCTAGAGATTTCCCAGATTGACAACCCGTAGACATAGAGAGTTGTTTTACCAAATTACAATATAAGAGTTTACTTGACATTTTAAATGAAAAACACGTACCCTTTATGATTTAAGAGTTGCAAAACATGTCAAACTTGATCAGGTTCAATTTATTTTATCCCCATTTCACAGTTCATGCATCTTTGAAAAGCACAGATGACGGTCAGCTGGTGCTTCTCCACATTTTCAAGCGGTTACTAGGTGATCTTCAAATACAAAAACAAAGGGGTCTGTCAGAAGTGTGGTCCACAGGTCTCTGTGACCCTCGTCTGATCTTTGGGCTGAGCTCATGTCCATGATGTCATGGCTGTGATGACCTCACGTGGGTCTGGTCTGAAGATGAACAGGATGAAGCTCATAAAGGCAGAATTGGACTTTTACTGGACAACTGCTCCACTTGCATGCATGTTTATGACGTGAGATGATGAAGATGTAATATTCCTGAGTGCTTTTATGTTGTTGAGGTAGGAAGATGTTGAGATTGAGGAACAGAATGCAGAGTAGGTAACGCTCTTTGAGCCAGAACCAAACATAACATCCTCATTTGGACATTAGCTCATTTCTTGTCATCTTTTTTTTTTGGGGGGGGGGGGAGATTTGAATCTTATTGACTGATTTGTATTCTCTACATTTCTAAATTTTTGCCAAAAAATTTATAGTTGATGGCAAATGTTCTGTTTTGGTCAATGAACAACTGGTTTTTGTTGAAAATGTAAGTGTTGATTGAAAGTTTGTTTTTTTAAGTTCGATTTATAGTGAACTTGTGTTAACCTGTAAGACATATTTACCAAGAATAATGAGAATATCTGGTAAGAACAAAGTTTGTTGCTGGAATGGGCCACAAGGAACTGTTTTTAAAGTTTTTTTACCTTATAATGTTCATGTATGTAAAAAAAAAACCAGAATATAGCATTTAAAACCTTCACCCAGGTTATGGAAGTTCTAGACTAGACTAACTTCACCTCTTTTTAACTGAATATGGATGACTTTTTTAAAGCCAATGCATTGTGTTAATAGCATAAATTACATTTAAATTGTTCTTAAAAGCACTTCATTAATAAGTACGGTAATTAATAATGTTGAAATTAATTACTCACAGAATTTTTTGTAACAGTTCCAGCATCTTTCATACAAAAGTAAATGAACAACTCTTTCAAACACTGGCTTGCTCCTTGTTACCCACTCTTCTCTGATTGCACACAACATCTTCTTGTATTCTACATGTAAAATACGTAATATGTACACAAATGTGAAACCTTACCTTGAGTGAAGCGATGTGTCGGAGGAGGAGGAACGGATGGCAGAAAACATTATGGCACTACGTATGAAAGTTAACTTTCTTGAGATATATAATTACTGACACCAACACGGTTTTAAACAAAAGCGGAGAGAATATCGAGCGTGTGAGAAGGGATGGAGAGACGCTTCTTTCCACCACTTTCCACGTTATAAACGTTATTTCTTTTACAACACTTTGACTCTAACATTTGTTATAGCTCATTATTGGTAATCTATACGTAATATTTCGCTCGATTTAAAGTATTTTAAGGCGTATCAGCCCCTTAAAGCACACTTTCTTCAAAGGGAGAACGGAGCGCCAGAAAATCTATTGTGGGTCACATGGATGTTGTGTAGTGAATGTTCACCGCTCTAACATTATAATTCAATTATTAGATCCTTTCTTGATTTTAAACATTAGGCCTTGTCACAGGAAGCATTTGGTGCAGATACCCTTTGTCTTCAGCCTAAAGGAACCTGGGAGCAAGGAACACCCCCTCTGTGAGTGTTTGGAACACATGAGGAGTGCCAATGAGCCTTGTCTATTTTAACTGCTCTCCAGTCTCAAACAGAGATGACCGTTCTCTACTCTGACTCATCTCCATTTATTATATAACCACACACTAATGTGCAGGGAGACCCATGGTTACTCTTAAGATTTAGGCGCAAGGTCCACATGCCAAGTTGTCAGTGGATGTAAATTAAACAAAAACATAAATTTTTTTTTCTGATGGAAAGAAGCCGACTGTTTTGTTTGATTTTATGACAGGTTACACATTAAGCTTCCAAAATGCTTGTATTTTTTGTGCCTATGTTACATTAGCTGTACTCAAAATGTTCCTGTGTACCTAATGGTTGATATATATATATATATGGTCCCCAAAAGGCTAATTTAACCTAAATGCTTTTTTTCAACCAAATTCAGGATGGAACAGCTAAAAAAAATGCTACAGTAATGTATTATAAAATTCTGGATCCTGACCGTCAATAAAATGATTTAAAGCATTTTTGTAATGCATTTAAAAAAAATGAATAATTAAACCTGAAAATGTGCCCAGCACACAATTTCAATGAATGTGTTTTTCCCTCTAAAAAATACAAGTTCAGGATTGAATAACTAGAACATGCCACAGCAGAATAAGAAAATACAATAATACAGTACCCACACAAGGGATTCTGACAGTCAAAATCACTTACTATAATGATGTGAAGAGTTTTATAATGATGTGAAGAGTTTTTGAACAGGTCCATGAGAGAGAAATGGAACTTCAAAGCACAAATTACACAGGTCTAAACATATAAATGTCAATAAGAAGTGGGATACAACTCTATAATTTAAAATTAATTATATAATATATGAAAATAATATCAATGCATGCATTTTCTTTCTTTCATCCTCTAAGCCGCCTATTCCCTTTTGGGATCACTGGGGTCTGCTGGTGCTCTCTAACACACATGTAGGATGTATGGATAAAATAATAGTAATTTATTACTAACACTATTAACTATTAACATTTCTTTATTCTCAACATTTTTCTTCTTGTGAACATCCTCCATGTTTCAAGGTTCTGTACACAATTCCTGGAGCTAAAGGACACTCTGGAGCTCAAAGTTCTTAAATAACTATCATAATCGCAGGGCATGTCATACACTGAGCTCAGAATATTTCTGCCACTGTTCAGCAACTGTTTTGTTAGTACACAATTCCTGGTAAACCAATAAAAAAATTGTGATGTGATTAAAAATGAACATTCATCTGCTCTTTCATAATGTTTATAAATTATGTTTAGAACAGTTTAAGCTTAAGGGGTTCTTCAGGGCAGGAAAGTGCTATATAGCTCTTTATGGGGTTGGTTAAAGTGAAACAGTTCTATATAGCACCCTAAAACTTGCAAAGAACCAGTGAAGAAGCAGTGAAGACCCATTTTTTTTTAAGTGTAAGAACTTCTGGAACCATAATTGCAGTGTTACGGTAAATGATCAGAAAGTAAAATAGCTTACCGGTAATTAAAAAACTTTATTGTGATGTAGAAGAGCAGAATTTGCCCTGCCCATGTTGTAATATAATCTGAACACATCTTTTAAAGTGTGATTAGTTCTCAGGAGAAAAGATAATAATACAGACAACACTATCATGCAGGGATGTGCCTCTAAAGAAGGTTATATAGATTAGTATGAGAATAAGCTCAGCGGTACAGTTACCACCTAATCCCAAATACGAAAGAGTAAATAACTTAATTTCTCATGATATTATAAAATTATTTCTTTACTTTATTCTACAAACATGTCTCAGTTGGGGGATTGATAGACATGGAGAACTCACTCGCTAATGTCGATTATACATATAATTAGTTACTGTATTCTGGACTGCTATCACACACACCTCGTTCTAAATAAGCAATTCTTCTGCCATGTTTTAGAAGTTCACTTGCTCTTGGCTCAGTACATAGAAACAAAAAATGTAAGTTTGAACCCCAAAGAAACCAAGCCATGATCATAAATGTTCACTCAATGTAATGTATTGTAAGTCACAAAATTCCTTTCTTATTACTATCATATAATTATTTGTTTTATTATTACAGAAAAGAACAGTTGGTAGTTCATGAAATAAACAATTATTTAAAAAAATACTCACTGTGCTAATAAAAAAAAGTAAAGCAAAAATACGAAAATATTTGAAGAAATTATATCATGTAAACATGCTCTTTTTTATATTTAAAACTTATAAAAATGTAAATGTATGTACCGGTACATAAATATGCCTTTCTAAAGACCTTTAAACACATTACGCATTTTGTCCATATTTGCTTTCCGTTACTTATCAAAACAGGAAGTCGTTAGGATTGTCTAGACCAGAAAAGTCGTGCTGGATCGGACGAGTCATCAGAAGCTCATGTGACGGTCGATCTGTTTTACCTCGATTATGTATGTCTGATTGCAATGTTTTCCTCTGCAAGAGCGAACGCGGTGGTGCGCTATGATATGGTCATTACGACTTTAACGTTGTCTTAAATTAAGACTTAGTGTTTTACTACAACCATAATGGTTGCCATTATCATGCAGAGTTAAATAAGTGCATAAACTAAACGCTCCAGCAAAACTCGCAAGGGTCTTTGACACAGGCCCCGCAGTCAGTTCACCCACCACCGCCAGACAAATCTGCACTGTTCTTTTATATGCCTTTCTTTTTATCACCACCGTTTCAAAACACTTGGTCGATTATTGAAGATGGACACAGACAAGTTTAATTATGTTTACAGTTGCGATATGGACATAAATGTTCAACTGAAAATGTAAGTAACAACATACATGTTTCTAGATCTTGGTCATTGTTTTGATGGTCTCGTGAGCAGCTAGTTACTTGCAGTACAGTAACACTATTCGTAGTCTCTGATTAAAAAGTGACCATAACATATATTTACTGTAATAATATCGGGTGCAAAAGTTAAGACGGAGGCTGTAACTTCACTTGTTTTTTCGATGTTTTCCTAAAGAGCATAGCAACACCATGAGTCAGAAGTGAAGTGTTAACACGAGTCCTGTGAGAGTTGTCTTGTTTTAGGGCTGTCATCTGTCTTGACATCATTCTCCTTTTGCCCCCGCTCTTAACGAGTCTTTTTCCGCCCGTGGGTCATAAAGAAAGATCATAAATGACTCGCAAGTATTTGTGTGGCTGCATGATGGAATTAACGTTAAAGTTATAAATGATGTACTTATAGCAAGGATCATCTTAACTTGATTTAGCGACTAGAAACTAAAAATACATGTATATCTTTGTGATTTTTAAAAGGGCCATATTATGCACAATCAACTTTTCTGACATTCCTAGCATATTTTAGTGTCATTCACTCATCAAAAACATACTTTACGTTTTATTCTTTCATACATGTTTGTGTAATCCTAAATTCTTTTTTTTTGTGAGCTGAAAATGGCTCAATATTCCTTGCAACACCCAAAGTTCTTACGTCCACCCACTGACCAATCAGATTCATCTGACAGCTCATCTCTATGCAGATCATTGCACTGCCTAAAGTGAGAACAGCAGACCCACTCTCAAGAACAATGCAGAGGAAGTGTGTTTTCCTTCGATTGTATTGTAATAGGTATTATGGTTGGGTGATGTAAAGCAACATGGGCCTTGACTATGACATTGTCCCAGTCACCAACGTAGAATTGAGCATTACTGCCTAATAATTGGTAAGGCCGCAATATTAACGGTTATCCTAACCAACCCAGCATTGCACCAAACACCTGAAATCGTCAACAAAACATCATTAGAAAGAATAAACACATTTGTGATTTCAAACCCCTACAATATGTGCAAGAAATAGATCCAAACTTTGTTCATTAACTTTATCTCATGCAAACAGCACGAGAGTTCGTTGAACAACGTAAACTTAGACATGTTTATTCATGTCCCTTTCCACTTTCCAGCCTGGCTGACACACAGAAAACTCTTGGTTCTCATTTATACAACTTCCTCTCATTGTATTTGACTTGCGACTGGCGGCCATTACTCACTACATTACCCATGGTTCCCAAACCACAAGTTCCAAAAGGGGCGTGCCAAAAACATGATTGTGTGAGGAATGGGGGTAAACAGTGTGCTTTACAGAAGCAAAAAATATGAGGTGAAACAAAGACGTGCAGTGCTAGTATAGAGGGTTCAAATATGTAATATAACTGCTTTAAAAATGTTTCAAAATTGTTTACAAAAAAATTACCATCAGTATTCAAGGTTCACATCTTATTTTGCATTGTTCGCTCATTATTCACTGCCTTATACAGTGCTTAGCAAAAAATTTAGGCAGATGTAATAATACACAAAGTGTTTCATAACATCTTCAATCCATTTGCAAAAATGCAGCCCTAAACATTCAAGGAATCTCCTTCTTGCCCACAAAACCTCATTATTGTACTTTTTTTTTAACTTTTTGGTTGAACAGCACATTTTGAACCCCCTAGTCTGATTTGAAATCTTTGTCTGAGAGAGACCTTGTTGATGCAGATTAACTACCTCATGTCTTGTTGTGGGCAGTTTTGCCAGGACAGTAAACCGTCTTTCTCAAGCTAACTTTGGTAGAAGAGTTTTGCTCACTCACTTTTGAGCTTTTCGTGACTGGGTCTCAACCCATGCTTGACATTGGTGTACATAAAGACCAGTTTAGTTTAATTGGTTGATCGTACACCTGTCTATAATCCTGACTTAAGTGGCCTTTCTTTGCAAGTGTAACCGTGAGAATTGATGCGGGTTTGAAGGCTAAATGTAGAAACACCAAATACTGATTTTATAGATTTTACTTTTGTTCGCTCACTTTGCATTTTGTAATTTTGCAGAAATAAATATATATATATATATATATATAAAATCAATAAATTGTCCAGTATCCCTGCATTCATCATATTCAAATGACCTCTTTTTTTAAATGCATTCAAATGTATCATGTTGTTAAACCATTGCTAGTTTTAAAACAGTGTTCCTTTCCTCAAATTAAAAAGTTAGTCTAGACTTTTTATTCAAATTTGAATTAAATTTTTTACAATATTTACCTAAATTTAGTCACAGTTTGTTGGTGTATAATTTTTTTTCTCACTTCAAATATCATATTTTTTGTGTGTAGTTCTGACTCTTAAATCTTCAAATATTTGCATGTTCCATTAGATTTTTTAAAATAAATTTGCTGTAGCAATATCTCAAACTGTCATATGGTGTGACATGAAAGCGTCACTTTATATTTCTATAGAGAGTGAAAATGGAGTACCGGTACATATTTTCCTCAACTCACTTCCTCAAACATTTCTTTGAAATTTAACAATTTGGTTAAAATGAGGCTATTTTTTTAAATCTTCATGCAAAGGAGGCCTCGCTCCTCAAGTCTTTCAAAATATTTTCAATACAATCTCTCTAACATTATGACAACAGTAACAACGAAACAAAACAAAAAATACTTGAGAACCTTATTGATACTAATTTCCTTAAGTTCTATTGATGTTTATTTGAGTTACAACAACCAAACCATCTCACGTTTATAAATCTTTGTTAGCCTTTAACTATATCTTGTCAGAGGAACAATATTTAAATAAATGTCATAAAAAAAAGACTTTTTTTTTATCTTTTTGTGAAACGAACAGATTTGTGTTATTTGTTAACCGCCCACATGGAGAGGAAATTGTGCTGGGCATAGAAACCAAAACATTGAAAGACCTGACCAAAAAACACTAAACTGAACATGTCATGGGTTTTAAAGGTTTATGGGGGAAATTCTGTCATTCACTCATCCTTTGAAATCTTTACAGCTATTTTTCAATGAGGACCTTTAGCAAACGTCACAAATCCTTGGAAAATAAATGAGCATTTTGTTTAAACATTCCTCTAAACAAGTTCACTTTAACCTTTTTCTTAAGTCAGGTGTTTTGCTTTACAGAGTTTAGACATTTTGCGTGTTTTCTCTCTCAGAGGAAGTTTGGAGGGCAAGCGAGAGCAGAAGAGCTATAAAGCCTTGCTGGAGGACCCAATGCTTCGATTCTCTGGACTTTATCAGGAAAGCTGCTCAGATCTGTACGTTACCTGCCAGGTGTTTGCAGAAGGAAAACCTCTCGCTCTTCCTGTTAGGACGTCATACAAGGCCTTTAGCACACGCTGGAAGTAAGGAAAAGAAACATTGTTTATCTCCGTAGAGACCCAGTTCCATTTCAGAGATGGAATGCAAGTCAAGTTTGATTGAACTGGCTCTTTCAGAACGTACTACTTGTAATATACATGATTAATTTGCATAAATTATTCAACTGCATCTCGTCACATTTCTGTAGCTGGAACGAGTGGCTCCGGCTGCCTGTGAAATACCCAGATCTTCCTCAAACTGCCCAGGTGACTCTGACCGTGTGGGATGTGTATGGACCAGGACGAGCCACCCCTGTTGGTGGTACTACAGTCACCCTGTTTGGAAAATATGGGTAAGATGCCAATTTATACATGGTTACACCCACTTTTCCCATGTCAGGATCACCGGGTTTCTGCCTCCAGCTCACTCTGGGTACACACTGGACGGGTCATCAGTGCATCACAGGGCCATGATCATTCGCCACTCACTTTTTGAGTAGCCAATTACTTCAATTCCAATGGCTGATCACAGGGAGCTGTATGAGGAAAATGTGCAGAAAAGAGAAAATTCTTTCTGTGCGAAGTCGCTATGAAGATGTGGGATGAGCGCTACCAAGCGGCTCTTTTACGTGTTGCTCTCGTCATCAAAAGAGCCAGTTTTCATTGGTCATTTTCTTTGCAAAGAACGGATCCGAAATGGCATTCCAAAACTCTTTTACGTCACTTGTTCGGCCGGATGTGTGATGTTAAGTTGACGCCCATGGTTTTCTATTGAAAACTTTGCACAGAAAATTCAGGTCTGTGTGTGATGGCCTTACCATCATACCATTACCATACCATACCATTACATACCATTACCATACCATACCATTACATACCATTACCTTACCTTAGCTTTCTAGGTTACGAATCTGCTACAGTCAAACCTTCAATGTTTTCCTTATAAGATCTCTTGTCAAGCTTTCTTATGTGATATATTCGATAGGGATGCAACGGTACACAAATGGCTGCAGGTGGTGTCACGGCGTACAAATATTTGTACAGCATACAGGAGTTATTTAAATGAGAAATCGAAAAAACTATGGTTCGCAAAGTGCGTACCAAACCGAGCAGGGTGTATCGAACAGTATACAGTATCCCTACTATATACTGCGTTTAACTCTTCCAAACTGTTTGGGCCATAATATTGGAAACCATTGTACAATGTGTATTTATTCAGTCACATGACCATTGTTTTCTGTGACTGGAGGTTGTTATGGTGACAGTAACAACACATACTTCCTTTTCTATGTTTTTCTATCAGTATTTTCCTTTTCTCAGTCTTTGATCTGTCCCACAGAATGTTTCGACAGGGCATGCATGATCTAAAGGTGTGGCCGGGGGTGGAGGGGGATGGCAGTGAGCCCACCAGTACACCCGGAAGAACCAGCAACACTCTGGCTGAGGACCAGATGGGCAGACTAGCCAAGGTCAGTGGCAGTCACACTAGCAGTTACACCACCAGAGGGGCATGTTACAACCCCCCTGGGTGGCAGGAGGGATGGATGTCATGCTGATTGGCTTTATAGATTACACTTTGAGACCTAGCTTGAGGAAAGACTGAGGCTGAGCATGTTGGCTGTTGAGAAGGAGTGCGATTGTGTGTGTTCTGTGAAAGGACATGTTTTAACTGCCCTCTGTTCCAGGGCCCAGACCTGGAGATGCTTAGTGACGTAAGTATGAGAGGAAACAGATCAGGAATGCTGAATGTGTGTGTGAGATTGTGAGAGTGTGTATGCTGGTCTCATGAGTGTAGCAGGATGGTGAATGGATCACGTAGCTTATCTCATTTCACCCTCATTTCCAAAAATAAGATGAGTGTCGTATTCTTTGGACGCTGCATGTGTTTACAATTATTTAATTTCTCTTTTGGTGTTCTCTCTTAATTTAAGGACAGACTTACTCTCATAAAGCACTGCAAACCTCTGCTTTCAGTGATAAATATATAAATAATAAGAGTTAAGGGAATTTAATGCCCTACTGACATGCCCTTGTGATGTAAAGACAGAAGAGATGGTAAAATGCCAGGACATGCCAACACCTGCAACCTGAGTTGAGTTTCTGCCTGAAGTCATTCCCTGATCCAGCTCTGAATCAACCAAGCCTTTATTTGTCACTGAAACTGGACAGACAAGGGGTAGACTGGTCATTGTTGAGAGGTACATGTGTGTACAATGGGAGAATTAGCACAAAGAAATGCCCTTCTCACATGGTCCACCAGAGGGCAGTGTGAGATCAGGGGGTCAAAAAGCCTTAGGAAACAAGCACATATCAGACTTAAAGAGAACACTACTGATATTACTCATATATTATGTGAAAAGTGTGTTAAAAAGTCAACAAAACCATGGCGCTGCCTTAACAGTATGAACCTGTCATGATGTGGGGAGCTGAGAACTCAAATATGGACGCAGAGAATAAACATGAGGGAGGGTGAAGAAGCTGCAACAAGAGAGGAACGTGGGAAGAGCGCCATGGAAGGGCCGGGACGTGCACCAATACATAAACAAAACCCCTGGAAGTATTTGTGCCAGTGCAACAGAACCTGTGTCTGAGGAGAAAGAGGCTCAGGGTGTGATGACACTCCAAATCAAAAGTGATTTGAGCCGGATTCCTCTCATGGTAAATATTCTGTTTCGTTAATGTTTTGACACTTTGACAAACTGCACAATACTTGGAGCTTGACACTGAGAGTAGGAGGAGCTTTGTTTCAAAACAGGAATGGAAAACGCGTCGGTGGTAGGGGGGATCTAGTATTCGGTGACATCACAGTTTTGAGCTAAAGATGTGCTTGTGTTAAAGAACTCGTTTCAGCATCTCAGAGTCGACTCTTTAGTATTAAAGACTATAACTCAATACACAGCACTTTCAGATTTAAAACCCAAAACCTTTGTTCCTCCATCTTGGAGCTGAGGTAATTTATGATATGGACACTTGATATGGGCTGGAAGGTTTGCTCGGTGGCACTAATCCCACATTTTTATAACGACTTGGCACAGGAAACAGAAAAAAAGAACACAGAGAAGACAACGTCAGAGAAGACATCGATGAACACTGAGAAAATTTCATGCATGTTGAGCGGTTTATACTGTTGGATTATCACAGGGAGCTGTTTGACAAACACTATAAAGATTCATCCAACGCGGAATGCTATGTATGGCATCTTCCACTGCTTCAATATTTCCTCGACCCAGGTGTTCCATTCAGATACATATCAGTGTGTATAGGCCTTGGGAGCCTCTCATTATCTTGTTCTCACTGGAGAATTGTTTGGTCTCCAACAGCCTTGTTCGAGGCCAAGAGATGGGGAAAGCCAAAATATTTTGTTTGGTCAATACCTGTCAATTTCACAGATATTTAGACAGGTCTCACTGACTATGTCCAGTTTGCAGACCACAGAGTGAGTATCAACAGCTTTGCCCACTGCGATCTCGATCCAGCCAACCAGCTTATTGAGCACTTTGAAAATCCCTGATTACCGAGAATTTTGAGTAGGTATACATTTTCAATGTCCTCCACTCACACGATGCGCCACTTCCTCCAGCCGTGCATCGTGTAGCCAGCAGGAAAAGTTCCTGCAGGGCAGGTGGGCTCCCCTGATCCCACACTCCTTGTCAAGAAAATTGTGTCGATTGCATTCAGAGACCAGTTTATCAGATCCCTACCTCCTAAAGCACATTTTCTCAATCCTGAACGTCCCCTGGATGGGATCAATTCAGAGCAGCAGTGCTGACCTCCGCACCACAGTGTTGCTCAAATTTTTCAACATTAACCATAATGTTGAGATCAAAGAACCCCTTTTCTTCTCTGCTGGAAAATCAATTCAGTTGGAACAATTAGTCATGGATGCCACTGGAAATGTTGTAATAGAAGCTCTTGGTGAATCTTGGTGACCTTTAGATGGGACGTGTGACTCTACTAACGAATAACTATTACTAACCGTATGTTTAGAAAAGGCTGGGCCTTTTTGTGTGCCACTGCTCTGTCCTGACAGTCCACTGATGTGATGTCCCTTTCTAATGAGCCGTTATGTGTGCGAGACTCTTGCTGCCTGACACGCTACTGTCTTATGATTGGCTGAAGACTGAACGCACAGGCTCTTTCAAACATGACTTTCTTCACTGTTTCTTCGGCTTTATGCCTCTCTGTCTTTCACAGTTAACGAAAGCTCACCGTCAGGGCCACATGGTTAAAGTGGACTGGCTGGATCGCTTGACCTTCAGAGAGATTGAAATGATCAATGAGGTGAGTGAATTTGAGCATTACGTCATTGCAATCGATCTGTGTAGAATGCAGTCAAAATTGTCGGATTGAGCTGGAATATATACCTCTTGTGTTTGTCTCTGCAGAGTGAGAAACGCAGCTCGAATTTCATGTACCTCATGGTGGAATTCCCACGAGTCAGAAGTGGTGAACGAGAATACAGTATTGTTTATTACGAAAAGGTATATCCATTGACGTATTGATGGCTAAAAATACTGTTTCTTTAGATCTTTACCAATCGATTTCCACCGTTATTCAGTCATTGCTTGAGGCTTCTTTTGCAGAGGACACTTTCGAATAGACAAACCAATTCAAATCTGATTCAAAAGACTTTAAGCTCTGTTTGTGTGAGCCTTAATGAAATCAACTAAACTTTTCTTGGATTTTAATGTGAAAATATTACATTCAAAAGCCATTGTCTTCCTTTGAATTCTTTTCAATCATACATGCCATTTAAAAGTGTTTAAAGATGTATCAAATTGGTTGCTATGGTTCACGGTCTCGTTGCTATGCTGGGATCAGTATTAATATACTATGTTCACCTTGTTACTATGAGCTATATAAACCTATGACTCTGTCATTTATCTAGGCTGAAGAAAGGTTCATAAAATTTGTTTGCTAGGGTAAACGTTTTGGTTGCTAGGGAGTTGTCATTGACGTCATCAAATTGTTAAACTGTTACTATGATTAACTAGGGGTGTAACGAAATTGTCTGCTCAGTGCTCACGATACAATACGTACCTCAATATTATTTCCATGATACGATATGCATCGTGATATTTTACTTTTTTTAACTCACTATTGAAACTGTTTCTACAATGAACCATCTTTGGAAAAACTTTATTTTCTATAAGTTTTATTTTTTTAATAATTTTTTGGGGATAAGTGGACATGTTAAGTGATCTATGCTAATAATGCAATAAATGCAATCTATGCAATAAATTATAGTCTTTTTCTCCGTTGTATGACTCTCTAGTTCCAACCAATTACATAAGGTCTTTGACAATGAGCCTAGGGTTCAAATACTTGTCCACAGTGGTTGTGTATTTTTGTACTGACCGATAACCTCCATAATTGTGGTCAGTTTTAGTTTCCATGTGGTTCTCAGTTTGAGTTCAAGTCAATGGAAATAGTTTATTTAGTATATATATATAATATATTTAGTGGATAATAAAAGTATTATCCATATTTCTTTACAGGATGCCGATGAATCCTCTCCTTTGCCAAGCAGTTCAGATATTGTGAAAGTGCCTGACCCTCAGATGTGTATGGTGAGCAGAAAAAATTTTATTTTTGGAAGGCTTCAACTTTCATCTTCTCAATCTCAATAATCACTGAGTACACATTACAACACTAAAGGAACACTTTAATTTTTCCGCAAACTTTGAAGACTTATTTCAGTTAATATCTGGGTCTAGCGATAGCAGTATTTGCATAGATCTTTGATTTTGATCAGACCAGAGGCATTTGGATGATCAAACGGATCATTTTTACGGCTCGAGGACAGACGGTGCGTAGAATCCTATCCCACAGTTTTTTATGCTTGCAAAGTCACAGAGTTTCACACAAACACACGTCTGAACTGGTGAAAATGTACATTTGGTTTGATTGTGGGCGGGGAAAAATGGCTCTATAGCACCTCCTAACGCAACAGTTTTTCTTGGGCGAAAGATATTCCGCACACCTGTGTGAGGTACCAAGACTTTATGACAGAGACTGATATTTTACTAAATAATGTAATCACAGGAGATTTTATTTGGAAAATATTGAATCTCTTGAAACTATTAAGAGTTGTTATAATCTTATTTATTGATCTAAAATTGCTATCCCTAGACCCAGAGAAACTTAATAGACTCTGAATGGTAAAACACAACTTTAAAAGAAGAAAAATTGAGTTCTTTTAATATTGCTGCGCTCACAGCATAATGGGGAATTTGAGTTATCAATGTTTGGTAAGGATGATGGTGAAGTGTACCATAATGTTTTGGTGAAGATAATGGGAAGCATCTCCTGTAGCCTTTGCACCCAGCATTTCTGAAATACCCTCTGAAAAACTGAGAAGAAATGGCCCAGAGATGCTTTGAACACTGGGAGATACTTAAATCGGTCATTTGTGGGACAAACGTATCTTGTATCTCATCCCAATGAAGATCTTAAACGCTGGGTTTACATTTATTTTCCTTTGACCTTAAGTTGGCATTGGATGAAATTGCATTGCGATGATTGGTGTTCTGTTGTAGGAGAATCTTGTGGAGAGCAAGCATCATAAACTGGCCCGCAGTTTGCGCAGTGGACCGTCTGACCACGACCTCAAACCAAACGCCGCTACACGTGATCAACTCAACGTTAGTGACCCGGAGGGCTTCACAAGCTTAATCCACCAACTCTCTGCAGATGTGTTTTAATTGTGCATGATTTTTCTGACTCAGATCATAGTGAGCTACCCACCCACCAAACAGCTGAGTTCGGAGGAACAGGATCTTGTGTGGAAGTTTAGATACTACTTAACCACACAGGAGAAGGTGATGCATCCATCACTGTCATGGACTCTTTGAAATAGTGAGGAATAATTGTTTCAATCTACAATTTTGGCCCTATTGTTAGGCTTTGACGAAGTTCCTGAAGTGCGTGAACTGGGACCTTCCTCAGGAGGCAAAACAGGCTTTGGAGCTTCTGGGAAAGTGGCGGCCAATGGATGTGGAGGATTCCCTGGAGCTGCTGTCTTCTCAGTTCACAAACCCCACAGTCCGGCGCTATGCTGTGGCCAGACTACAGCAGGCTGATGATGAGGTACAAGTGGCGAGACATCTGGACCATATCAAAAAATGCATTTAGCAACCTTGATGTCCTTTCCCAGACCCCTGTGACCCCAAAAAGGGAATACACGGGTTGGAAAATGAATGACTGAATAAATGTGATTTGTGGGGCTTATAAGAAACTAAAATAAAGTTTCATTTTATTTAGCTGCTCTCATTGGCTGAGTGTAATCATTCACAATCATTCATCAATCATTTGAATCCCGAGCCTGTCGTCTTTCCCATCCCACCCCATTCTCTCTCCGCTTTTCTTCCTGTCTCTATCTACTGTCCTGTCTGTACTAATTTAAAAAAAAACAATAAATATCTATTTTTTAAAAAATACATGAAGATAACATCTATTAACATTTGATTTCATGTGAGCAAACAGGATAATGGTGCCCCCCTCTGGCAGTTGGTGCCCTGCACAGACTGCATATTCTGCGTGTAGGGAGTGGCGTTTCTGATTAGTGGCGTCATTTGGAGTACAGATAACTTTTGTAAATTATTTCACACGTGTCTTGTCTCTTAGGATCTGCTCATGTACTTGCTCCAGCTGGTGCAAGCATTGAAATATGAGAATTTTGACGATATCCAGGGAGGTCTGGAGCCTGCCGGTAAGAGAGAGAGTCAAGGGGCTCTGACTGAGAGCTCAACAGCTGGAGATCTGGAAAGGTCAGTATTAGTTGGGATTTTGCCGGTAACAGCGTCTGTTTAGTTTTGACTTAAAATATACTGCGTAGGTTTCAAATAGGTTATTTGTTTTGATATTTTTGGTTTTAAACAAACATTTCAAGAATTTTGACTCATACTTTACAAGTTAATGCAAAAGAAAATGTGAGAAAATGCACAATAGTAGTCTTTCAGTTTGACCTAATTGGTGCCATCTTGTGGTGAAACAAGGGATATGAGGGTGTGTTTTTCAAAGTTCTTTCACTAAACAAAGCAAAATGGAACAAAAGGTGCTTGGAACTGTGTATAAGGTTTAGGAGATGTTTTCACACTGTTTTGACCGTGTGTTTACCTTTTGATTCATGAATTTTTGTCATTTTTGATATAAAACAAAAATTGTTTGCTGTCAAATTTGAGATATTTGTAGTACAAAAATGACAAAATGTACCACTCAGAATTGTACTTTTTGCACAATTTCAGGATTTTGGTGGAATTATTGTATAATAATAATATATTCGAGAAAAACTGTACAGTAGTAGTCTCCAAAAAAGGCCCCAGATTTCTAAGGGTTAAACTTTCAATGATATTTTTCCATTGACCAGAAATTAGTTTTGTAAAGCCAGTGTCTTCATTTAACTTTTTAACTGTTTTAATCTCATGACTCATATTGTATCTTGGACAGAAAATCGAGTTATGTTCTTGCAGTAAGTGCATCAGTACACCCAAAGCTATGAGTAAAGATTTTCTTAAGATCGTTAAATTTTCAGTTCTCAGATGGTGTCAACAGTACCCAGCGCACAGAAAGGAAAAGAGGGGCCCGATGGTGAGAATCTAGAGGTAAGTTTGCGAAACAAACATGTAGTCCTTAATTAAACTCCATTAATCATTGAGCAATGTCTTCACAGCAAGATCTGTGCACCTTCCTCATATCACGTGCCTGCAAAAACTCTACACTGGCAAACTACTTATACTGGTGAGCTGTTTCTGCAAAACGTTTGATTATTGTTCAGACTCAACAATAAAAGATTAAAATAAGTATGTTTTTCTGCAGGTATGTGATTGTGGAGTGTGAGGATCAGGACACACAGCAACGGGATCCAAAAACCCACGACATGTACCTCAACGTTATGAGGCGCTTCAGTCAAGCTCTGCTTAAGGTGCTTTTGTTCACAAGCAAACAACCCACTACATTTCATGACGTGCCTTACCCTGCTAACAATATAACGTGGCACAATATATCAACAAAATAGTCACAATAGGTTGAGCTACTTGGAGATATTGTCTTTCTTTGTGATTCTAGTCACTTCTGAAACTTCTTTACTTTTTCTTCTTGTTTTATGTAATATTTACTAGGAGACCATTATCCTTTACTCACATTATAAAATTATCTCTCTCCATCATGTGGAGTAAAAAAGATAGCTTAATGCTAACATTAACACTGCCCCCTAATGGATGGATAGTATCAAATGCTCTTATACAAATCAAACTAGACCCTTGCCTTCTTTAGCTTTGTGGTCTCAAAACTTTTTAATTTCTATTTTTACCAATGGTTTGTTATACTAACTTCAATAGTTAGTTAAAAAAAATTATAAATTTAAATATTGTGATACGGCGGCACGGTGGCACAGTGGGTAAAGTTGACATCTATCAGTGATTACGCCTTATCTCACTTTTGGTAAATTATAAAGACCTTATAGTGACAGAGAATATTAAAATATGTCACTGACCTCTCCATAGCAGCCAGACTGTTTACTCAGTAACATCTAAGCTAAGGAAGCTCATAGAGACATGAGGCTTGGTTAATATTACTCATATTGGCATGGGGTAACTTTATATTTCATCACTGACTCTTCCATAACAACCAAATATTCAACCTTGGCAACCAATCTATTTTTCCTCATAGAATACTTTGAAATGGTCTTTTACAAGCCAACTTTAGGTATCTAGTTTAATTGTAAAAAAATAATAGAATGTTTTTTAATGATATTATTAATAATATACCCCTCCCCTCATCTACTGGTTTCTTCCAGCTAGTTAGAAACATTGCTTGACTCTGTGAGTCTTTCTGATGGTCTCCATGACCACTGAATTGTACAATTGAAGTGCAAACTGGAGACTCCAATGACGACGATTATTAATGGATGTACAAACTATTGAATTCTTAATGCTTAAGTGGTTGTAATCATTAGAGAGTCAATGATTGTTGTGTGTTTCCAGGGTGATAAGTGTGTGCGACTGATGCGTTCCCTTCTGGCCTCACAGCAGACATTTGTGGACAGACTTGTGCGACTAATGAAAGCAGTTCAGCGAGAGAGCGGAAACCGTAAGAAAAAGGCAAGTGTTCTCATGCCGTTTTAAAAACATTCAGACAATGAGAAACTAATTATGAACAGAATTTGCATCTATCCCTGGCAGACGGAGAGATTGCAGAGCTTACTGGCTGATAGTGAGATCAATCTTTCAGAGATTGAACCCATTCCTCTCCCTTTGGAACCCCAGATCCGCATCAAAGGCATCATCCCTGAGACGGCAACACTCTTTAAGGTTCAAGACTCTTTATACAGATCCATAGCCCTCAATGTCAATAGCCATGTTTCCATCGAAAGATGCGAATGAAATTTATGTGCAAAGCTGGAATATCACATAAAATATTTGTTTCCATCCAACGAGTCCAAGAGAACTGATAAAATGGTGGCAAATATCAAAAGAAAGAAAGGGAAGTTGGCTTTTATTGTATATAATGACTTACTTGTGTCTTAGAACACGTAGATAAAACGCAATATGCGCAGTCATGTCATCTTGCTTTGGGAGGCGAGAGACTGCTCTTTGTGAACGCAGCCGGTCAAGAAATTTTACAATGACCAAAACAACATTTCAGATATTGTGCGATAAAAATCGTCCAACAGAGTAAGCGTAGTCCTTTCCAATATAATTATTTTAATGGCATATTATATGCTAATGTCAAGTATAAATCTGTACCGTTGTACAAGTTGTACAAATAAGATGCATAACAAAGCCAAGCCCGACTCCTAGTGGAAACTAAGATTACAAACAAGATGGCCACTGCACCTGATGACACCGCTTCCCTTCACCTTTATTTAGCAAATGTTTTGTCATCGTAGTTTATGCACAGTTGTTCTTATCGGATAAAAATGTATCTTACTCAGTTAGGTGGATGAAACTGCAGCTAATGCTTGAGATCCTCATCGCTGGTCTGCCTTTTTTTCAGAGTGCCCTGATGCCAGCAAAGCTTATCTTCAAGACAGAAGATGGCGAGCACTATCCTGTCATTTTCAAGCATGGAGACGACCTGAGACAGGACCAGCTCATCCTACAGATCATTTCACTTATGGACAAGGTCTGAGGAATGGAATACACCCACAGCTCTTGAAGTAGTGGTTCCAAAACTAATATGAACCAAGTGGGTGTGGTGGAGTTTAAACCGTTCTGTGTCGAGTTAAGCATTTATCAGTTCCTTCCAAAAAAAAAAAAAAAACGTTTTTGCAAAACAAATCTGATCCCTGTCCTCCCATTTTACCTCTTTTTAAACCAAACCCTGGTGCTGTGTTTAAGTTCAAATAGTTTCCAATTTCAACCAATCATAACGCTCCAGGAAGTTATAAGATTGAGGAGTTTTATGGAGAATTGCTTTTTTAACTTTTTGACCGAGCACTTCTCTTCTAAGCAGATATTTGCTCAAACTGAGTTTAAAACTATGTTAAATGGAGTTTTTTCATTTGGAAAACTGCAGCTTTTTAAAATAGACACTGGTTCATTTCTGCCATAGCCTCTTTCTGCTCATACCCACCATTCATTCAAAATAACATTTGTTGTGAAAACTCCTTATCCTCTTCCACAGCTGCTGAGGAAAGAGAACTTAGACCTGAAGTTGACCCCATACAAAGTGTTGGCAACCAGCACCAAACACGGTTAGTGTAGCTCCCTGCAGCTGTTCACTGCAGCTGTTCCGGCGTGAAGCGCTGCTCACTGCACGGGTTTTTATTTAATGCAGGTTTCATGCAGTTTGTGCAGTCGGTGCCTGTGGCTGAGGTTTTGGCGACTGAAGGCAACATTCAGGTAACACAGAATATCTGGGGTGATGCCGATTATCGATAATCACATGACTATTTAGTTGCATTATATTAAACTTTAAATGCTTGAACAATAAACCAAACATTCAGACAGAAAAATAGGAAAATGAACTGTAGAGGTGTTGTATGGAATACACTGATGCTGAACTCTGGACACAATAAAAACTTTGAATTAATTTTAATTCCTCCTGTTATTGTCTCTGTGCAGAGTTTTTTCAGAAAGCATGCACCAAATGATAAAGGCCCGTATGGCATAAGCTCTGAAGTCATGGACACATACGTGAAAAGCTGCGGTGAGCCACAATCGTGAATCTGTTAAATTAAAATTTTTTCTTGAAGTTAATCAGTTTTTCCATCACCAAAGTAAACACTTCTATCTTGATTAAATAATTACACTGTATGTGCACCGCTTTGGTTTTCAGCTGGTTATTGTGTCATCACGTACATCCTCGGAGTGGGAGACAGACATCTAGATAACTTACTTCTAACAAAGACGGGTAGTGTGCTGTAACATTAAACACAGGCCAATGCAGTCCTTCCTGCTCTTCTGACTCTTTCTCTTTGGCCGCAGGGAAACTCTTTCACATCGACTTTGGCTATATTTTGGGCCGGGATCCAAAACCCCTTCCACCTCCAATGAAACTGAGCAAGGAGATGGTTGAGGGGATGGGGGGCATGCAGAGCGAGCAGTACCAGGAGTTCAGGAAACAGTGCTATACAGCCTTCTTGCACCTGCGCAGGTACCACACACAGCAAGAGTTACCTTACAAACACTTGCTTATTTTTTCTAAAAGAAATTCTGATCTGTTCTGTTCACTAAGTGTAATCATTTGAATCCTATTGTTCAGAGATAGATGCATCACAACAGGAAGATACAAGTGACTTAAATAAACCCTGTCTTTTTGCTCTGGAGACCCTGAGAGACACACGGCTCGCAGCTACTCTCTCAGGGTCTTCCACTCCACCTCACCCAAGCTCCCTTGCCTCTCTCTTTACCAGTGTCTGATTAGTAAACTACGCTTATAACAAAATTATAACCTTTTTCTCACGACGATAAGACATTGACGAGCTAAAAATGTCTCTTTTATTACGAAAACATGACGAGATTGGAAATGAACGGACGGTTCCAGATTTAAAATGCATGACATTGATGGTTTTCATGGTTCATGGCTTTAATACGTCATCTAAAGTATCCATCTGTGTTTGTAATCCTTGTCCTGTCGTGCCCACCACCGGACGCACTGCGCACACAGGGGGCAGAGCATCAGGCATCATGACGCCATCGTCAACAAAAGGGTTTGGTGTTTGGAAATGCTGCTCACACACCAGAGGAACTGTGGTTATAAGGCAGCTAATAGACCATAAGTTAGCAGCCTGTTTTGGCTTAGAGTTATGTGCAAATCTTTAAGCTTGCTATGAATTCCTCTCACTAATTCTCAAATAGAATTAAATGTATCTAAACAATGTACCTTTAAAGAACATCAGGGTGGTGAAGCTTCTGCTGCCTCGTGAGATTGGTGCTGGTTTTTCCACCTAGTTTGTGGCCACAGGGAATGATTTATTATTGATTTTGTCAATATTTTCTTCATGCTTTTAAAAAAATAAGTGTTCTTCCTCCATTGCGCTTGTTTTTTGCAGATATATGTTTATTGCATTTTAGATAATTGTTAAAAACAAAGCATCAAAGTCAGTTGTTCTTAGATTATTTTAAAGTAAGGAATATTAATTCCATAGTGTTGACGCTCTATTTTGCATAATCTTTAGAAGATCATGTATATGTATCATTGTATTTTTTGATTAAATGCTTATTGACAATGTCACAATGTGAAATCGAGAATTCATGAAATAAATTTAAATACACAACTTTTTAGATTTAATGTTTAGTTAAATGAACTTATTAGAAGACAACTGTAATCAGCTAAATATTAATCTACATTAAATAAAACTAGACTAGAAAATTGGCTCGATGCTGTGTTGTGTTTAGCTGTTCACATCTTCAGTGTTTAAAGCTAAATAAAGTGTTTTCTGTTAAATCTTCTTACACCTTGCTTTCTGGCTCTTCTGTAATGGGTTATGATTAATATTTCCACAATAAAAGTCAGTTTGGTGGCTTTTCCAAAAAATGTGAAAGCTGGTAAAAGGATGATTTCTTTCCACGTAAAAATCTTAACTTATTTAATTTTTTTTTCTTTTTTTTTGTGCCATTTTTGCCTTTGTTTGAGATGATAGGACAGTATGCTGACAGGAAGAGGTGTGTGTAGAGAGAGAGGGGAAGGTTGGGAAATGACACAACTGGTGTCTGGAGCCCCGTCCGCTATACAATGGGGCCAGACAAAATGTCAACCTTTTAAGTAATAATTTAGAATTTTCCTTCTCAAAACATTTTCTTTAAGTAACACATTCAAGCTTTCAGTCTCAAAACATCCTTTCAAGCAATAATTGCACCTCAAAACTTTCTTTTTTTAATAATAAGTTCAATTTTTCATCTCAAAATTTAAAGTTGAGTAACAACTTCAACATTTCCATCTCAAAATGTCAACTTTTAATTATCAATTTCAGCTTATCCATCTCAAACTTTCAACTTTTAAGTAACAACTTCAAATTTTCCTCCTCGAAACTTCCTTTTAATCAATAATGTCAACTAATAATTTCAATGTTTAGACTTTAAGTAACAACTTCAGGTTTCCACCTCAATACTTCCTTTTAATCAGTAAATTTAAATTAAAACTTTTAAGTAATAATTTAGACAGAACTACACAGTGAGTAACAATTTAGACTGACTTAGATCTCATAATTTAAGTTCAAGAAATCTCCCTGCTGCTCCTCCCTTTTTCTTTTCAGTCATAATTGTTAATATTAGAGAGATTGAAGACATTTCTACACTCGAGGCGTTCTGAAAAGATTGTTTTCATCTCGATTTGGTGTGCTGATTAAAAATGCACACGTTGCCTCCGGTCGTTTCCATTATGAACATGCAAACCCTGCTGCTACATTTAGTAAATGACCAGATTTACTTAATTCTACCAAATGGTCATCTGCTATCGTGAACATTTTTCTTGTCTTTGTCTTGTTTATAAAAAAAAAAAAAAAAAAAAAACTCTTATTTTTGCCTCGCACAGATACTCCAATCTGATTTTAAATCTGTTCTCTCTGATGGTCGATGCCAATATTCCAGACATTGCTCTGGAACCGGACAAAACTGTCAAAAAGGTGAGCATGCTTGCTACACTCCAGGAGTCCAGAGCTCCATCAGAAGAGTAAGATTTACTGTTTGTTCTCCCTGTCAGGTTCAGGACAAGTTTCGATTGGACCTGTCAGATGAGGAGGCCGTGCATTACATGCAGGGTCTGATTGATGAGAGTGTAGGAGCACTGTTTGCTGCTGTGGTTGAGCAGATTCACAAGTTTGCACAGGTCTGTGTGCGTTTCCTTCTTCTAATCCAGTTTTTTATTTCGATAGATAATCCTTGCGTCAAATATTTCTTTATACAATCCAAACCATCTAGTGCTGGTCCTGTTGCATCACCCTTTATTATCTGAAATGATCTGTAAAGAGACTTGACACCAGCCAGCATTATTTCTCTGGACAGGTTTGAGGGCAAATGGGAAGACAATAAATTAAGTTTAAATACAACTTTTGAGGCAACTAGTGATCATGAAGGTGAATCATTAAAGTTTTGTATTTCTGAAGATTTTCCTGCAACACATTTCAAGACACATTTTTGTGTGCTGAATCTTTTTTTACATGCCAAATGTTGACAACCCCCTCAAGGATTTTTCCGTCAATATTTGATTTATTTTATTAGGCTCAAAATTGGTAAAGAGTTTACCAAAGTATTTTATTCAAAAATGAGCTTTTACGAATGTTTTCTATTAAAATGTTGCAGTATTGGCGCAGATGAGGTGATG
The DNA here is from genome assembly GCA_007224835.1 of Danionella cerebrum. Lineage (NCBI taxonomy): Eukaryota > Metazoa > Chordata > Actinopteri > Cypriniformes > Danionidae > Danionella > Danionella cerebrum. The sequence continues at coordinate 192,781 of SRMA01026110.1, read as the reverse complement.
TCATGGGTTGCCATAATCTGACTGCTGGACAAGAGAACAGGAAGTGCCAAGATGATCTTCCTTTCAACATGCTCTACGTCTCACTCTTACTCAATATCATTGTGTATATTTAAATATTATATCAAATTGTAATTAAAACACAACTGTAAAAGAAAAAAGCGAACAAAAATAAAGTTTCAAATTTTATTCTTTGAGGTGAATGTTTCATTGATATTAGATATGTCCCCTGCATTTATAGAAATGTAGAGAACAGAATGGAAAACAAGTGGTGTTAGTTTGCATATGGTGGTTTCAGAGGATGAGGACCTGTGTGTTACTTTAACTTCATCATGTATGAGTCAGCAGCAGTGACTCAGAGCTGCCCGTGAGGAGCTTTCACACTGCATTCGTGCACAGTGTAAAGAACCTTGAATGGTCTAGTGCTGGTAGCAAAAGTCACAATAATGGAGACTAGAAATATTGCGGGCACGACATGGCTTTAGATTTTTTACTTGAGAAAAGAACCCACATCAAGGATCTCTTGAAATGTCTGTGTTTGAATGTCACTCGCACACGCTTTCAGACGTTGTGGTTTGTAGTTCATTAAAGCTGAAATGAACCAAACAGATTTTTTTTTCCACAAAACACTTTGGTCAATTAGAAACTTGACATTTAAATCATAGCCAGCAGTTGATCACACTTTTTGAGTCAATTTTTGCCTTGAAAGTCAGCCGATTTGGAAAAACTTTTGAAAAGCTATTGTGAAATTTAAAAATGAGTCAGATTGAATGTAAATTAAGTTATTAGTAAAACTGAGCAAAGTTTGAGGTAAAAAATTTGTAAAAGTTAAACTATAAGCCAAATTGAGTAATTGGTAAAAAGGAGAAATGTATAGGATGAATTGAGTACTGTAATTTAGTAAAAATGATTAAAATTTTAATGAATTTGAGTATTTAGTAAAATTGAGTACAGTTTGGGATTAATTTAGTAATTTAGTAAAATACAAGGTAAATTGAGTAATTATTAAAAATGAGAAAAGTTTGGGAATAATTGTGTAAAATTTAAGGTATATTGAGAAATTTAGGGCAAGTTGAAATTTGGGGTAAATTGAGTAATTTAATCAAAATTTACGTAATGGAGAAATTAGTAAAGTTAAGTACAATTTAAGGTAAATTGAGTAATTGGTAACATTGAGTTAAGTATGGGATAAATTAAGTAATAATAAAATTGCGTAAAATTTAAGGTTAATTGAGTAATTAGTAAAAATTTAGTAAAGTTTGGGGGGAATTGAGTAATTTAGTAAAATATAAAGTAAATCGAGTAAGTGAGTAAAATTTTAAGAAGACTGAGTAACTAGTGAACTTTAAGGTACGTTTGAGTAATTAATAAAATTGGGTAAAATGTAAGGTAAAGTGAGTAATTAGTAAAATTGTGTAATTTAGTGAAAATACTGTGTAAAATATTGAAATTGAGAAATTTATTTTAAAAAGAGCTAACTTTTAGGTACATGAGTTGGCAAAAATAGGACAGTTTGGGATGCATTTAGTAAAATTGATTAATTTTGTTCAATTGGGTAGACTTTACTTAAAACATTACAAACAATTGAAAAGATGTAAACAACGCCTCATACAGAAAAATCACCTGTCAGTTGGGTTCTAAACAGGAAACCATACGTATACACGGAAAAGAGGAAGCAACAGAACTAAATTCAAGCTTGAATGTGGCTCAAACCTACGATCACAGCTGTTCACGACTCGCATTTACTTTATAAACAAGCACCAAACATAAGACCTTTTGGGTACTGCACCAAGTACAGCGCTGAGCAGACCCGGTTGCTCTGGTCATAGAGAAGACCTCTGGTGTTAACAGATCACAAAGAAGAGTTTTGTTCTTTCTCCAGCAAAACTATATACCGTACATGCGAGCAGCATTTACCTTAACAAATCATGCTTCACGGGTTTTTTTTCAGATGACGTAATCTCCTGCCATGCTACACAAAACTGTGCCAGCCAGGTACCGACCGGCACTTTAATAACCTTTGGCAAGGGACAAGAGAGGGCCTGAGATATGATTATGGGCAAATAGAAAGTGGCCTAATAGACTTTTTTGTTTAATAATTTAAGTTAATATCAAAAACAAAAGTTGATGGTGTCTGCGAGCCACATTAGATGTGCGCCTGTATATTTTATTGAGTGGGAAAAATAACACTCAAAGTGGCATGTGTTCTTCCAAGTAGACCCTCGGGCTCCTCCTGATGAGGGGATTTGACTCTGACAGAACTCAGAGGAACGTTCACTGCCTGCTCGCACTCACTCTGGTACACAAGGGCCTGTGGGTAAGAAGCTAAAGGAAATGGATGGAGCTGGTCCTCGCTGGATGACTCTTCAAACTCCAGAGCTGGGTCACAAAGAAGAATGGTGCCAGTGTAATAGCCGTTCCCCGAGCTCTGGGATAGTGATTGGTGATCCATCATGGTGAGGTCACAGAAAGAGCCAGCAGTAAAACCGCTCTCCAGGATCTCCTTCGCTGACTCAAAATGCTTGGGGTCATGGATGATTTTATTTTCAAGCTCCAGGTCCCCAAGCAAGGCCTAGAAAACAACTGGTGTGTCATTTAATGAATGAGACTTACCATTATTTCCAAATCATGCTTGAGCACTATTGCTTCTCTCTGAGGCGAATTACCAAAGAGCTGGGGAGTGGATCTTCAGATGTTGAACAGTGCCTCCAGAGCAGTAATAACATGATGCCAAGACACAGAAGAACAGCAAACACAGTCGTGATGATCAGGATTCCTAAAGAAAACAAACACAAATTGCATATTTCAAGAATGAATAAATCAAGACTGCTGTGTTGCGGCGACGCTGACCAGTGTTTCCTGGAAGCTGAACACACTGCTGGGGGCTCATGGGGGAGGAGGACTCAACATCCTCAAGTGTGAAATATGCCTGGGCGCAGTATGTTTCTCCAGGGCTAAGGAAGCCAAACTGCACCCTAAAAGGGGTTGCATTCGCCACAGGAGCACTGCGTGTCTGAAGGAAAAATAAACACTTTACTGAAGCGGACAACAAAAGAAACCCTGACCTCTTGTATATTTCACTCAACAATAATATTGTAAGACTCTTAATCCATTTATTATTGGTGCTCAGTGTGCACTAATCAGGGTTTAAATGATGCACCTTCATGTCCGAAAGATTGTGTTTGTTGAACAGAGTGACCGTAGCTGTAAGGCTTTTAAAGATATTCAAGGGGCACTCGCAATCTTCCTCCAGGTCCTCCTCATCTTCAGATCCACAGCTATTGGATGGAGCACATGGCAAAAGCACAGTCACCCAGAGACTTCTATTCTCCACTAAGAGGCTTATGGAGGGAGCACTGAATATAGCTCCACCTGGCAAAACAAAAACAAATCAACGTCACACACTTGGGAGGTATTTTCTAATAGTTTCATGATATTGATTTAATTTATAAGCTCCATTATCTTTGTCATGGACACCAGGGACAAAATTGTAGGCTGGGAAGATCTACAGGTCAAAAGCCAACAGTTATAGGTGAAATTATTTAAATTCTCAGTAAAAACTCCCTCAGATTGAAGGTCTCTACACACGAATCTCCTGATGGATTCTCAGCAGTGTGTGTCAAGGAAAAATTGATGCAAAGGTGCTCCCTGCCTGAATATGGCGTTTGCGCTCCCACAGAAGCCCACTGCGCCAAACGGGAAAAAACAACAGCAAGAAGAAGACGATAACAGAGGAGAATTCAAAGTACACACAGACAAAAACCTGGATGTCAAACAGTATACTGTTGGGGGCTGATCACAGGAAGCTGTTTGTCAAAAATGTGGAGAAAAGAGAGGATTTGTGTTGAGCCGAATCATTCCTGTTTCCAGTACAAAGTCCCTATGAAAATGTGGGATGAGCCCACAATACGTCTCTTTTAACTCCTCTTCATGTCATCAAAAGAGCCAGATTTCATTGGTCTTCCCCTTACGAAAACTGAATCAGATAGATCACTCCGAGACTCTTTTTTTGTTAGCGCCACTCGTTTTGGTCTCGTTGGCGCTCATGGTTTAATATCAAGTCGTGGCAGAGCACAAAACCTTTCCACGAAAACTCTGCTCAATGTGAAGAGGCCTTGAAGCTCCATGCAGGTTCTCAATGATCCAGAGAACGTAGGGGCTTTAGCTAAGGACAGAGGAAGTCTTTTTACCGTGTTGAAGGCAGGCTGGATGGGGGTCATCTATTGACATTTAGCTTTGGGCAACATTGATGTCTGGGCAGAGGGTTGTTTGGACCACTTCTGAGAACCACAGCCTTCTTCCAAGGTTGACTCTCATTCCCCAGGTAAATTTGGTCTGAAGGAAGCTTGACCTCTTTCTTGCCTTTAGAACAGGTTTATCTACCTCTTTGAGGTAGGTGATCACTCTCCCAGAAGCAGTGTTAACTCTTGCTCTATGGTGTCGCCAATGAGAGGAGAACTTAAAGTTAAAGTTGTTTTACTCCCAGACAGTATGAGAGCTAGTGTCCCCCATAGGCTACAGAGCTTTCAAAGTGGGTCCTCTCTTACCCCTCAGGTGTGCAGATGTAAAGGAAGGGTAAAGTAGACAGAACTCCAGATACGGTAGGGTTCAAGTCGCCACAGGTCTCTCCGTGTGATCTTACGCTTGGGCAAATCCCATTTTGTCCAGGCCCCCTGGGACCCTTATTTTATTGCCCTGGCTCACTGTTTCTCTTCCTCTCTCCCCCGCACCTCTGCCTGCACCTATTTTAATGTAACATGTTTACAAAAGCAGTGAAGAGTCATGACAGGAGCAGCTTCTGTCTCTCACTAAGAGTTAGCGGATAGCAGAGCCACTCTCCGTCCTCTCAGAGCAGCTAAGCACCTTATAGTCTTACTGGTGGGAGCATGTTACAAGATGTACGCTGGCCGGACAGGGGAATGGTCACATGCTGTGATTTCAGGTAAGTACTGTGTGTTAGCCCTTTTCTTTAGCCCCATTTAAGCAAATGTGATTTTCTGTTCTGTTTTGATTTATTCCTTTTTCAGAGGTTGTGTGATGTCATGCGTACGGTCATTGATTGGGTCGCAGTTGTGAGTCTGGTTCATCCATGGAAACTCTTCTGACCTCAGCCTGATGAAGTTATAGGCATGGAGGTTTGGAAAGACCAGTGACAGATTACATTGCTGACCAGCAATCTTCACGCAGTGTGGAACTTTCTCCCAGGAACTGCAACACACTCACACACAATATTGCCAGAATTATTGAGCATTCCAACGGAATTCTGAGAATTCAAATGATTACAAATACCCTTTGTTTTCTAATGCCTATCCATTTTGTAATATTTTACTGCATGCTGAATCCTTCACCTCTTCACTTTTAAAGGCTTACCATTTAGCAGGTTAACTTCCCCAAACTACTTGGCAACTATGAACACTATGAAACTATGATTGTTAACACTACATTTAACCACACTTAAAAGAAAAACCATAAGCTAAAAAGGACTCAAATTGTCTATAGCTGTGTCTCAATCAAGGTTCTCGATCCTGTGGATGACGCAGACTACCCATTCTCCGGAGGCTACAGTTTTGAATATTTGTTCTTGTCTGTACTTTCAAGCATTACTTAAAAAAAGGTTAAACTTAAACATCCCTTGAACTGATTGTGATTGACATTTTGGATTTTGGCTGCTTTTATACCTGCTTTTATAGGAATCTGTCATGGGCAGTTACATTGTAAAAAAAAAAAAATATATATATATATATATATATA